>OY968836.1:8157846-8757846 GCA_963695495.1 Hololepta plana
TGATGCTATCAAAAATAATTATTTTATGTAGTATTGTTATTTTCTTCTATTTTTGCAAACACTTGTTCTTAATATAAGAATTTACTAAATGTAGAAGAGATTTTGCCTAATGTGGACGAAAACTAATAAAAGTGAAGAGGAACAAAGTCTTTAAATTATTTTTATCTTTCCATTTCTAAGCCTAACAAATGATCAACATCACAGCAACAAGAAAGCAATCAATAGTCTTATTAGTTGAACCTGTATTGATAATTACAAAAATTACTTCTTAAGTATTTGTTTTTGAGCTTTGAAGTCGCTTCGTAACTGAATAAATGTGTGTACAACAGACCGGTCTATATCCACCTAAAATACACCGATTATTAGCTGTGTTAACTGCTAAACAATTATTTTTGCTGAGACTAACTTACCAGTGAATCTTCTGCAGTGAAATGCTGTAAATTTTCTGGCTTGACTAACAACAAATTGCAAAGGGCGTGTAACGTTTCGAAGAGTTTAATTACTAACGGTCCCAAGATTTTCGTACAAGATCTGTATTCGTTCAAGTCACATATGGCTATCATTGCACCTAAAATTAATTTGATTTTAAGCGCATTAAATCAAACAAACATACAGCATTTTAATACCAGCTGTGTTATACTGAAACTGTAGCATGTGATCATAAATGACACGATGCAATCTAATGCCGAGTTCTTGAAGTATAGCACTCACATTGTTTCCATCCAACGTGCTACTGATCTGATTGATCGCATCGTTAATATACTGAACGACCGATTTACAGGCCTAAAAGTTAATCGATTAAACCGTTGCTCTCTTTTGTTCGGCGATGATTCGATTTACCGGTGAAGCAACCGTGTCGAAATCATCCGTTTCTGGTTTGAAATCGTTCTTCTTTTGCTCCGATTGCAAATACAATTTCACCCACATCACGATTGCATTCAGTGATCTGTCTAAGCCGCTATTGACCTTCCTCTCTATGTCCTCTAGCACGAATTTCTTCTTTTGCAAGCAATCATTGAACTTTGGCGTATTTCTAAAAACCATTTAACAATAATAGAGTAATGATATGATTGTTAAAATTGTCTTACTTAATCAGCGGTTCAATTGAATCCATGTACTGCTTCTCAAATAGATGAATTATGTTGTTGCATTGATGGACGATCGAGAAAAAGTAGATGGTCGGTGGTGTCCTAGATCCTTCCACTACCGGAACGGCTTGCAATCCGATTTCAATTGCATAATCGACGTGCTCAGTGAGAAGCGAATTCAGCAACCTGTCGAGAATTTGGGTAGCGCTTCCTGGTTTATCTTCGGGCCGTGAGAGCTAAAAGTTAACGTTCCATTTTAATTTAAGGAACAATTTATAAAAGATGAGTTACAATTACCAAGTGACACCTTTGAAATGCTAGTTTCGTTTCTTGCAATATGGTAATTGCAAGTTCTTCCGAAAGGAATGTTTCGCCGCCGTAATCGTCTATCTGTGCGATATTTATATTGGCCCTTGTACCGATGACTGCTTGTAAATCTCTCCTTAAATCTTGGAATCCGCCGGATTGTAATTGTTTCTTCTGGTGGCCTTTGCTCTCGTAATACCGTTGAAGGTGTACAGTGCAAGTCTCTTTTAAATACTTCAATTCCATGCTACAACATAGAAGTACAGTTTAGGCAGGATTTTTATAAAGTGTAGTGGAAATAATACTTCATATAACCATCGACGTGAGTTTGGAATATGCTATTAGTTAACTTAATTAAGTAATTTTTGTCGTTTCCCAAATTGAAAGTAGATAAGTCGTTGGTTAACTGGGTTGTTCTGCAAAAGGGATAAACACAGTTTGTGATTTTATGCACATATTGAAATAACTACTTTGAGTATAGTTCATGCAGCATGTTTAAGTAATTTGCATCAGAGAGACTGGTCAATCTATCGTAGATGTAACGCTTTAACTTAGAATTAATGATGTTCAGTATAAATTTAGCCATGACTTGTTCTGGCTTATTAAATACTTCTTTAATAACTTCGTAATTCTTCTTACATAAGGGTAGCAAATTAGCAAAGACATCCTTTTGCCTTAGGCATCCCTAAAAAAATTACATTAGTTAAATGAGTAATTTGTAAAAATGTTTAATCTTACAGATTGACTAAACTCTATATATTCATCAATGCATCTGGAATATCCTTTAAAGTTTGACAAAACATTAGCTATTTCTTTCATCTTTTTAAAATCATCTTTGCTTTGAGCCAATCTAAATTGCTCTATCAATGCTTTCTCTGTCTCATCATATTTATAATCAATCTTTTGCTTCTCCTTATCAAATTTAGTTTGTGGAAAATCTTGTGTTATAATGTGTAACTTTTGTATTACATCAGCATCTTCTATTATCTAAAATAGATTCAAGTTGAGAATGATAGAATATAAAATAGATTCTAAAAAACCTTAGCTGAATCAGTAAATAATGTAGAAGTTGTTGGGCTGTCAACTAAAAACTCATTCAAATAGGTCATTAATTTCTGTGCTTCTACAATACGTGCCCTTGGGCTGTTAACACTATCCAACTGGTCACCAAGATGTAACACTTTATGAGCAACATGATTTATTTTGCTATCCAATTCATTGAAGGTTTCACCTGCAATCTAATTGGGATAATACAGATTTGTTTCTCATATTTTGATTGCACCTTATTGTTCTCCTGCAAATCATGAACTTCTCTTCTAAAAATCGTTTCATCATCTCTAACAGCAGCTTCCAATCTTTCACATTTCTTTTGTTGTCTTTCTTGTAACAGTGTTAAATCCCTGTGACAATAAAATACTTGGTTAACTTTTGTTTACTAATTGAATGATCCATACTTTATTGCTTGTACAAATGAATCATGTAGTAATATTGGATTGAAATCTTCCTCGTCGTTTGACTTCTTCGTTTCTACAATAGTCCTCCATGCCAATCTTTCCACAAATTCCTCAGCATCGAACGGTTCCTTAATATTTACAAAATAATTAGGATATCCATAATAAAGTCATTTGCGTGCATTACCTGCTCCAGTTCTTTCATATATTGTTGCATCATTTTGAAAGAGGAATGTTTTGAAATTACTTTAGAGACAACAAAAAAGTCATACGTCCATTACTTGTCAAAGCCGTCTCAATAACCGCGAAATTTAAAACGAAATAAATATTTTACGGAATGTTTATTTGCTTCATAATACATTTTAAAAGGAAGAACAATCAATTTCTCGGAATCTAACAACTAAAATAGTAATTAATTAAGTAGATTTTGTAATCCCGTTTAATATGTCAAACCCAGTTTTCCACATTATCACATTGCACTTAATATCATGCACAATGTTCGTATCATCAATTGGCTTACCAATCATGGTATTTTTTACCATTTTGCACAATTTATAATCATTTCTTACACAGGCTACATCTTTATCACTCAATCTTAAAATGGGACAAAAATCATTAGTTCCATCTCCAACATAGACAACCTTGTCATAAGTTATCTGCTTATTATTTTGAAACTGAATGAAATCTTCTAAAATTTGCCCTTTACACAAATTCTTTGTGCTCAATTTACATGTATCTTGCAACTGATACATTTTAATTTGTAGCAATCCATTTTGAAACTCAGCTGGATTCGTAAATACTTTTGTAATATTCTTTTCCAAATTATGCTTTTCCAACCATATTCTGATGAAATATGAATTGGAATCACTTATTATGATGACATCATAGTCATGTTTCTCTGATAATTGTTTGATTAAATCACACATTCCTGTTGTGGGTTCTAAATCTTCTATAACACTCTTTATCTTGGTTTCATCATATTTGTGCTCATACAATAATTTAAATATTCCTTGCATAAAATTTGTCCAACCATCATCAGTGTATAACTTTCTTAAACTCTCTGGTACACTATTCTTTGGCAACAATTCCATTGCAACCACATCAGAATTTTTGTTGATGATTGTATGATCAAAATCAAATGCAATGAGATTCCTCATCTGAAAATAGACAGTTATTAATATTATTTTACAGCAGTAGAAATCACAATGAGCTGTATAGCAATCAGTACACGTTGTTTTATCGCGAATGCATTGAAAAATCGTTTTAGGTACATTGCTAATTAGATTTTTTGTTTGCCTAATTAATGAATGGGATTTTTGTTTTCCTTTGTAATTAATTTACGCAACAAACTATAAACCTTACTGATTAGGAACTTACTGCCGCAATTAAATTTATTTAGAATAAAATTTACGATTTCATAAATTTAATAATACTGTAAGAACTTCCACGAAGATCAATTATTCCTTTATCGTTTTATAACATTTCCAATCGGTTGTTTATAAGCACATTCCGAAAATTTAGGCTTTAATTCATGTTACTTTCGAATTTTCGGTACAATTTGAAATGTTTTTAGTGGAACGGTTTTAATTCAGATGACATGTTAAATACATAGGGAATTTATCTCAGTTGTTCTGACAATACGTTACTGTACTTTGGTTGTCACTGTTTGATGTTTTCATTGCAATGTTTAAACTTTTTAAAAGAAACTGTTATATTTGGTTAAATTAACAATATATACATAATCAATATGGATAAAAGGAAATCATTATTGTCTGAACCGAATGAACCACTGAATAAAGAGGTTCTAAGGCTGGAAATAACAAAACATCAAGATATGCTGGAAGATGTAAAAAAGAGGATTAATTGTTACAAAGAAAATCTAATTGAGCAGTTGGTGCCCCAAAATGACGACCAGGCGAGGATGGATCTGATTAAAAAAGTAATTGCTTGCGGAAAATTATTAGAACCATATCAGCAACTTTTTGACATTGATGTCATCAAAGAGGATGAAATGTGCAAGTTTAAATTATGTTTCAAAGATGCCAAAGCTTATCCTATACATTTTTTAATCAACATGGAAATGAATGATATAACTGGTAGAAATCCTGAATGTAGTATTATGTGGTATTTTTAATTGATGTTATTGTTATTTTTTTAGATTTTTGGGTATCATCCATTTGCAGTCAGAAACAGGAAAAGATACTGAAAAATAGGTACAAAACGGATAAGAATATGGCTACTGTGATCAATACATTAAGAGCAATTTTGGTGAAAAAGAACATTGTACAATGATATTATTATTTTATTAGTTGTAGTTTTAAGATTATTACTTGAATTTAATTATTTTATATGCTCAAATAGATCGATTTTTGATACGAATGCTTATATGTATCAATTGTTGTCCATAGTTTACATACTTTACAGAAACTTACTTCACTTCCGAATTTAAAATTGCCGCCCAAACATTATCAGAACCATGTTTTGATCACGTGACAGACGCTCACCGCCATTTCTGTCGTATAAACAACCGGCCACTGTTAGCGACCGTTTGTGTTTGCATGTGTTTCTTGCATTTAATGCATTGATTGCTGTAGTTTAATATACGTGTACAAAAGAAATTAAACGAGAATGTCCGAAGTGGAAGCCGTGAATGCGAATAACGCAATTAACGACGATAACAATCAGGTAATTCAACGTACGTTCTTTTTCATTCAATAGTATTCAGAAGAAGAGAGAGGAATATGATTTTGGATGTGGAAGCATCTTCAGGCTTCCCTACGATGTTTATTTCGTATACATTGCGAATTTAACGACTAAGTAAATGGTATTATTAACCACATTGTCTCAAACGTAAGATTTAGTATATTGAGTATTTTTGAGGGGAAGATTGCCGAAAATTTCAACGTGCAACGCAAGTACGAAGAAGCATGAAACGTTAGTTTGTTGGTTATTTAATCGTTGTTGATTTCCTACGTAAGTTTACAAATACGATTTGAAGTTGAATATTGCTACAAGCAGTTGCATTATTTGTTTCTAAACGATCAGAAAACTCGACGTAATTCTTTCATCTTTGGAATTCGGTCAATAAATAACGTACGTCCCATGTTCAATTCTATATCTATGTATGGACTACAGGCGGGAACGTTTGTCCGAACTTGACGTTCGATTATGAGTCGTTGCATTTTTGGAGGGAAAATTAAATTACCCTCTGTTACACAATTTCGGTTGCTAAAAGTGATTATTTTCAAATTGCACTTTTCCTTTAAGGACCATAAATCGCCCAAAGGGAGGAAATCCAAATTGGCAAGTGGTCGAACTGATAAAACAAAAGAGGAAAGTATGGAAATAGCAAAGGTGAGTTATACAAATTGCCTAAAATTATATATCCCAATAAGGAATTAAATCAATCCTTTTCAGGATACCGATCCGGAATTTGAAGGTCGACGAAGGACGCGATCGTCAGCGAAAGGTGTACCTGCAACGCCACCGCCGCCTCCGAAGAAAGAACGGAAGAGCTCGAATGCCGGTAAACCGGGTAAAGGTCGTGGCAGGCCGAAAAAGAACGTGTCTGGCGAGGGCGATGATTCGGAGTCGCAGAGTAAGGAACAATCGTCGTTGAACGAGAGTAGTAATCACACGACGACGACGGAAGCAACAACGGAGTCGGTCAAAGAGGACGAAGATGATGAAATGGCGGAAAAGAAAGAAACCGAACCCAAAGAGAAGGCAGTAGATAATAGTACGCCAGAGAAGAAGAAAGAGGACGAGGAGGATGAAGACGAGGAGATGGCGAACAATAACGCAGAAACCGGCGATTCGAAGGTGAAAGAATCACGAGCAAATTATTTGTTTTGATGGTCCCATTCCAACGGCAATTAATTATTTTTAGGAGTCGACAACTACGGAAAATGGATCGAAAGAGGACGCGGTCGAAAAGAAGGTAGAAGCGAACGAAAAGAAGCCGGAGAAAGAGAAAGAGTCGGCGGAGAACGCGGACGAGAAAACGGAGGCTGCGCCGGTAGATACCGAAAAGCCGGCATAATAATTTTTGCCAGTTATTTTTTAAAGAAAAAGTCAAGAAATCTTCTTAAATGTAGGCCATCATTATTACTATTAACATTTCATAGTTCACGTAATGGGATTTGCTCGTTTAACATGCAGAAGTGTAATGAGCAAATTTTATTATGTTACTAGATAAAAAATTAAGGATGTTAATAATAATGACAATTAAAAAAGAAAAATATAAGTAAATCCAAGTGATAAAGTAACATTAAGTACATTTCATTATTGACTGACTTTAATTTTCTTTTGTACGGATTAATATCTTTTAAGGAATGAGACCATTTTCGGTAATTGTATTCTCAAACATTTTCTTCAGTTGATTGTACGGCAACCTGCAGTCTTATATTATTTGTTCAATTTTATGGTTTATGTGCGGGGCAAGGAAGTACATAACGTTTACATGCTATGTACCTGAAAACTCCTTTGATATGATAAAGTAATCATCGCAATGTATCAATTAGTTTGATATGCAATTATCAATCTTATTGTATCATCATAAGATGAAACGGCATAAGTTGGAAATTATCAAAATTTATAAACAATATCCTTATCAATAGGAATGTATTTCGTTTAAGAAATTCCATGATGTAGGTTTTTAAACTAAATTGGCGAAATTTGATTTTATTCACTTGGTATCTGAGAAGAAGAACAAAAAGAAATTAATCTTGTTTTGTATATAAAGGTAAAATTAATGAAAGAAGCGTGTACATACTTTAACTTTTAAATATTCATCACCGTTTTATTAATTTTGCACTTAATTATTTTTAAATATCGTTTGTCGTTAGAGTATTCTTTCTGTTTTACAATTGCCTGTTCCCAAATACAACAGCAACCCTTATTATTTTAATGCGAATTTAATAGTTTTAAATTGAACAACAGATGAAAATTCAGTTTATTTGGCATGAAGGAAAAATCGATCATTATAATCGTACGAAAATGACGAAGAAAAACTTTTCTAACTTTATATACAAGAATAATTACTAAATTTATCATAAAAAATTATATATAAATAGAATTAGTTATAAGTATGTTTTATATATATATATTACAGTTAAATGATATTGATGAGATGGAGAGACGAAGTAATAAATAAATAATAGATCATTAGTTAAATGTGGGATGTAAACAAGTTTACTACTTCATTATCATCATTCGTATTAAATTGATTAATTGTTAATCTTAAGGAATTAATTGATTTAATTGAAAGGCGTCGGTAATACACTAAACGATATGAAATTATTTACAGAAAATCAACAGACAATTTTTGAGGTAGTTTGTGAGTATGTACGACTGATTCTTTCGCATATATAATAAAAGGAAAAATGAGTTTTTGCCAAACATGAAGTGGTTTTTTATTTATTCATTCAATTTACTTCTATAAGAAACCAGTCAAATTACTCCGTTTAGAGAATCAAAGCAGCAATCCTTTTCTAAATAATTGGGTTGTTCAAAAAGTCATTGCGTTTAACATAATTTTTCTTTAATTGGTATTCGACAAGAACATTTTGCTATATTTTGATTTTTACTTCCGCTGTGCAGGTTTGATAAAGTTCTGTAAAGTTAAAAAAAAAAAACTCCAGTGCCAGGTATTCGTTTTACGCCTTTCTTTCTTGGCAAGTACAGCGTAAAAGATGCGCCAACGGAAGTTGTGGAAGCAAATCGACAACTGTTAATGAAGCATGAAGAAATGATTGTAGATGGTCATCGAAGAAAATGGCCCCAAAGCAAATTTAGAACCTCAATAAGAATTATCGAAAAGAAATGCAATGGCTTATTGAACAACCCAATAGTCTCATTTGTGGAATTGGTTGAAGATTTGGGAATAAATAAACCGTTTTAAATGCTGAAATTCTTTATTATTTTTCCAATATCATCATCATTCTTTTTCCAATAACATTGTTATTTATAATAATTAATCCTATAACGTATCTACCAAAGATTCTCTCGCACATGCATACTTCTTTTTGTTGCTGGCTTCAACCATCGGAAGATTCAAATAACATCGAGATATCACTATATATGTATAATAATTAATAATAATTGTAATCATAATTATACAGAATTATTTTTAATTCATACTGCTTTTAAAGTTAATTATTTCCTCTTTCCTTTTTTTGCGCCCTCGTCGAAGGATTAAATTTTTTTTTTACAATAATAAAATATACATTCAATTAGATTATTTTTAAATGAGGTATATGTATATTATAATTTTTAAATCCGCGTATGTTTGTGTGTTTGCTAATTAAATGCGTATCAGCAATAATGAATCAGAGCTCGATAATGACTAGATGTAAATCATTCATGTCAACAATCAGAGTTACCTCAAATAAATTATTTATTAACACCGATTAACGAGTCAATTTATCAATAGTTTTTGGTCGAAAATGGTGCTATTTAGTTTGCTGTTTTTGCAATTCAAGTGAAGGAAACTGCAATTTATTTGCCGTTTAAAACTCATTCAATTTCTGCAAATCGTCAACGAAACTTGTATCAAAAAAATCAATTACATCCACGTTCTTCATTAATATTCCAGGCACTGACGTATGTAAAAGTTACTTTTTTTCTTTGATCAATCGATGGAATCAAATAGATTTTTTGGGCTTCGAGATCTAAGACCGCGAAGTTGCCGGATAGATTTATACAGTAAAGATTACATAAAGTTTTAGCAATGCGATAAGCGAACAAATGAAATGAATGGAATTTTTGTGTGTATGTACAATTTGCGTGCGAATAATCAACATAATCATAAACGCTAATTATTCGCCAAAAAATTGGATTTCTTTTCTAATAATAAACGCTACACTATCAACATTATCTTAAACGTTATCAACATAATTCATAATCATACAGTGCGTTTTATGTTCAAACACGGTAGGTTTCGATGGAAAATGTTTCAGATACAAACTTTATCTGAGACTTTTTACGTTAAATCCAACTAAAACTCATTGTTTTTAGTACGTTTTCCTACGAATTTGTCATTTTATACCCGTGAATAACATTTCTCATTATACAATTCCACGTTTTATTATCTCATATCGTTGCTACTATACCGCAATTTAGATAACAGTGATTTACAATCATCAATCCATTTGTATAAGAAGAATTTCTATTCTGTCTCGAAAGGGCCTACACTATACAGTTTCTAATTTCAACCATAAAAAATATTTACAATTAAAATTATGTTTATAGAGATTTTTCAGCAAAACGTTTCGTGTATTTAGGTTTCTATCTATTATTGGAGGAAGTCTAGTTTTCCAACTGTTCTGAGGAGTTTTGATGGGCAGTTTGTTGACACTTTTATCTTGCAATTGATTTCCTGTATGATGATCCAATCTAAAATTGGAACGTTTCATTGCCACACTAAGAACTATTCATCTGATACTAATCATAATCTAACATATCACATAATCGAATCAATTTCTTTAATAATAATTACAACAACAAATCCGCTAAGAGGATATGGATCGCTTTCTTTTTCAAAAGGACGTCGATGGATGAATGGATGGTTTAGGAAGAGGAACAACGGACCTGAGAAATAGTCTTGATTAATCGGGGAGTCATATATGGTCATAGATCGGAGATTGTGGTGGAGGTGCTATAAAATGATCTAACAATATTTAGTTTTTAGAAAAGAACCTCGAAAAATAATGGAACCCAACGAATTTCCCTTATCATTACTTAATAATTTATCAACGAAGTCACCGTTAAATGATATGTGTCGAGTGCAATTTCAAGTCGATCACCCTCTTTAACTTCACCATTAACGCCATTAACATCCTCTCTCTTCTCTTTAATTCCGATTCAAAATCAAACCGTCAATTATCTTCCTCCATCTCTTAATCTCAAAATAATTATCTTTTATCGTGCTCAATTTTTTTGCTTCTAAATATCACCAGTTCTCTTTTCAGTATAATTTAGTCCCGTCCTCATTTAAATGTCGTCAAATTACAGAAATTATCCCCCCTTGATTGCTCTAAAGGGATTTTCTTTCTCGAATCTTTTTCTCTTTCTTTCTTCTTCTTCTTCTTCTTCTGCAAGTTACCCTTAATAATTAGTTTAAATACCTAACAATATATATTTATATTCATTTATTTATAATATTTATAATGGTAATAATCATATTTTAGAATGTAAACGTTCATTAATTAATATTTATAGATTATTGCACCAAACTTTTATGTAATCAATTTTTTTTTACAAGTGACTAACAGCTAATAAAACCGAATTTGAAATCATTTCAAGGTGCATCGATTTGTTTTTCTGTGACCCTCGCCTTGCAATAAATATATTATCCAAAGGAGTCTTCCTCCTTCTTACTTTGGTTTAGCATAGAATTTTAATCAGTTGGTGAATGTCATGAATACTTTTAATAATTATCTCCTAAACATTTAATTTATCGATAGTAACGTCTTCCAAAGTTGGAATAGGCAAACTAGTCTTGTAAAAGACCCCGAATCAAAAACGCAAAACGCCCGAATGAAATAAACCTTTTGCATAACAATTTCTTCAACTTCTGCGTCCAGTTTCGTCGTCCATTTCCTGCAGACAAATTACCATAACTAATCGTCCCACGAAGGGAACGCCGTCTCGTTGACGAACAACGACGACTGCCGTTCTTGTTGCTGAAGCGGCGGCGGCGGCGGCGGTCTCGACGGTGGCGGAGGCGGCGCCACCGGTCTCGACTTGTTGATCACCGATTTCGTGTTGTTCGTCTCGACGTTGTACTGTTGCTCCAATTGGTACCGTTGACTGACCGGTTGCTGTCCGTATTGTACCGGTTGCGCCCAAGAATTCGGCTCTTGCGTCTCCCAAGCCGCCGCCGGATCCCAATCGTACGTCGTCGATTGCGTTTGACTGCAAACGATCGAACGTTTATTAAGTTTGTTGTCGTCGTTTTATTCCGTGCGTTTACCTGTATATATTCTGATCCGGCTCGATGTACTGATTGTGCTTCTTCGGCGTCTCGTGATCGGTGACGGTCAGCTCGATGTTGTTCTGATCGCCCTCGATTTGCTCCTCGAGCGTGCTGTTCTTGATGCCGTAATAAAAGTACATGACGAACCCGAGCGACATCCAAATGGTGAACCGGACCAGCGTCAGCACCGACAACTTGAGTATGAGGTAAATGTTGACGGTGATCGCGATCGCCGGCACGAACGGCAAACCGGGCGTCATGAACATTATGGTGTTTCTATACGACAAGAAGCGAAAGATAACCGATCGAAGAACTTTCTATCCGTTGTAAATACCTGTTTTGCGGTTTCCTCGAGATGGCCAACAGAACGGCGACGATGGCACAAAGGAAGAGCAACAAGAAGAAGGTCGTCGGTCCGTTCATGTCGTGCATGCCGCACACGATGATCAAATCGAATATGAATATGAGTAGGTACAGTAGACCGACCATCTTCATCACGAACATGCCGGACTCTTCCGTCGCCGGGCCGGTGTCCACCCACGGGAAGATGGCCGGACAGAGGTACGTGGCCGCTTGCAGACGGCGGCCGATGTAACCGAGGCCGGGGCCGACGGTCGCGCCGACGACGCCGCCCGTACTGGTCGCACTGCCGGCGCCGTGGACCGTGCCGTAGAATTTGTTCTCCGTGCGATCGGACACCAGGAACTGATCGTCGCGCATCGAGAAGTCGTCCTCTTGCTCTTCGCCCGGATACGTGTCGTCGCTGTCCGGCGAACTAGAGAATTTCATACCGATTATAATATGCCAAACATTCGTGTTCAATTTTACAATTGGCGCAATAAGCGTACTCTGGAGCTCTTAAAGTGATTAATCATGTGAATAATCGATAAATACCGATTAATAAGTGCGTAAGTGTGAGTTTACATTGCGATTCGTTCATTTTTGGGGACTTTTTTCCTTTAACTTTTGTTTAAAAATCATTCACCTTCTGGTCACCCGTCGCACCATCACCCGTTGCGTGGTGGTTTGTTGCGGTATGGGCGACGGCGACGGTACCGGTAGATTGCTGACGGTCAAGTTCGCATCTAAAGCCTGCTTCAAAGTGTCCGGATGCAGCTGGTTCCCGTACAAAGCGCGATCGTTTGGACTGCTCGTCGCCGTTAGACCTTCCTTCGTCGGCGATCCTTTCAAAGGGGTGCGCAAACTTTGCGGCAACAATTCCACCAGATTCGTCGAGTGCGGTTGATATCTTAAGATTAACACGCACGTGGAAACCAACGTATAAGCCAATAAAGTGCCTGATGGTTAAATCATTGTTGTCCAAGAAGTTACGTCGCTAATCGTTAATTAATTGTTGATTGATTTTACATACCGATCGACATCATCTCGACGAGAATTTCGAGTTGTATGAGTAGAGCGGCACAAGCGGCTGCCAAACCGCTGCAAAGAGTCGCCAATGCGGGCGTACCGGTGCTCGGCCACACTTGAGAGAACATCCTGGAAAAGTAACGGTTTTCGGTGCCGGTTTATTCGTGTCATTCCACGCGGTTCGTCCGTTACCTAAATATTAACCCGTCTTGGGCCATCGCGTAAACGATTCGCGGCATCGGGAACATCGAGCCGAACATGCTGACGGTGAGTCCGGCCAATGCGCCAACGGCGACGATGTACTTGCAATTGTACGCGCCGACTTGGCCGAACATTTCGACGAGTGCGGAGTCTTCGTCCACGCTATCGTACGGCACTGCATGGGCGGTAACGAAGATGGTGAGACATGTGGAAGGCGTTGTTAGATTCAATTAAACGAAAAAGAAGAAGCGAAAGAATTGGCCCTTAATTGACGCATATACAGTGCGTCCAGTTTAACGTTTGTTGTGACTTTTACTGGCTTTGTACTGGGCTCACTGTACGTTATTGAAAATACGAGGGCGTATTGATAAGTTTACTGGGTCTACGTTGTAAAGCGTCGCCATATTTCACAACAGAAATGTATTTATTCAACCGAATCCCCTTTAAGACTTATGCATCAAGTAGAAAGTTTGTAAAGCCATTTACAAAAATAAATATTTGTCTTGGTCCGCAAACCATTCACTTGTCATTTGTCGAAACTTTTCCAAAAGTTTTTTGAGTCTTGGGAAGAAATAATGTTGTTGACAGCAAATTTTTGATCAAGGAATTGTTTGGGTCGTGGAAATCGAACATGCTTCCATTGTTTGGACCAATCTTTAGTCTCTGGGTCATAGTGATGGATGCACGTTTCGTCCACAGCGACAAGCCGATTCAAAAGCTTTGAGGAATCTTCTGCTTTTTCAAAACTTCACAGTTTGTTCACCGTTTAAGTTATGGCTGTCAAAGTTTGACCACTTACTCATAAAGCAAGCATGTTCACTTTTCTTTCGTAAAAACCGCCCAGGTTAATTACTCATCAATACCTCCTCGTAATGAGAAAATTAATCTTAATTGAATTGTAAAATCGAACGAAATTCAAATTAATCGATAATCGAATCGAAATAATCGAAAAATAATGCAACAGAAAGTCAAATTAAAAGTTGCCTGAACATAAAATTAATTGAGATTGCGTTAATGAAAATGTTTACAAACCAATTAACGTGAGCATCATCGAACTCGTTACATATGCGATAAGTATTATTACTAAACTGCTTACTATGGCTAACGGTATCGATTTTTTTGGATTCGTCGCCTCTTCGCCAGTGGTGGCGATTATATCGAAACCTATGAAGGCATAGAAACATGTCGCGGCTCCAGTGAATACCTAAGAAAGAAATTAATTTTCCCCGATTAAAGTATATAAAATATCAAAATGTAGAGTTCTTACCCCGGACCAGCCGTAAGGTAGGAAGCCCTGATGCTGCGACCAATTGTTCGAATCGACGTAAAACAAGCCGGCACTCATCACGAACACCCACACGGCCAGATTGATGGCGTTCAAGACGTTAGTGAAGATGAGCGATTTCTTGACGCCGGCCGCCAACAGTAACATCATCAGTAACGTGATGACGAACGCTAAAAAGTCCGGAGGCCGACCTAAAAAATGAAGGAAAATTAGAAAAAACAAAAACTTCCTCTTGTAGGAGGCAAATCCCTGAATAATCAATTACTGTCAGGGCCATTAAGGATACGTGTCAGTGTCATGTTGGGAACAATGAAGGGGCCAGTTTTCATTTTTCTAATTTCATGCACCGCAGCAGATGAATTTTTCACTTTCCCATAGGACAAAGAACTGACGGATCTAATCTGACGATCATTTTCCATTTTCTACGAGCAGATAATCGAATAGAAGGAAGCAAAAATGTTCGAAGAAGTTTAATTAACGCGAAGATGAACTTTTACTCCGCAACTTTTCCCTTTAAACTCGTATCCCTTAATTAAAAAAAAAAAAAGAGAAAAGAGCGCGACTCGTTTGCGGGGAAAGCGTTCGGTAACTCACCGAAAATCGTGCCGACGCTACCGGCAACCGTCGTGCTGATCGCACCGTTGGCCAACGCGTCGAAACAAGCGCTCAAAGCGCAAGCACACGCACTGGTTCCTATCAGATACTCGAGGATCATGTTCCAGCCGATGATGAAGGCGATGAATTCGCCGACGGTAACGTACGAGTACATGTAAGCGGAACCCGTTGTATGTGGCACGCGAACGCCGAATTCTGCGTAACAGGCACCTGGAACAATCACGTGAGACACTAGAGAGAATTAGGGAACGTTTAGTGGGAGTTAGGCGAAAGAAAACGGAAAAAATGGGAGGAAATCATTTGAGTTTCTGAGTGAAAAGCAAAGGTTATTCTGATTTAAGTATGAATATTCGATCGATCGTGTAAATCGAGACATTCTAGCCCCGGCGCATCCACCAGAAATCGATTCAGCAAATTTTATTCAATCGCCTACTTAAAATCGATTATTCATAGACAATTTTTCTATATTTGCACTTGGATTATTATTCTTTGGCACTTGTATAAAGTTGCCGTTGAAATGCAAATTGAAATTCTGCGTAACAAGCACGTGAAACAATTACGTGAAACTTAAGCGAATTAGGAAACGTTTATTGGGAGTTGGGAGGAAGAAAAAGCAGGAGAAAAACATTTAAGTTTCTCAGCCAAGATTAAACATTATTCTTATCTAAGTGCGAATATTCGACGGATCAATTGTGCAAATCGAGACAGTCTCGTCCCGGCGCATCCACCAGAAATCGATTCTACGATTATATTCAATCGTCTACTTAAAATCGATTATTCATTGCGTCTGCCCCATACTATTTTTCACATTTGCGCTTGGATTTTTATTTCTTGGTACTTGTATTAAGTCGCTCTTGTAATGCAAATTGAAATTCTGCGAAACTCTCTCTCTCTGCATTAACATATTGACGGTTGCGTGTACGTGACATTCGCACATCTCCATTTCGCAATACGATGATGATGATAATTATTTCGTAGTGGTCGGAAGAAGGTCGAGGTGTAATCATCGAGCCGTCTTTCATTCCGCCTACCATTTATTAAGAATTCAATTTCGTTTTTTATTATTATTATCATTCTTCAGAAATTAATTTTCCATTGAAAATGTGCGAAGGAAAATGAAATTTACGAAATCTCTTTTGTCTGAGGTTAATTAACGTAAAATTGTTCGAGGGCGAATTTTGCCGGGACATTTTAGCATAATAAGAGTTTTGCTCTTATTTTTAATTTAATCTATTTAAATCAGTTAAATACCTGAGAAAATGCTGGCTATTGCGGCTATAATGAAACTGAAAATGACGCCGGGTCCGGCAACGCGTCGTGCAACCATTCCGGAAACCAGATACATTCCGGTGCCGACGCAACTTCCGACGCCCAACGACGTCAAATCTAATGTTGTAAGGCATTTCTGGAAAACGAAAAAAGGGCAAAATAATTACGCGCTTTTGATTGATATGTTATGGCGAAAGATTACCAGAAAGTTTTATTTGTTTCTCGGCGCGCGTAACACCCAACAACAAAATTCATTAAAAAGTTTTCGGTTGCGTTTCTTAACAGTTTGGTGGAAGCGAAAATGGTTTCTTTATCGATCACGACTGCTATTTTTATAACAATAAATTCGCAAAAGTTGATATCGAATCAGTAAACTAAAATAACAGAAGTGTTTCGTAAAAAGAAAAAAAAACAGACGGATTTCAGACCGACTAAGAATGAAATCACACAGAGACGAAGGGAAAATTTAATAAATAAAATGGAAGAATGGAAGTTAAAGATAATGGTTTCTTATTTTTATTCTTTGTCTCTTATTCATTCCCGCCTCCATCGACGGTTCCCCAACACTAATTGGAATATTATCGATTTAATAATGGAGGAAAACGATAAATTTACTGTGGTATATTTTTTTATTTAATTATCAAGAGAATGTGTCACCAAATTTTGCAATTACAACAAAAGAAAATAAATAAAACGATGATTTATTTCGCGTTTACTTTCTTCGATGATAATTAACAGTCTTTCTTTTACATATTTGGACACATTATATTAAAGGCACTTATTGTCATCGTTAATTATAGCCTATCGAATTACATGCGAATAATTTCGATATCTTAAATAATCAATTGGAATTTGATTATTAACATCGTTAAAACTTGACGCCGCGTCGATTAATTCGCTCATTGAAACCGATCCAAATCGATGGGAAAGTTTGGCACTTTTCGCACGTGGACCTTATTGCTGGTCCTGCGGATCCAATGTCTTCTCGTACGTATCCGTCTTCGGATGGTCGTTGCCGTTGGTCGTCCTACCGTCAACTCTTTGATACGTTTCGCAATCGCACGGCAGCTTTCGAGATACGCGATCGCTTTGGCCATCAAGTTTCTCGCGATCACCACTTTTTCCGCGTACGTCGCATACGGACGCGTCTCGTTCAAAATCAGCAACGTCCTTTGCAAGATGACCATTTCGTAGAGACGGCCCACTTCCTTGTAAGACATCGGGCTCCGCTTCTTCTCCATGTTCGATATTTTGTTCGCTTGCAAAATTGTTATCTTATCGATTACAAACTGATGTTGCGTCGTCGATTGTAATTTTACACTATAATTAAACTGATTATTTTTGCAATGAGTAAAACTTTACCCAACGACACTTCTCAAGTTCTAACTTCTTCGACGATCGATTGCGAATATCATTTTCTGCAGGGAATCGATTAATTTATAGGATATTTCTTTGGGGTGGGGGTTCTTTATCATCTACAAAACTTGATAACAATCGAATAAATATTTGCATTATTATTTGAACAACAACAATTGAATTTAAATGGATACCTGTTGCAAAAACGCTTATTCGGCAGGTAGGCTGCGGATTAGATAATGATTGGGTCATAAATAAATTAAAAATAAATAATTTATTGCGAAAATCGCGAATAATGAAGCGAACCCTTTAGATTATAATGGAGGGCAATAAATTTAAAATCCCAACCAAAATTGCGCAAAAATTGTGACTGAAAGCTTTTGCCATTTGATTGTCTTGAGATTAGCAAATCGTAAAAGTTAATGCAGGAAATGTTTATTACTGGAAATAAATCGAAACCCGACTTAATTAAAACCCTTTATTATCATCATTCTCAATTATCTATCATTACAAAAGAATATTCGTAATTTAAAAAAGCAATTCGACGATCGTCCTTCACCGAGAAGAAGAACCTGTCATTTTCAATCGAACTTAATCTTCATATTGGTGAACCGCTTCTCCATATCGATCATGTCCTTCCTGATCGTTTCCAAACTATCGATATAAGTTCCAATACGTTTCCTATAAAACGAATTCGATTTCTCGTAATAATTCTCCAACTGATTAACATTATCGATCAACGACGACGACGAATCTTTCGACTCGCCCGTAGTGTTCAACAGCTCCTCGCGATAATTCGTGCCCAAATCGTTCGATTCTTGTCGATTGCCTCGCGATGGACGCTCACCACCATCATCGCCATCGCTTTCGGATACGTCCTCCAAGAATTGCTCGTCATCCCGATTCGCAGATCGCTCCCGATCGTTCACCAAATCGTCATCATTTAACGAGACGTCCGCTTCATTTGCAGACGCATCGTCGTCGTCCACGTACTGATCGTTGAGATCCATCGTGGAGGAGGACTTCTTGTAATCGCCGACCAGCACGAACTCGTCCTCCCACGTTAGCTCTTCGTCGAAATTGAAGGTGATACTCAACGACGTCGGATACTCGTAATGGCTCCTGATGGAATCGCGCGATGAAATCGACACGTTCAACCAATTGGGACCGATCGGTTTTCCATCCTTGAGCATCACCATCGGTCGCCGCGTGGTTTGGATCTGTCTAACTTCCGGCACCAACCGAATATAGGCGTCGGTTTGCGTGGCAGCCTCCTTCGTGCGATCGTACCGCTTCCATTTACGTCTGCAACAACATTTCCGACCACGATCGCCCATCAAACGGCGCCTCTTCGTCAGTTCGTCCACGTGCCGGTCGAGCATTCCGCGGAACGCGTCCGCGAGATCGCGCTTGGACATCATCACTATCGATGGCTCGTCGTCGGTCTTACGAAGCGTCGAATCCTGCAAATTGTACGGGACGTTCCGCGGCGCCGCGATGTCGTTGAGGTCGTACTGCGTGGAGGAATCCTCCTTGATGGACGTTAGCGAGGTTTGGCTGCAATATTCGCTGGTCGCGACCGGTTCCCTTTTGCGGTCGCACAGGGGCCGATCGACGAAGAACGTTTTCGACGTCAACAGCTTGTTCAAAACGCCCGGATTCGAACGGGACGCCGTCGATTGCGAATCTTTCAGCTGGTTGCCGGCTTCCGTCCTGTTCTTGTCCCTGGTTTGCACGTCGTTCAACGATTTGGCCGCCCGCAACGGCACCGAGGAAGGCGTTTTGCGCTGAGAATTGGACTTCTTCGGCGTGCTGGTTTTTGGCGTAAAACTACTCGACGTACTCCGCGTCCGACACGTGATCATCGTCTTCGGCTTGACGCTGTACGTGCTGTACGTTTTCATCTTCGGTTTGAAAGCGGTCGGAGTGTTCGCGGTCACGCTGACCGCCTCTACGTCGTTCTTGCTGAAGTAAACTTTGCTTTTGCACGAATCGACCAGTTTCGCCGGTTTGGTCGCTTCGTTGGCGGATTTATTCGATGCTTTCGTCGTTTCCTTAAGCGGTTTGCCTTCTGGTACCGTTTCGGGTACTTTTGCAACCGCATTCTCCACGCTTTTGCCCTTCTTCTTCAGCACGCGTCTGCATCGTTCCAGCAGCGACAAATGCCTCGTTGCGGGCGGTTCGAGTTTCGATTTACGATCTAATTGTAATTTGGATGTTGACAAACTGTTGCGGCCGTACATTGTCGATGGCAAGCTACGAAGAAACGGGGACGAGACGATCGTTAGAAGTTATTTATCGTTCATAATCAATTGTTTGTTACACGTGTATTGTTGTTAGTGACAGATGATTGATGATGTGGAGATATTTTGATATTTAATACTGCTCGATGGATGTCCTTGCGGCGTTAGGGACGAAAGAAAATTGGATCAGTTTGCAATTTTTGTTTGCGCGAAATTATTACAAATTTCGTTTGGTTTGCAAATTTGCTTGCGCGTAAAGTGAGAATCCTCGCTTAAAAACGTTTGAATTATCTAGAGAAGAAGGAGAATGAAGATAACGTTTCATCATAAAAGAAAAGGAGAATTTAAATTTTTTTTTGCCGTATTAGATTAACACGTTGATGGATGTTCTTTTTTTGGAAAAGTTCGTTAGCGTTTTAGTCTTTGTTCCTCGTTTCTTAATAGACAATTATCCTCATGTTAAAGGACAAGAACGCGATAACAAACTGGATATCAAAGGCCCTATAAAAGATAAGCGGAAAATTGGGTGGTTGAGGACAATTGGGTTCGTTCATTTTTCAACCATTGTTCCCTCAAATGCTCATAAAGCAAAAGGAACGAACTAGGTAATTGTAATCGATGTTACTCTTGTTAGCAATAAACTAAAAGTTTTACCCTTTTTTATTGCCAATAAAAGGATTAACATCGGTTATTAGTGATATTAATTTTATTATTGGCATTTGAATGCAAATTGTATTTACGAAAGGGTTTCTCCAGGCAAATAATTAAATTAATAATTACGAGGCTTACCTATAAAACAGAAATTTATATAACACAAAATAGCAAACAGACATTTACCAGGTAACACAAACACACACACGAATGTTGGAGAAGGATTATTGCGAAAATTCACTTCGATTTCGGCAAACCTACTCCGATTCCGCAGTTACCTTATCTTGTAACGATAAATAAACCGGGTTTTTCCATTTCGAACGTGATCCCCGTGAACATAAAGGCAAAAGAACGAAAGAATTGATAACAATTAATAAATTTATTATTAAGTTAAAATATGTACAATACAACAGCTAACAGGTTAATTAATTAAAATGAAATTAAATGGGAAATCTTGTCATCCGATGGCCATTCCCTCGAACAATCCACTCAAATCCTCAACATCTTTATCGTTCTCGAGATGGTAACAGCAATCTTCCGCGTTGATGGTTAATTCGACATCATCGGAACCGATATCGCCGGATTCCTCGTGGTAATGCCGGGATGCCATAGGTTCCCTATATTTGTGCCAAGCGTCATCGCAATCCTTCTCCATCGTCTTCTCGCTCTCCTGCAAGATAATGTCGTGCAGATTCGCCAATAAGACTGCCACCTCGTAATCCGGACGTTCCTCATCGCCCGACCGATCAATCACAGCTTTCAAATAATTGTTGTTAAAGCAGCGATCATTTTTCGCGGGAAACTCGCTAATTTCCGGCGTCGCGATTATTGCCTTCCCTCTTCCATCGCCCGTCGTCGCTCCCTTTGGCGCCAAATTCAGTCTCTCCCTTCTAACCGGTATCAAAGACCGTCGCCGTCGCACCTTCCCTTTCGTTTCATTCGACGCCGACGGGGCCGCTTTAAATTGTGCCCTCTTCTTCTCCGGCTCGTGACCGTTTAACAGTTGGATCAGTTTTTCTTTGACGCGTACCTCCAGCGCGGTTAATTTGACGCGGTTGCCGTTGTACAAGGAGATTTTCACGTGTCGCAAAACCGTATCGACGTCGCGTTTAATCGATCGTTCGTCCGTCGATTCGCGACCGTCGCCACGCAGCAGATCGCCGGCGAATTCGACTAATTGACGGCGCACTTTGCATTTGCACGTGGGCAACGTTTCGCGATCGAAATCGTTGCGAGATTCGTACATTTCTCCGTTTCGGTTAAAAGCGAACGAAAAAGCGAGAAGTGTTCGGTTGACGTTCACTTTTGCACATCTGCTCGATCACTAACGTTGGTTTGGGTTTCTTTTGGATTGCTGGGGACTTCTTTTTATATTGGGACGGTCGAGGCGAAGAGAGAATGTGCGGAAGAATAAGAAGAATGGTGAATTCGGAGCCAGAGGGGGAAACGAATAAGGGCCGCACATAAAAAGAGTGCCCCTTGTATTCGTCAACCACCTTTAGTCGAAGAGACATAACAATGCAATTTATTTACTTATTTGCCCTTTGGTTTTATTTTTGCGAAATTATCATTAGTTTCCAGGTAGATTGTTTTGATAATTGTTGCGGAATTAATAAAAGTTGGGATGATGTATGCGAAACGGTCAAAGGGTCGTTCGATCGGAATCATCTTCATAATGCAGATAAGGCTGGAGGAATGAGTTTTATCTGCAAGTATTTGTTGCTATCACAACTAAATGAGCAATGAAAACAAATTGATAATGTTTGCAAATTCTTTGTTCAAACGCACTAACAAGTTTTAAGCCATATGGATCGCCTCTGAATCATCATAGCCAACGACAACAATAACAGAATTGATAGCCAATTGAACTGATTGATTATTCACCAGAAACAATCCTTTTGTCTTTAACAGTTGTTTTTCCGAATTTCGCAAACGATTTTTTTTTATTTTACAATTAATTTTCTCGATTCGTACTTTTTGCGATTTGTTTTAAGCAAAATCAAATTGTAATTACGTACCGTCAGTTTCTGTTTGCGGTCTTCGTCCCGCGGCGGTTGTCGCGTTTGTTGCTGCTGCTGTTGTTCTTGTAAACCGTCGACATTCTTCGTACGTATCAACCGGCTGAAGAGTACGAGACCGTCGCGTCGGAGGCCCTCGCGATCGACGTTCCACATTCCCAATTTCATTCTGTAGCAATGGGAAAGAAGAATGTTAATCAATTTAGTGGATGAAGAAAAGTAACGGATTTTTTTTTTTAATTAAGGAATAGGACTTGCAGAACAAATCCTTTAATTTAAAACGGTACAAACGAGGGGGATCGCTCAATTTCCGTGCGTAATTTCCAGATATTTCTGTCATTATTACTATTTTCAGCTTTTGAAATGATTTTCCTGCGATGGGAAATCGCATGAGAAGATATTGGGAATCGTTCGGGCGAAGCGGAGCATCGAAATGGATTTTCCTTTTCACGTCCTCGCTCTATGATTCTTTCCCATTTTTCATCTTCGTTATCTACCATCGCTTCTTTGTCGGAATACAATAATTTATCCGGTTTAAAGTAATTGAAAGTTGGCTTACGTCTAGCGAGAATTATTCGATAACTTACTACTTTTCCTAAAATTGATTGTGGTCGGAGGAAATATGAGGAAAATAAAAATTTCCCAAGAATAACGCAACGTTTCTAAATGTTGATTATTTTTCAAACGCGCCTTGTTTATCTTCTCGCATCCTTAATTCAATCGCTCGTACTCAGTGTTTACCTCATAAACTAATCCACGGAATTGCGGATCAAAGGGAATGCTAACGAGACGATGATTGTTATTATTCCCTTTGTGGAGTGAAATAAACCCAGGTACAAGTTCGATTAAATAGTAATTCCAATTGTTGAAACTGGCATCGAATAATAAAGGTAAACACAGCACTAAAACAAACCCTGTTTTGATCGTGATGCTTCCAACAAAAGGAAAACGCTTTTATAAAAAATCCTTTATAAATCGACATTGGTAGTCCGTTTATTCAGTCATTACTTTTTTTCTTAATCTCTTAAATTTAGCATGTACTGAGCGATCAAATAGTAAACATCGAAACATTGATCAACGAGTGGGTTAAATAACGCCAATGACATCTGTCAACGTCAATGGTTAAGTAAAAACATGGATGCCAATTTGCGGACCCTATTCAATAAACGGTTTGCTCTTTGAATGCCCGGTGCTGTACACATAAAGGAGAAAGAAAGAAAGGAATTTGATGATTACATATGAATATATTTTTTTATTTCAATAACCAATTTTCATTTTTTTTTCTTTCAATAACCAATGAATTAACCCTAATGATAGCGATAATTTATTTGAAATTTCCGCCCACGCATACAATGTTTCCCATTTAATATCGTTATGTCGTTCGCCTGAAAAGAAGGAAAAAAATAGCCTGAAAATGTTTGCTGATATTTGGAAATGTCATCAATCATTTTCATATTTAAAAATGGATTGCGGTATTATGATTAATCAACGTCTCCTTAATTGCGATTCGTATTAATTCCGTGCTTCCTTTACAATCGTACAAGCGAATTAACGATAAAGATTATCCATTATTTTCATGAGGATTTCAGCAGTTCTTCTGTGCGTTTATAAGGGAAGTCTAGTTTCAGAAGATGTTCGATTTGAGACAGGGCTAAAGTTATGGATTAATAAATCTTCGACGATAAATTATTCAAGGAAAACGCCAGAATGGTCTTAAACGATGTGGCAGAAGAATAAAAACCAAAAAGATATAGGATAATCCCGCAGTCTTGTTTCCTATATCGCTTGGAAAATCTGCTCCATTCCTAAAATTTTCCTTTTTCGTTTTCGAGGGCCGACGATAATATTCCACGTTCAATAAATTCAAATTTATGGCGAAACGATCGATTGCATTATAAATTTTCATCCCACATACATATATTTATTATTGTTGCCCGTCTTATAAACGATTATTTCACATATTTGCGGTTATTTCATTTCCTTTTATTGTCCATCTCTTTCCCTTTATTACTTTTACTGTCATTTTATTCCTGAAAACAACATGAAAAACAACAACATAAACATTAATTTATTACTTTCATTATTACACGTGGACATGTTTGGGGATCGATCGATTATTTCGTCTCCCCACATACCAAACGGGTGGAAAAGGTGTTAATAATTGGTGGTAGTGGATGACTGTAGAGATTCTGAATCATTATAAAGTTGTTTAATTTAGGGAATAGTATTGCCAAAGTCTGAATTATTCCAACCAAATTTCAGTTCATTTTGCATGCGAATATAAGTTACATTTGTGCAGTTTTTAGGTGCAACATAAGCAATATTTTCGTTCGAATGCAACATTAAGCGTTCAAACGTGTGCGTGCATATTATTCATTCGAGCCCTCAATCGCATTTTGCCTCTCATAACAATCCTTACAAGTGCTTTAAGAATAATAACAATAACGACGAAGTGGAGGGAATGAAATGGCTTTCATACGTTTCTATCGATTGAACGGCCTGGATTTAATTTTACCCATCTGAACGAGCCGCAATTGATTCCATAAACGAAAAACATCGAATTTCTCCATGAAAATTTAGTTTTAATCGTCGCTTTTCTTCTAAACTTTCACGTACAATCAAAGATTAAATCGATCGACGTACGAGTCTGTCCTCGAGTCAAATGCATGCTTAACCCCATAAATCCTTAATCCAAATCGATACACTTTTAAGGATTCGCCAACATCAGTGGCAAATTGCATTTTATGCGACTTTATAATAACGTAAAGCGATTAAATTAGTAATTCAAACGAAATTAAAAAGCACAGAAGAAAAGTTTAATCTCGATGGCATAAGACTCCCTATAAAAGAGCGCTTTATGAAAATGAAAAGCATCGGCTGATCGATCGCTAAGCCATTCTTTCTTGCAAAGAACAAATTGGAAAAAGCAAATTGTTCTCGTCGTTAACAAAGCGGGCGAAAGTAAAGAATGGCGAACAATGGTTTAAGTAGCAACTTTTATTCGAAGCTCTATTGTTTGCCGTCATTCCATGTTGGACGAAGAGCGTCGGTGGAAGATATGAAACGAACGCGCCTTTAAAAATGATTCCCAAGTGGCAATAGTGCAGGCGAATTTCAATCATCTAAAAACGAATTAATACGAAGGCTTTTCGATAGATACTCGCATGGCGCACAGCAAAACTTATCGCATTCATGCTTTTATCACGTTCTATGTTTTTCTCAAACTAACATAAAATTTAATGGCATAACGCTGTAGCTTTTGTTAGCAAATTCAAAGATAGTGACGTTTTGAGGTTAAAAAAATAAAACAATCTCATCTTAGAATGATAACCTACAACATTTGCGAAAATGACGCTTTGTCCAACTTTATTTATGCTAAATATTATCAGTTATTATAATAACCATCCAGTCTATGCTACAGGGCGACAATAAATTCCGTTCCACTTTTTATTGAAAATCCCTCGTAGATGAGTAGAGTTTCAGTCTTGAGGACAATGGCAACGTGGTAATTCGTAGTAATTTCGATTATTATTGATTGATTTTCTGCGATAGAGCTTTGCGACTCATTTATTTATTCAATTTTTTCGGGAAATTCTGCTTGAGCTAGAAGTCCCCCTCCTATCAAAGGATGACGGCGGAAAACGCTAACGACGCCGCTGACGTCACAAAGACGTCCCGACGCCGATCTACACCGTATATAATGGCGCGATGCGAAAAACATAATGAGAGAGCGAAGAGAAAGTAAAAGGGAGAAAGAGAGAGAGAGAGGGAGTTGAAGAATGAAGAAAAATAAGGCCGAATGGAGGAAATAAGGGAAAAAGAGGGTAAATATGGGAAAAAGTGAGGAGAATAAGGGAAAAATGAGAGAGGAATGGACTGAACGGGGAGGAAAAGGGAAAGTTAAATGAGTGGGAACGAGAGGGTTAACAGTGAGCGAAAGAAGAAGGCCTTCCTTCGGCCGACATTAACCAGTTGCTCGTTTCGGCCGGCACCGAAGTGTGGGGCAAATCAATGTGGGCGCGCAGGATCCATTGTCGTACTTACGTACCATGAGAGCGTGTACATATGTATATAATTCAACGCCGTGCTAACGGCGGCAGCAGCAACAACAACAACAAACAGAAGACCATGAGACCATTAACGTTGTTATTATTATTATGTGATTATATTTTACACGATGCGTCCCAATGGGCATGGCAAAAACTATTCGGTTGCGGGGCATGAAATTAATGGGCTCCCAGAGAGTTTCCACGGTTTTCACCGCGGATAATTCGCCGTCGCCGTCATCAATACGATCGCCGCTTAATACGAAATTGTTTCGTAATAATGATTAATAAATCGTGGCAAACTTTCTTTTCTGTTTGTTTCTGCTGACGGCCGAAAAGAAAAGTTTCCGAACTCGCGAACTTTTTTGTTTTTTGCTACTCATTCTTCCCCGTCCATCTTTCTCTGACGTCCATTAAATCGTAAAATACCCTCCGCAATTTCTCTCCACTCTTCGTCCTACCTAAGTTATAGATTTTTATCGAATAGCCAATTCGATTGGAAAGTGTTTCTTTTCTTAGAAAATGGCAAAGGCGATAAAAAGGTAAAAATCCGATTCTCCTACAAGATAAAACATAAACAATTCCCTCTTACTTAATAGGCATCCAGCAGTATCCTTTTACCAAAGAGGATTTGGGTGTGGGGGAGGCGAAGCACTCTTCCAAAGTAACTTGAATCCCGGCGACGGAAGAAAAACTAAGGAAAGTGAGGGAGATGCGAGAGGACGTTCACTTCGAATAAGGTTACCTTTGATAAAGGAACAAGTGCCTTTTAACCCAATTCGCCGCTTTATTTGTTTCCGTTTTATTCCTTCTCGTTCCATCGTCCAGTCCAAACTCCACTTGTAAATTAAGTTTATTTTCCGCTTAAAACCAATTAAAAACTCGACCTGATTAGCGTTACGTCTCGGTTCGAAACGGTGATAATAAGAATTTTGTCTGCGGGCTGCGGGATATTGGCAAGCCGATATTAATTGGCAAAAATATTTTTTGTCGTGTTAAATAATAATTGGCTCGTGTAACAATATCATAATAATAAATAAGAGAAGAGATACAGTTTCCACTTTGTTGGAATTGTTCCTAGTTTTCTTCCTTTATGTCCACACATTCCCTTTCGTAATGTTCGCTTTGCACGCTCTTCTTATTATTAGCAATAAAGACATTCTTTCGCTTTCAGTATTCAGTTTTTTGCTTTAACTGAATTCTTTTTTCCATTAAGGAACTCAATGTTTTTTAAGGCAAATAATAACGAAGGCATCATTAATAAACTGATGCCACTTAAAGAAATTGAAACACTTTGTTTGTTCTCTCACCTTGTCACTTATCATTAGAAAATTTGATAATTATATTATAAAATGCTAGAGATATGTATCATTATGTTAAAAATATGGGAAGAAAGTTCTGTTTGCAACTAAAAATCAATCTTTCATCGTCGTATAACTGTAGTCGGTTATTAAAAAAGGATTTTCACTCACTTACTTATTAATTTCTATTGAATCCTTTTAATAACCTGCTTTATAAAGAATTTAAACGAATTCGTAATTCTCATACTGTAGCGTCAAAGTAGTTGCTAAACAGTAGTTTTTCAGTTATTCATCGGAAATGGAAGCAATTAAAAATCCATCAAGTTTTAATTGCTGCATCGTATCATAGCATAATTTAACTTCCTTTTACAACGAAACCCGAAAAGCATCACGAATCCAATGACACTTCAGTTTTTCGAAGTTAACAAAATTTAAAAAAAAATCGCTTTTAAAATCCATCAATTCGATCCGGTTTCGCGAAAGTGACGAGCAATATTTTTTTGCATGTGTGTGCTACACCGGCGCATCCACCAGAAACCGTTCGAACAATCGATTTCGGTTGTAACCTTATTCAGTTGCCCGTTGGCGCTAAATTTTAATGTAAAACCAACACTCGAGGATCAACCGAAAAACGGGAACGACATCGTGCGACATAAATACCGTTTTCAGCCATTACAATTCTCACGAGCTGTAAAAGATAAGAACAACATAAAAGAGCAGCGGCGGAGTAAGTTATATTGACAAATGTGGAGAGAGAGCGCAATTAACTTTATCCCATCTAAACTTCGTCCTTTTGCGTTCCGCTTTTTCCCCTTTTTGTGCGACATTCTTATTGCCTCTATCCTTTATCACGCTTTGGGGCATTTTTTTCTATACTTCATTCTTCCCCGGTCGCTTTCGGATTATTCTCCCCATTACGTTCCTGTTGCCTTCGAAATTAATTACAGCAATGACACACATTCTTCGTTCGTCACCGGTTCGCTGGAGACCGCGAGAAAGAGACGCAGACTTGCGGAGAATAATAATAAAGGAACCATTAGGAGTTAATTCGATCCAATGCACGTTTCCCACTCTTATCTGTTCGGGAATTTAATTTGAAGCGGTTCATTCAACGGCGCCTTATTGTTCGTCAAATGCGGATTTTACTCGACGTTAGAAATTTCACGAAATTTGCAAAAATTAAATAAATTCGCGAGAGAATCAACCGTTTCTCGTCTGACGGGGATCGATTGAATTTTCCCATTTTCATCTCGTACGAGTCAACGATTCGATTGCGTGTACTCACTCGGACGATTCCCTTGTAATCCTCTAAGCGCGAGACTCCAAGTGCCTTCTCTTGATTCCGCGATGGTGATCGATTGAAACTGCACAAACTACACACATTCGATCGTATCGATCACATAACAGTCCTCGCTGGCGCGCTTAACAGAACAACCGAGCCGCGACCATCATCCGACGATCCGCGCGTACCTCTTCTCGAGCTTCAAGCGCAGCCACATTTTCCGTTTGCCCTTTCTGTTTGTTTTCGACCGACCAAAACAGTCTTGTCAACGAATCAATCACCCACAAGTTCCTGCTTCTAGGGAGAGGAACTAATCGAAAGACGGCCGTCGCGTGCACGAAATACGACGCCGACGAACGTTCCCCATTGACTGACCGAGTGAATCGAGCGCCTCTTCGTCGGCGTTCATTTAACCATCGGCGCTCGCTCGTTCCATGGGAGAAGACCGAACGAAACCGACCGGTCGTGTGTGCGTTTGAATTTTTTATGTTGAATTTTTTTGTTGTCGGTTTTTGCCTTTTTTCTCTCAGGGACCGATTCTATCGACCACCGTCGCCGTCGACGCCGTCAACATCGCCATCGGCGCCATGGATTTCCACGGTTCTCCCACCCGTCGACCGTTGCGTAGTACGGATCGTTACGTGCCAATTTCGATGCTGCGAATGTTTGGCACAAACATAGAGAATGGCAGAGAGAGAGAGAGAGAGAGAATTGATTGATTAAATGCTCATGGTGTTGCTGAAGAGTTTGTTGCTCTTGCTTTGTCTTTTGGTTGATTACGAATTGGATTTCCTTGCAGCGATGGCGAGGTCTTTGCAAGTAAACTTTGAGATTTCGATTTTTCTTTTGCGAGGTTAAGTGACGAAGTGTAGTATTTGGAAATTTCAAGAGATGTCGGCCTCGGACGTTTTCCATTCACGCTCGTTTCAATTAACTGCAACTTTAGTTTTCCTTTTCAATTAGAGTGTTGGTCGCTCGTTTTTGGAATTGTTATTGTTGGAATTATTGTAATTGGATTAGTTTCGGTGGGATTACGAAATAACATTTTAAATTCGATTAAAATAATTAATTTATTGCTGCTTTTTTTTTGTAAATATCGTAATTTCATTTAAAAAAGGAACAATAAAATTGAATCATTATAATTGCGTTATAATCATTGAATCGATAGTCCGCTCCCGACCAGACAAAACCCCATGCTCATCGATTAGTTGAGCAACTAATCCTGAAAGAAAAGCGAATTTAGCAAAATTGCCAAAAAAATAATATTCATTCCTACCTCTCCATTTTATTATTTAACCCTGTTTGGCAGTAACGCGTCGCCTTTTCGCGCGGTTCTTCCTTATCGTTGCCAATTTGCACTTGACCAAGTACAATTTAATCTCGAAACGTGCCAATTGATTTTGCAAAGTACGTACGAATTCCAGCGTCTCGCAATAATTCGCGTGCCGCAAGAATATGACGGCAGTAGTCTCGAAATCGTCCATTTTTCAAGAAAAAAAAATAACATAAAATCGTTTTGCAAAATGAAAATTGCAAAAATCGTTTGCTACGTTCGGCCTTCGTTCTTTTTTCTTGAATTTGTCGTTATTAATTGCATTTCGATCTTAATTAAGACTCCAATTATTCCTCCACCATCGTCCCACGTAAACGATCATTCTTCGGGTATTGATCGTGCCTATTCCTTATCAATTCGCTGCAAACTCGTCTTTTGTCTTCTTATTTTGCTTTGCCCTATTTTTCTCCCTCTCGGATGGAATCGTTACTGGATGCGATAGGAAATGGTCCAGAAATAAAGGCGATATTGAAGGCGGGGAACAATGTGACGATAAAGGAAGGCGAACAAAAAAAAATTGGCAAAGGACACTGCAGTAGTGACGTCACGACGCTTATCAAGCCGCTCACGCTCTCTGTGCGTTTGTGGTACAGTGGCGCCTCCACTACCGTACCATTTATATTTACTTTATCTCACTTGTCCACCTACGCCACTGTTTGGATTACCACACGACACGATTTAAACAAAAAGCTTACCCTTTGCAAAATTTGCGCTTTAATTTCGCAATATGACTCTTTATTTTTAGGTTACAAGTCTATGTGTGTGTTATTCGCGTGGGCAAGTGGGAGTTTCGGCACTCCTCCTCTTCCACTTTGCTCTCTTTCTTCATTCATCCTCAATGTGTACGCGGTTATGAATGAAGGACGGCCGATTTCGACGGTTCAAAGCGACTACTAATTGGCAAAAAAACTATTTATCATAGAGAACTTACTGAAATAAAGCTCCAACTTTCTTCGCTAATTAATACTTCAATCATTACAAACTTAATTCTGAAATTAATTATTAGTATCTTCCATATTGTTAAAGTTCCTAAAGTCGAACAATGATACCCTAAATCCAAGCGAAAAGCCGTTGATTGGTTAATTAAAAACGATTGTGTGCGAATTTACGATTGCGGGCATAAAATTTATCCCTTTAATATCGATTATAATGCCGGTTGCCTGGCGCTTCCACCAGAATCGAGCGCGGCCGCATTGTAACGTGATTTCGTGCGTTTAACAGGAAATAAACGGCGTCGCGATTGCGGTTTTTATTGCAAACGATAAACTGCGTTACGGCGAATAAAAGTTTAATCGCAAAATTGATTAGAATCGTAATTTTCTATGGCTCGGTTTCTAATATTCCAACATATGCAACCCAATCAACGATATTTATACGGCGTGTTATACGAGAAAAGCTTCGGGCTAAAGTTGTTCGAAGTTGTTTGCAGAGAAGGCCATTTTGCGGATAGAAAATTACATTTTGCAATGTAGGATTTTATTTCCTTGTTTCGCATATTTTGATTTTTCTATTTATTGACGTGGGAATTCGATGAGGCTTTCTCGTAGCCATTCATCTAATTGTAAGAGGAGTTGCATTGAATGTGGAGCAAATATGATTTCTTTTAAATAAATTATTGTTATTTACTCGGATGAATTATTATAATGGAATGGTGTCACAATATGTATCCGGAGCAAATTGCTGGCCATTCTTTTTCTAAGAACAAATTGCCAGTTTCTCATTTTCTTTATTTTTATTCATCGGCAGACACATTTTTTTACCAACATCCAACTATGATTAGATGTTTTCTTCGATGAGGGGGAAAAGTAAGTGAGAATGTTTCGAAAAGAAAAAAGGAGAAAAATTGCGTTCCTATAAGATTCATATCTTTCTTTTATGTGCGTTAAACGAGTTTCTTGCTCGCTTTTGTTCATACAAAAGTTTCTTTCGGAGCAACTTTTTCCGATTGTTATACGGCGTTAATAATGTGTGCCACTACAACAAATAAACTAGTTTTAAACTTTTTACAACAACAAAAAGAAAACAATAAACAACAATCATGTAAAGTTTTAATCTAATTTCCTTCACAAACGACGTGCTGAAATGCAGTTAATTATTTAATTAAAGCGGTGTCGCTACAACGCTACGAGGCGATGGAAGTTCTTCTAGCTAAAAGAAAAACAGTGCAAATTGTAATTGGAATATGCGATTGCTTTGTTAGAGGATAATAAACAAAGAGTTTTTTTTTTCGGTTTTAAATCAGGAAGATATTTTTCCCCTGCGAAAGTCCGAAAGTGGCTTTTCACTTTTTACAATTGAACAATAACCATTTCGCACGCCGTATCAAATCAAATCGAATAACTTTTCAACTGCTGCCGGAGACCTTCAACTTTAAGCGAGAAAACGTTTTTCTTTATTCTCTTTGCTAAATAAATTACATGAAATTCCACAATTATTATTAATAATAACAAGTTTAATACATGAACGGAAAACTGCGATTAAAGGATTAGTTTCGACTAATGGCAATACAAAATAGAATATACACAGGTCGTCGGAATAATTAGCAAATTCAGGGCGGATTAATGAATGGCTTTTATCTAGTAAATACACTCTGTACAAATCCATCAAGGTCTCTATCTCTTTCATCGTTCTCCTTCCATCACGCTTAATCCAATTGTTGCTCGACCAGTTGCACAAATTAAACGCAGGGAAACCGCATTTTTTGCGCGTTTTTAATTGTTACAAGTCGTATTATATTCGCGATTATGTAAGACGTTCGAGAAAGGTACGGCGAAGACAACGGCAGAGATAAAGACAAAACTTGACAACCTGTTTCCACTACACATGTATGTCTTTTATTTTCTTTTAAAGAAGAAATAACGTACAAAATGTAAGAGAGAAATGTATCGTGCCCCAATAAACCATCCTCCTTTAATTTCTTAACCGGTAAGAAGAAATGTAGTTTGAATGCGTGGACCGTTAACTACAAAAAAAAAAAGAAACTCAGATGGTCGGTACACTTGAACCAAAAACTTTAAATCACAAACGCTATAAAGATGGAACTGGAGTATGCAATTGCTAATATTAAATAAATACTTTCCTAGTTAGAACATTCTTTTTTTTTTATGGTTACACGTCAAAATATTTGGTAAAATTTGCGTTTCTTCTCGTTTCTTTTTTGCGCCGTGGGTCTCTTAGCAAGTTCTTTGACCTCTTGTACGAATTCGGTACAGTTATTAATTAATCAGCCTCCTCAAGGTCGGTTCAATTCGATCTTCGAATAGTTTCTGAGTTGGTCAATCTCGACATACACAAATTTCGCCTGTTCAAAATGCCGATTTCGGACTGTCAAAGAAAAACTTGCTCGTTACAAACTTTTGTTTGTGCACAACAATTGCGACCAGTATCAGCTCAAACGACAATAATCTTGTTAATCTTCGCTCCATTCAATTTCTCTCTTCCTTTCTCTCGAATTGTCAACGACTCTTTTAATCCCAATCCGAATGAATAATAATCGTCGTCCGATGGAATCCTAATGAGACGGCTAAAACAATCACGAGTCGAGCGTGGCACGTGTCGCGTTTTATTTAGAAAACCATCGACAACAATGATAGCAACGCTTTAGATTGATTAAAATTACCGGAAACGCCGCAAACTGATGCTTGTGTTTTTTCAGTTTCCGGTCGTCTCGCGAGGAATATTAATCGACAGAATGAAATAAAAGCACAAAAGAACACGAAGAAGATAGTTTAATGCGTTTTTTATTAACTCCAAACGCCATATCACATACAGCATGTCTCATGGTTGAAAAGCTCGAGAGGATTTTTTTTTGTAGTTTACGAAGAAAAATTGTCATTTAATTTCGAGATTACAAGCGATTTTTGTGATTTTAAAACTGTCGATTATATGAAATAACTGAAACAACTTCGAAATGGTTTCACTTAGGCGTTTGGAATATTTTATATTCCCCCTAAAATTCAATAACGAATCAAGAAATGCGAAAACAAAACAAGGAAAAGGTATATGTGTGGCCCTAATTGGGACGCACTGTATAGCAGAAGATTTTAAACGAACTGGCCAGCAATCGGTGGTCTCGTTAATTGAACCGTTAGAATGAGGAGCATCTGTCGCACGATATTTTAAAAACGGTTCGCCAATTGCTATTGTGTTATCGCCATTATTATTGCATTTGCAAATAAATTGCTTAAATGCTGATTTCTGCTTCTTCCTAGTTATTTTCCTTTTAATTCGCTTTTACTGGCTCGTTTTAATCGTTTCTTAAATGGTCAGCAATTAAAATTGCACGTTTGATTTCAGCGATATCGATGATATTAAAGTTGGTGTCATTGAACTATTTTTGTAGTTAGTAATTTTTTCTTGCTTGAAATGGATATGCACATACGTTTATGGTATCATTTAATGGCGCTCATTGATTATTAATAAGATTATTTAACAGTTTGGGCATCGACTGCTTGAATAATAATCGGAACTTTGTTTGGAGTTTTTGCTAAATTGCTTTTTCTTCTTTCGATTGGTGGCGTTAAATATTGTGTCCTCTGGACAAACGACTTGTTGACGCCGAAAAGTGGCAATTTCAATTCCTCCTGGGTGCCAAACCTGTTAATTCCAATGGAACTAAACAATTCTTGATTATATAACAATCGATCGTTTTAAGCAAATTGGATTTCGTTAATTATTTATCGATTAAAAGTCAATTAAAATTTGGACCGACTTTCGAAATATTCCAGTTTCTATCCCCAATCAGCTGACTGTTATTGTCGCCAATAACAATAAAATGCTTGTCGCCGCTTTACAAGTTAATTATTGCCTTAATTATTTCCCAATGAAGGCCACCATTTTTCTCTACTGAATAATTAAACAATGATTAGCAATTTAGAAATGCGCTCGCGATTATTACTATCGCAATTTATTTCGAGTCATATGGCTGATACATTTCGCTAATGGATTAATTAATAACAAAATCGCGGGAGAGATTTGCTCTACATTTACCCGGATAAAAGTCATACGTACACATCAAACAATGACGACTTTTAATTGCAGACAACAACAAATCGCAATCGGAAAACTTTTAATAATCAAGAATTTGGACGAAGAAAAAGGCGATTTTCGTGCGAGGATCCCTCTTCTTTCGGTCGTCTCGAAGACAGGAGAAGCCACGGCAAGAAAGCGTTTTATTGTCGGCGCTCAAAAGGAGGGGGCCCGTCGTTAATGAGATGAAAAAGGACTGGGGAAACATATAGTTGCGGTCGCGATACGAGGCAAGTTGGATCGGTGTGTAATTGTTTCTTTTCGCAGTTTACAAGATAAGATAAGTCGCAAATTGACGTTTTATTGTCCCTCGTCTGTCTGTGCGGTGGTTTGATTCTTACGACGTCTCTCGCGATTATCATTTCGTCATTTACATTTGTGGTTTCAGTTCGTGGAGCAATGTTACCGCTTCGTACAGATAACAGTAACAATTCGATGGTTTATTAAGTGATATCGTGCAAAGAACAGAGTGCAATTGGATGGAAGAGAAGGTATTTGAGAATCGATTATAAGTGAAATTGAATGAGATTTGCGCGTGAACGCAAGAAATTTTGTTTAAAATTCAATGGGAATAGAAACGAAATTATGCAAATTGATTTAGATGAATTCGAATCGTTGATTGCTGACTTTTCTATCGTCATATACAGCGTGTCCAAATGCGGGTTTCCACGAAAAAACTGTAGTCTTTAGCCATGGAGATTGAAATCGAATGCAAAAAGAACGCAATCTCTTCAGGAGTTTCACAGTGAGACACGCTGTATACGACGGTTTTCTTCTCCACTTGTAATTATCAAACAGATGACAAGTTCAAAGTTCTCATAAAAATCCAAATGGAAAATTCTCTTTTTTTCCTGTCCCCCTGTACGTGACTTTTCCATTAAAATGGCAAAATTGATTATTAACGCGTTTCAGTTTTTTCCCAAACGTTTTCTATTATTTTTATTCGCCAAATCGTTATTGCAGTAATAATAAAATGCAAACGAGGATAGTATTTTGTGCGGTTATTACAACAATTCCATTTTTGCAATTTGGCACAAAATTGCAATTTCTTTACTTTTATTTTAATCGTTCCTTTCAAGCTTTACATTCAATTCAATCAATTGTTTAATCATTAAAACCAAATATTTTTCTAAATTGCAAAATAGGATCGCTCAGCTTCAAGAGAAGCTGCAGAAACGATTGAAAATCAGCTGAAAATAATTGCTAAATTCCAACGATTCTCGTGGCAATTTAATTGAAGATTTGAACGGTTTTGCAGATTAACTCGATTTCTAATCGTTACGCAACGAAAATCGCTTTGCAAATTGATATTATTGCAAATGTATACACACTCGAGTATCACTATTATTATGAGCAACTTAAGAATGTGCAATAAAACTGGTTATGAGAGTATTAGAAGTCGAGAAAAGAAAAAGAAACGGTCGTGATTTGCGGTCGAATTGGTATCTCAACGTACACGCAGACAATCACACCTGAAGGTTGTTCTTTAATATAATTAACAAGAGCAGCCAGCGGTGTTGCAAGAGCAATAATAAGAAGCCATTCTGAATGCGAGAGCCGTTGAAAATTGGGTTAATACCTGAATTTTAAGTAACCGCGTGTACTAATGAGAAAGAACAAGAAAAAAGAATTATTGGTAACAATGATGCTCTGCAATTAAAGCTTAATTAATTACTAGTAAATCTTATAATTTCAAATGGAGGTTTCGTTAAATTCAACAACGAAAAATTTCAGAAACAATACGAGACAGATGGAGAGAATGGCAACGAAAAAATAATTAAATTTTATGCAAAAATTATTCAAATTGTTACCATTATTATTATCATCACTTATATAACAATATCATTTGCTCTAGCATTAATAATAATGGCCCGTTATTATTGTATTGTTTCCAGCTATCCGTGAATCTTTTTTTCATAATAAAATAATTACAGAAAATGTAAATGGGAACAATGGGAATAAGAAAAGAATTAAATAAAAGAAGAACACGTCGTCTTCATCGGAAGGTTGCAATTACACGAACGGAAAACGAATGACATCATTCGACCGATGGTACATTTCAATTCCAATTCTTTGTCCCATCATTATTACACTTGGCGATGAAAGATGACCATTCCAATCTCACATGTCTTGCTTGCCAATTAGCGTTTTCGCAAATATCATAGGATAACAATTAAATTCAATGCCACGATTATATAAACGACTAACGATTATAATGAGTCGTTTCCTCTTGCGAATTATTTGATCAAAAACACGTTTAAGCGAAGAAATTGTTAAAATAATGTGACAGCTTTAGGTTATAAGTCATTTGTCAGTTTATCTTACAGAATGCACCGCGTATATTCGTTCATCACGTTTACTGCGCTAAAATTCATTGATAAAATAAGTTTACGTGCGCAATAACCTCTAAAATTTGTTAATCTAAATTCTTTTATTTAATGCACCTTTATTGCACTAAAACATATGCAATAAAGTTTAATCCAAGAATTTGTTAAAATAACGTGACAATTTGAGGTTACAAACCATTTCTATCAATTTGAACTAGCATTAAGGAATGCACCACGTATATTCGTTCGTCGGTTTTTTCTTTTCCTTTTTTTGAACTGCAATCTTGTAAACTGTTTCGCAATTAATTATAATTAATTTGCAGCGATACGCGATTAGAGTTGGTCGTGAATTGCAGCGCAAAAAAGTTGATAGTAATAAAATAATGACGGTTCGAAAGGGAAGAAAAAGTTTACTGAAAGCCCGGCAAAAGCTCGAGCGAGCGAGAAAGACAAAACGACGAGGATGTTGATGACGAGGAGCGAACGGTTGCGTGCAAGTCAATCATATTTATTATTGCGAAATGAAATAATGATAATGTGGAGGCAAAACGAGCAGATGGACAAGAAGAAGATTAACTTTTCTTCGACTGAAAGGAATCGCTCGCTTCTCTCGCCTCTCCTCGTCCTTTTTCCTCGCCGGTAACCTAACGGATTCATTCTTCTTCTCGGTAAAACGCGATTCGTTTTTGATTCTTGTTGCTATTTATTTTTTGCGACACGAATAATAAAATATAATAATCAGGAATGCAAATGAACGGTCGCATTTTCTTTATGGTTCCGCTAATGAATTAACAGTATCATTGCCATAGATTCGCGGTACCGTTCGTTTGAGAACAAGCGAAAAACAAAATACCAAATCCTCCTCTATCGCCTACCATTCAATCGCTTCTTTAACCAACCTAATTAATAACTTTTTCACTTTAACGAAGAACAAAACGTCGACGAACGTTTCCGATGGGATAATCTTCAACTGCAAGGAATCCGGCAGCTTTAGTTGATCGTTCAATTCGAACAATCCGCGTTTTTAATTTTTTTTTTCTCTCGATCATTTCCAATTTATTTCCTCTTGCCTCTTTTTATTTTCGCCTCGTGCAAATTAATTAATTAATCAATTGTTATACACAATCGATACGAACCGTGTGCAAGCAGATATGGATTTCACTATGGAATCTCGTTTATATTCAAATCCGGTCGCGCTTAATTGAATTTAAAATGCATTATAAATGGCAAGAGGGTGGTATTATTATTACTACCGATTGCTATTACTTAATAAACCAATTTCAACGGTTATCGATTAAAAGAACGTTAAGCCATCGAGTGTACGAGGCTTGAATAAAATAAAAAATCGTTTAGTACGTGTTTTTGCATTTGTCAAAACAAATTCTTGCTCAAGAGTTCATTTTCCTACCAAATGTTGTTTAGACGTGAAACTAGCAACATTTTGATTTTAACTTTGATTTTTTCATTTGTCTGTAAAGGATGTCGACTTAATTATTTTCAAATGTACCCTGTAAAATGCGATTAAACAGCAAAAAGAAATTGATGGAAACTGTTAGAGCAATTATAACGTGTGTTATAATTAGGTTGATGGAAGTGGAGCAAAAAGTGGTTCGTGTAGAAAAGAAGCACCTTTTTGCCAAAAAAAAAAAAGGGGGAAACAAAAACAAAATTACGTGGAAACGTGTTAGAAACACGGTTTAATGATTATTTTCACAAACCATCTCGATGGCAATTAATTTAATTAGCAATTGTATCGCTATATACGATAATAATGAACGGAAAGTGAAGGAATCAACTGTTCTATCGTTATTTTCAGATGCTGCCAAAGAGTTGATGATGTTGCTGTAAGAGCCGCTGTAAATCGCCATCTGGTTATTTAGCAATTGTTTCGTTTGACTGGCTATTCGGCCTCTTCGTGAATATTTTGGCAAATTGGTCGCGAATCAAAGCGAGATGCTGACGGCAAACGTTTTGTGCTTGAAGAAGAAGAAACGGCGCAGCTATTCGATATCGAACGCTTCCGATTATTATTCGCCCAGGAGCAAGAATAACGTGAAAAGGTCAGTGGATTTCTTTTTTCTTTCGCTCGCCGATTTTATGCTAATCAAACGAATTCCGGCAAAATCCGTCGGCCATTAACACAGCATTCTTAAGCAGTTTAAGAATCGCTCTTACGTAAAGGTTCCCTTTATTTATTGGACCGACTTTCTTTTCTCTAAAGTAATAATTAACACTTATCTCCATAAGTGTAGTAAGGTAATCGGTATTGGCCCAAGGTTGGTTACCACCGGTTTATTTTATACAGTGCGTCGCAGAATTGTATGTGGAAACAGTTGAATTTGATTGAAAAAGAATTTCCGGTCGTACCGGAAACTGAAAGTTGTTGCGTTTGTTTTTGGCGCTCTATTGAGATTGAATGATCGATTTATATATATCGAAGATAAAGACTCTTTTAAGGCTTTTACGTAATCAACTGAAGAGTTGGTTTACTTGTGTAGAGCAATCGAAAGGCAAATCGTTAGCAGTATGCTTTGCAAATTGCTAATTTGTAACATCAAGAGTATTGACTTTGACAGATGTCAAGTTATAAATTTATTGATCAATAATCGCGATACATTTTTGATAGTTGACAGCGTCGGCGCCTGCTTTTCAAAGGATTTATTCTTTACTGTTTGAGCGCTCTCTACAACTAGATCAGCTGTTTGCCAACTTACAAAGTTGTTCTACGTATTCATTTGTTTATCTAATTTATTTCCGGTCAACAATTGTAAAACGGCAAACACGAAGCTATAATTTATCGATCCGCGCCGAGCAAATGTTGAATGTTCTTTAGACTATATCTTATACGAAACGCACGGTGTGAAGCCGACTAAATATTCGTATAAAAGAAAGCGCAACCGAGCGGCCATTCACTGGTTACAATTCTTCTCGATCTTCATTGAGTTCGGTCGGTGTTGAGAACGGTGGGTTTATTCTTTTAATAACGTGCGCAATGTCGGTTGCACGAAATAGGAGTATAACTTTGAATTCTCTTTGCGACGAGCAATACTGACGCAGAATATGGGAGACGTTTACCAGAAATTGACGAATTCTTCGAGAAAAACTTCGAATCGTGTAAAAGTACGCGGTTAAAAGTGTCAGAAAGTGCGGTGTCGTGTTTTCTTTTGTTCTTGCGCTTTTCGCTCTGTAACCCGTCAACACAAACGAACCAAGATGGTGCCGTAATAATGTAATCGTTATTCTAACGATAAACAGTGATTGTGATCGTTTGCGGCCTATTGCGAATCAATCGACTTCTTTTTGAGGGTCCTGCCAAACGGAAGATTTACGAATCGTAAGTATGTCGAGAATTTGCCATTTGTTAAACGATTCGCTTTAATAAATGGCCGACTGTGTTGCGTAACAGCGCACCGCGCAATTACTTCTCGTTCATTTTCACTTTTTCTTTCAATTGTGAATAATGCTAACGGTTTATCTATAGAGCGTTTGAAAATGATTCAACCGCTACGAGATTAATTAAAGTTAGTCTAGTAGAAAGAAAAGGAGATGGAAAAGGTCGAGATAAATGATAAGAGCGCATTTTTTGAGCAACTGTTCCGCAATTACTACCGTGTGATTGTTAATTGTATATGACGTTTCTTCTCACAAGTTGGCAATAGGTTATGCACTTGTTGGCATATTTATTGAAATTGACGAGCGCGTGTTTTAAAATACTAAATTAGTTCAAACACAGAGAGTAAGATTTTGCGAACTGTTGGTCATTAATTGCGACCAACAACAATTCATTGACACGTTACTTAATGGATTATTTTGCAGATACTGCGTTATAATAAGAACAGGAGAACAAGGACAAAGTAAAAGCGGAAACGATTGCCAAGAAGGAAATTTTTAAAAGAGGCGCGTCCCTTACGGATGAGAAACTATGCAGAATGAAACCGCGCAACGTCTGTGCCACCGTGACGGCCTTCTTCTTGACCGCCATCGTCGTCTACTATTACTCCCTCGACACCAACGGCGACGATTACGTCGATAGCACGTCGACGGTCAATTTGACCGGCCTGAAGACGATCCTCTATTGGAACGACTTCTTCGGCTCGCGCGATTATTTCGGCCACGGCACGCGACCCTTCCGCAACTGTCCGATCGACGCGTGTTACGCGACGAGCGATCGCAAACGCGTCCACGTCGACGATTACGACGCGATCATCTTCCACGCGGCCGAGTACAGCGTGCGCGAGCACGGGAAACCTGCGCGCCGCTCGCCGCATCAGCGCTACGTTTTCTACTCGTTGGAGACGCCGGTCAATCGCGTGCCGGACAAGTTCGTCAGCGCGCGTTTCTACAATTGGACGATGACCTATTGGCGCCGCTCCGACATCTACGTGCCGTACGCGAAGTTTATCAAACGACGTCGACCGCTGGCGACGACGCCGTCGCCAATCGACGAGTCGTTCGTGACGAATAAGACGAAATCGGCCGTTTGGTTCGTGTCGAATTGTCGTACGCCGAGCAAGAGACACGTGTACGCGGAGGAATTGGCTCGACACTTGGACCTGGACGTTTACGGTGCCTGCGGCGAGCACGAGTGCTCGAAGTCCGACATGGTCGGCTGCTATCGGATGATCGAGCGCAAGTATCGCTTCTACTTGTCGTTCGAGAACAGTTTCTGCGAGGACTATGTGACGGAGAAACTGTACAACGTCCTCGAATACGGCATCGTGCCGATCGTGTACGGCGCCGGCAATTATACGGTCCTGGCGCCGCCGCATTCGGTCGTCGAGACGTCGCGTTTCGCCACGCCGAAAGCGTTGGCCGATTATCTGAAGCGGTTGAGCCGCGATCCGCGCGAGTATTTGAGATATTTCGATTGGAAACGCGATTACGTGATCGACAGGCATCCGGCCCGTTTCGCCATGTGCGATTTGTGCGCGAAATTGCACGAGACGAACGATCAGCCGGCGAAGACCTACGAGCGTTTGAACGATTGGTGGAGCGGCAATTGTATGAATCAAGCTGATATCAAAGTGCCTATTACTTAAACGGTTTTATTTTGTATTACGAAACGATGGGTAATTATGCGGGAAAGGGCAGCGCGAGATTATTGTTGAATTTGCGGTTGGACTTGTTGTTATGGCTGAAACATTAATTGAAGCCGAAGAGATATTTAGCCTCGTCTTCATCATTTATTATCGCAAAACCACAGGGTTTTGGTGTAATGAAACGTGAAGACTGATTGCCAACGTTAAATCATTTCAGTATTATTCCATTTAGACTAATCTTGCCCCAGCTGCTGCCTTTTTTGTCTGCATTCACTAGGTTTATTAAACAGATCGTGGCCTTAAAATTGGAATAGGCCTTTTTTTGAATTTATTCATATAACAATAACATTCTTACCAATACTGATATCAATTAATTTAAACTTAACTTTAAGAATGATTTTGTATATAAATTTTGTTATTACAACTTAATTATTTTAAAACGGCGGCTCAGAAGAGAAATGTACCAATGATGTTTTATGTTGTTTTATACATGCAGAGGAAAGTAGAAGAATTAAAGATATTTTTGTTACATGAAAATTGGTTTCACTCGCCCCATATGACCGTTATACTTCTAATTATATCGCGAAATTTCTTTTTCGGGTCTACTTTAATTGGTTAATGTTTGCCACAAATAAACTGCTTTGTGATTAATAAATGATCGGTTTCTTAATAATAATAAGAAATATAGTGCGCTAATTTGGTTCATGGCAAAAATTTGCTATTAAAAAGAAAAGAGAAAACAGGTACATTATAATTATGTCTACATTAAATGGTAATCGATAGTAATTGAATGGCAACATTTTCTTGTTGTTGCGATCACTGACGAATTAAAGTAACTGTTTCAGCTCTATGTGATATCTGGGTCGTTCTATCAGATTCAGTAATAATTATACGAATCGTCCTGTGTGTTTTCTTTTGCAATAACTGCTCAATTCAATTAATTGAAAGCTTCAAAAATGAAATTGTGTTATGAATTTAAAGTGATGATTTAAATTCAGGCAGAAGTTAGTAGTAGGAATAACACGAAATGTTTAATTAAGAAAGCTGTTTGGCATAATCGTTTATTGTTGTAATTATTGAAGTTATTATTTTCTAAACAATTCATAATTCAAAGTTTAGTGGTAATATGATTATAGCGTTTCTACTTTTAAAACATCAGCCTTCCGCAGTGTAGCACTTCGCTAATAGATGGCTATTCGTAACCTAAAGAGCTATATTTTTAATTAGAGTTTCAATAATACGAATTTGTAACTTTTAACCCAAACTGATGCTCGAAAATTAAATAAAATTCAATTTCTCATATAATTTTAATCCATAATTAGTGGTGTTCAACAAACAATATTAAGCGATCAGTGTCGAAAGAAGAAACCAAATATTATTTTTGATCAGTTTGCCATAGTATTTTGTCGTGGTACATCATTTTTTCGATTGTTTGTTTCCCTTTCTATTTATTTCCTGTTCTTGTGTTTATTTCCGTTTTTGTAGTATTAACATCGTGATACAGTTAATTAATAGATTTGTTTATTGGTTTTATACGTTAAAATAATTCAAGTGGTGTTGTGTTTAATTAAATGATTGTTAACAAAGTAATTAACCTGTTGGCGAACGTTAATTAATGATGAGGGAACAGACAACATTCAACAGGTAAAAAAAATTAATGAATTGGTGGTATGATTTAGTTTTCATGGCTCCCGAATTGTTTGTTAGCATTAAATCAAATGTTTTCTCCCATATCAATGGCCTTTACAGCAAGAATTTCAAATACGAAACATCATTGTTATGATAATGAGCAAAATAATTATTTGTTTTCGTGAGGAGGATCTACTTTTTTTTATTACTAAAAATATGCAAATACAAATTTTGCAAGTTTCCAATGTGAATAACGTCAGACGACCTCAAGCACGATTTTTTTGGTTTGTTTTCGTTATTGAAATTCAAGAAAGAAAAATGTTCTTAAGCAGAATTTTCGCATACGAGTCAAAACCTTATGCTAATTAATTATAATGAATTGACACGTGGGAGATGTGTACGGTGTCGCTCGTTAATTAACTACTAATCAAACGAACGAGTCCTTCTTTTTATAAGTTCACCTAAATTATGTCAAAGTCGTTTAATTGCACTTTCATTGAATTAAATTCAATTAAACGAGTCGAAACGACATTAAATAATCGAATAAAGCACAAAAAAAAACGGCAATCAATCACACGTCGCTGAGTTATGGTTTGGTCAATCGCATTCTTAAACGTTTTGTCTCTATCGAGTTTTCTAGTGAAATATGTAAATATTGGCAATTGTCCAAGGCGATTAACGATTCAAATGTTGTCCACTGCGTTTCATAAGAAAAGCAAATCGATTTAAATTCAAATTCTCCAACGATTTCGATTTTTGTTTATAATCGAATTTCACTTTAAAAATCGAAATTACCAAACGGTTTTCGTCTACCGTTTGAAAAGCAACTTGAGACGCATTTAAATGGGTTAAATTACGAAGGGATGCTTTATGCTGTAGCAATTCAGTGCCAAACGTAAAAACAAGATCGGCAACAAAAACGGTCGTTTTATTCGTCGAGAGTTCGTTATACTTGTAGGGTTTCAATTCCTACCTTCGAGGAAATTAGGGGATTTACGGTCTGTGATTACGCTAAGTTGCCACCGTCGAAGACAAAGGTTCGCGTCGAAATCAGATTAGAGCCGATTCTGTTTGTTCGCATTTCTTCTTCGCAAATTGCTACTTTATTGCATATCGAATTACTAATAAGTTTCCCCTGGGAAATCACTTTATCGAGACTCATTTTCCACTTTCATCGTCCTTTAGAGGAAGAGACTCGCGTCTTGCCGCCGTGCAAACTAATCTTCATCAAAGCTTATTGTTGTCGTTCGAATGTAATTGATTTAATGTAGAAAAGGAAAAAAAATTAATAGCCTTTTACACGTTCCTCTTTCTCTATTATCATTAAACGCGTATAAATGAAATTAGAAAGTGTTTAGTTGAGCATTTTTGCTAGCTAAACCAATGGGGCAACGAAATCTTCCCATAAAATAATTATTCATTATCCGCGCATAATTTTGTTTTTCATCATAATTTGCACAGAATAAAATAATAATAATGAAAATGATTATGATGATGATGATGTCTAAAGAGAAATAATAATGTTACATTATTATTTATATTGGAAAGTTGCTTAAGTAGAAATATCTCGTGCCATCGCCAGTTGAGCCTTTCTGCAGAAGAGAAGGCGAGAAGAAACAATCGCGTTATTGTTAATTGTTCCCTATTATCACGTTCGCGGATTAGCGATTTTCATAAAAGAAAAGCTGATCAGTGGAAAATTCTGTCGAGACGCTTTGGAAAACAGCCGATCGTTAAACAATTGGCTGAACAAATTCCAACTAAAAAAAGTCGGTTATATTCGATTAAATCCTCTTCCTACCATCGAATCGCATCGACTTCCTCCTATTATTAACTGTTATTATTATAGTTTTCCGGTTAATTTTGCCATTTAATGACGGCAATACAACTGAAATTAGTTCCAAATAATTAATTTTATTATTGCGTGTCACTTTCTAACCAAACGCTGTCGTTATCATTCGTCAAATTTCACTTTTTCTTTTCCCTCTTTCCGAATCCGTTCTTGTCACATGAGCCCCATTAAATCCAAGTCCAACGCGTGTGAAGATCCTAATCTTAACACCTTTTTCTTCGTTTGGCAAATTAAGTCTTTCCATTGTTTGCTTAAACGCAATTGTTACATTACAAGCAAATGTTTTATTAGACGTTTGTTTGTTCTTCGATGTTGAAGGTGTTAAATTAGAAATCGCTTCCTCGAGTCAAATCGAAATCAATCGTTGGCTTATGGTTAATTTTTCAATTTCATCTCGCTAAGGTTTACGATCGCGATTGTGGGCAGTTTAATCCTTATTGTCGTCGTTGTTGTTGTTTTTTTGCGAGGATTTTTGCAAATAAAACTGCGATTCGCGTCCATCATAAAAGGTTCGATTCACGAGGGCGTATTTATTAATTAAAATTCCACGCGCATTTAGGAGCGATAAAAAACTAAACGCAAAACAATGCCAAACAATTTGTTTATATTGATTCGATCGAAGATCAACAAAATTATCAACTGTAATTAAAAGGACGCGAACGTTATTTCGTTTTTATTTTGCTCGTACAATTTCTTTGCAAATTATAAAATGCAACAATCGGCAAGTGTTTTAATGGCCGTATTAAAAACCGAGAAAGTGTTGTTCCATCTTTTGCTCCTTTTGTTTCTTGCCGATTGTACGAAATCTCTTGCTGGATTTCGTTATAAATCTTCCTCATTTGAGCGATGATGCAACGTAATGAAGAATAATAGTAATAGATCGTTGCGAGATTAGGATTCTTGCGATTGCGAAAATGAAATCGCAGAAAACGGCGGTAGCGCAATAACAATTACGCTGGAAGGAATTGCAAAAAAATGTAAATAATAAACGGACTCGGATTTCTTTATTGTCACTTTTATTGCCACTCGGAATTTCTATAATAGCTATAGGATCATTCACAAGTCGCGCGATTTTTTAAAAATATTTGCAACAATAATAAGGAACAGCCAAAGAAAAACACGGTTTCTTTTCAATTATAAGCAATTACTTTCTAGTAATTAACAACAATTAAGACTGTATAATTATTATACAGGCTGTCCCAATAATAATAATAAATAAATTGTCCAATCTTGAACAAAAACAAAAATAGTTTCATTGCTTTCTTCAATTGTCTCATTATCTATAATGTAATTTATTAGGAAGAAAATCACATAGAAATGTAAAGAATGGCATATAACTCGAAAACCATCAAGAATTAACCCTATATTATCTTAATAAGATCGAAAGGGAATAAATTGCTGCATCTAATGCGATTTAAAAAAATATAGGCTTCCATTAAAAAAAGAAAAGTTATGCACATTTGAAAATGTCAAATTTTAACAGGTCCACAAATTGCAGTCAGTAATTCTTTCAATTAAACATAAGCAGACCACAATCTTCGTCATTTCTTGTTTAAAGCAATTAAAAAAAGTGCAACTTTCTATCTCAAATAGTTCTAGTAATATATGCGATTTTCCACGACCTTACAAATGTCATTTTTCAGCAAAACACTGAAATAACTCCGAAACGATGCATCTTAGGCAAGCGATTGTTTTAATAAACTCCCCTTAGAATTCGATGAGGAATCCAAAAATGCAATAAAAGCTACCCATTCCATTTAAAACAAAGGAACAAGTATCAGTTGCGAGTGTATCCGGAAATGCGCCATCTGGGAGAATGCTTCTGCATTATAGTCCTTCCCGAGAGAAAACTTCCTTATCTGAAACATTTTTCTCTAGCGTCAACGTAAGCCTCCGAATCCGCACTATTGGGACACCCTGTATATAGAAAATTGCCACAAGGTTCTAATTTTCTGATTTCGAACCATCAAATGGTACAATGCATGTTTTTTTTCAATTAAAATATGCACACATGCAAATTAACCGATCCGCAATTAATCAATATGTAATCAGATATCGGTGTAACTGGCAAATAACAAACGACGTACAATCGATTATTAGAATATTGCCCACGTACGAAAATTTGATTAATTATTAATAACCGATGGGTAGTTTGTTGCTGGTTATTAACAATCGTAATTGAACATGGAAGCATTGTTTATTTACAAGAGATAATTGTTGTTATTCTAGGCGGGTACAAATCGGCGACAATGAATAAATGAATAAATTTGTTGCAAACATACAAAACAAAGAGGCAACGCGAGAGAGAGAGAGAGAGGCGAGGAATTTGCAATAATATGCGACCGAAATAGGTAATGGCAATAAATCATGAACGTATATTATTAAATTATTTTTTGTTGCTCTTTGTGGTTATTTATTTTTTCGATGATCAATGTTGATGGAAAGAACGAAAAAAATAAGAAGAAATTGATGACGGTTATAATGCGGAATTCTGCCATTATTATTATGGCCGTCATCAGCGCGAATATTAATAACAATATTATTAAATTTAAATTTTAAATTACGCCAAGAGTAAAAATTAAGGATGACAATGTTCATATGCGCGTGTACAACAGAAAGCGATTTGCAAAACGTCTTTGTCCTTCTCTTCCCTCGTCCGCGAGAAAGAAACGAACGTTGATTAATTGCTGCAAATTGAAAAGTCCGGCAATCAATTGATGCGTTTCATTTTCGCAATTTCGAGCCATGCACTCGCATCTTCCGCGACTCGAAAGCCAGCAATAATTCTTTACCTTCTAAAATGGAAACGTATTATGCAACTTTCGCTGTTTGTTGCCGATTTCGTTGCGATTGTTTATTGCTTCTATCGCTTTTCCAATTCGCACGTACGCGCGATTCTTAATTAAGAATGTTCGAAGCGTCTCTTCCTCGTTTCGTTTTATCATTTTACAATAATCGCAAAACGATTCGTCAAGAACTTTGTACCGACGTCAAATCGAACGTCGAGCAAACGACTGAAAGTTTTTTCTTTCGTGTTTTCGCATTATGTAATGCATTACACAATAATCGTTGTTTATCGGTGCCTATTGCCAAAGAAGTCCACATACATTTAATCGCTTTTTGTTTTTTCCATTTGCCGTAGTTTATGCGGTTATTATGCCGCATAACGTGCGGATTCGCTAAAATTGGCACAATTCGATTGCGATTTATCTCATTTACGTAAATCGAATATGGCATGTATTTTAAATGGCAAAAATCTTTTTAAGATCAATTGGCCGACCATCTGAGCGAATGATTCGATTATTTTGCTTCCTCTTTCTTTGTTGCAAATTTTCGGTGTTTTACGGTTTAACGAACGTCCGTGGCCTTGCTTGCAATTAAATAAAACATCGCGAATTCACCTTCGAAAGGCCTCTCTCGCCCATCATTTTATTATAAGTTGTAATAAAAAGCGAGCAACGACAACAACAACAACAACAACAAAATTGTATTCGTGTCGCTGCTCGTGCTTCCCAAATCTACGAGAAAATTGCTGATTTCTTGCGAATACCTGCAGCAATTTGCTTGTCATGAGGTTTAGACGCAGAAATAATGCTCATTTTTCAAATGACTTTCATCTTTTTTGTTTGTACTTTTTTTGCGCGACGTTACAATTTTGTTTAATTTTTTTGGTGCGAATTAATTTTTTGCTCTTTAAACTTTTTACTTTCCATTCGACGTTTTTAATTATCGAAACTGGTTAATCTTGTGCAAGGGCGTTGACAATCGTGTTCATCAACGTGCTACGAAATTCAATATTGCAATATTTAACGCTTCTCAACAGGAGGAAATTTTGCACGAATTTAGCTGTTGAAGCTTAGCAAAAAAAAAATAAATAAACGCGAGTCGATTTTTAGCAGTTATCTACAATCTATTGGCAAGATTAATTGCGGTCGCATTAATTCGTTATTAATGTAATTGAAATCGAAAGAGTTGCAAAAAAAAATGAAAATTAAATAATACGTTTCGCGCGTTTCTTAACGTTCGACTACTTCTTCCTCGTTTCGTTACCGCACAATTACATTATCTATTTGCAATCTAAATTGGCTATAATTTGCAATTAATAATTGCAGCACGCGTGTCCATGCATCATACATTTCTAATTAATCATTTTAAATTGAAAATTAAATTAAAATAAATAGCAATTTTGTTTGGATTAAAGTTGAAAATAAACATGATGCAATAAAATTTATGATTTTCTGATTAGATTAAAAAAATGAGCGACGATTGGATAAATGTTGCGAAATTCCGCACAAACAAACTCGATCCAGATTTTTGAAGCAAATATTAAAAAAAAATCTCGTTGTTCCATAATCGAAGGAGCATTAATTTGGGTCGAAGCATCGATTCTAAGAGTTATTACCGAACCAAAATTGGCAATTGATAACGGTCCATCTTTTCTACCTTCACTGCGAAGTGAAAATCGCCTTTTTCTTCGAGTTTATACTTTTTGCTTATTAGCAACGTTTCGCTGCAAACTTCACCACTTTCTTTTTGCCTTAACAATTTGTTGGCGAAGGCGAAAGAGAGACAGAAACTCGCAACGACAAATGGGTCTTAACCTAAAAAAGTTCGAGATTCGAAAAGGAAAAGCAACCGCATCGATCTTATGTTATACCATAACAATCAGAAAGAGTTGGTTAATAAATGAGATGAAGATGGAGAAAAATGTTGAAAAAAGTCCAAAACGAGATACCGGTCGACCCGATTTACGATGGCGATTTCCATTTTTAAATTGCACTTTATATGAAGGTTTTATTTTGAATTGCACAAAATCGAAGGCAAAATTTGCGTGCATTTATACATTAAATGCGTTTAATAAAATACTGATAACAACAATCCGTAACATTATTTCATTAATAAATTATAAATTGCAACGAGAGATACATTTAAATGAGTGATTATCGTTATTATTTGCATTACTTTGCTCATTTCTTCCATTTATTTTAATTTTTTTGCAACAATAATTGCACTAAATTAACGTTCATTATCCTAACTGAATTCGCCGTGTGTGTGTAACAAGGTAAAAAAAATCATGCACTATTATTACTATTAATAACTAATAATGGCAACGAACAGCGAAGTCGGCTGAATGCATGGCGAATTTATGCAGAAATTAGAAATAAAATTAGAATCAGCGGCATGTGAATGATAATAGCAAATGGAAAAAAGGAAAGAGAAGGAAAAATGGTCGAAACGGTACAATTTAAAAGTGGATTGCGAATAAAGGAACGGTTCTCGTTTGCGGAAGTGCGAAACGATCTGGAAATATTTTAATTTGCCTCTCTTTCTTCGTTTTCAATTTAACCGCTCGCTCGCAAACTGTGCCTTTGCGAAATGCAAACGCCGCGAAATTCTGCCCCTACCTGCGAGCGTTATATAATTATCGAATCGCAGCAGCAGCGACAACAACAACAGCGACAAAAAATGAGCCGAAGAAAAGAGAATCCGATCAATTAACGGCGGTGAAAGTCATCAATCGTCCCAGCAAAAGTGGTCTCAATAAGAGACCTCTTAATCACCAACTTTAAATTTTTCTTTATTTTTATTTTTTCAAATGAAAGTCTTGTTTGTTTGCATTTTTCTATCGCAATTCCCCGCACCTAATGTCATTCACCCAGCATCATCATCATCATCGTCGTCGTCGTCGTCATCTCCAGCAGCATTTCTGACGAACAGGAAGTGATTCGAGACGAAAATGATAACGATCCAATCTAGCTTTCGTACCCGTTCATTAGTCGAGCAACTGTTCTCTTCGTTCCTCCTCGACATCGACTTCTTCGCAACAACGTTCACAATTCCGGGGTGAAACTCTTCTTTGCGGTCCCATTCTTAAAACGTAGGAAAACGCCTCGAGCGCATACACCGAACATCCGTCGAGTCCCATTCAAAACGAAATCCACATGGATAATAACAGTCTGGCAATTACGTAACCGTAATTACTTTAATCGGCTTCTTTTTGGGCAATTAGAAAGGCACCGAGCACGATTTCTTCTCTTCGCTCGCACGCGTTCCCTCTGAATAATCTTACGCAAATTCCCTTTTTGAAGCGTGCCCTAAATTCCAAACGCATTATCCAATAAATAATGATCGTTTTCATTAATTAACTACCAAAACAATCGTAGGTCGTAAATAAGCGGGTCATGAAATTAGCGTGATGTTTCCCGCAAATTATTATAAATTGCTAGCTGTCAAAATGACATTTGGTCAATCAGACTCGAATTGAAAACAATTTAAACCGCAGTGTTACCAAAGTAGAAATTGTTGTCAGCGTAGCCAACCGAAAAGGGGATTCGTTCCCTTTGCTTTCCCAGTGTTTAGACAAAGAATTGCTAAGGGAAATCCTTATTGTCTATGGCGCGTCCGCTCTTATAATTTGTTATTGTCAATACATGTGATAAACCATTGTAAAATGAGGAATTTCTTAAATCCGTTTGGATGTCCTCACCATCCAATAAACTGAGCAATAGTCAATGGCCAGGAAAAGAAGTTACGTTTATTTTTATACCTCTTTTAGTGTTCTTTGATTTTTAATTGAAAACAATTTAAACCGCAGTGTTACCAAAGTAAAAATTGTTGTCAGCGTAGCCAACCGTAAAAAGAATCAGTTCCCTTTGATTTCCCAGTGTTTAAACAAAGAATTACTGAGGGAAATCCTTAGTGTCTACGTGAAAAACGTTGGTGAGCAAGCTGTCTCTCATTTTTTTTTGTGTCATCTCTCCGCTCCTATTCGAGTGAAGTAAGTTTATACATTTACGAAACGGTGTGAGACAGGTGAGAAGTTGCGACCGCTAAAACGAAATTATACGCACGTAAATAGAAGTAGTCTACGAGGAGAGCGAGAGAGATGGAGAGAGCGAGAGAGAGAGAGAGAGCGAGAGAGTTCCAGCAGCAGTTGCTAGTAGTAGTTACTCGGTAGTTAGGTGTCCGTCGTTACAGGTGTAAGGTGGCGAGCGACGAAGAAGTCGAACGCTTCGTGTTTGTTAAATTTAAAGTTGCGTTTGAATTGGCAAATCGAAAATTATCGTAAAACAATGACGAATTGATGGCGACCGTCCGCTAGCGATCCCGGTTAGACGCGGTGCCGTTTGAGTGTTGTCCTTAAAGTGGCGTTAATAATAAAAGGGGAGTTTCGATTAATTTTCTCGTGCACTTGACTCAAGTGACGGTGGAAGTCGCCGTGTACGTTATACCCTCGAGGTATCGTAACGCAGGTACGTTGTCGGGACCGATTCTTTTTGCTCTCTTGTTATTCATATCAAGCGAATTGCGTAATAATACGTGCATATGAATGGCGATAATTAACGAACGTAATTAGCGTTACATAAAACGTTTACGTAAACGCATTAGAATTTCGCGCGATGGCAACGGTTTCTTCTTAAGACGAAATGTTTCAACTCCTCAAACTCGGCGACGAAGAAGATTGTTGTTGAGAGAGGTTGCATTAAACTTTTGTGCGTCCAAAAACAGGCAAACGCTAATTGAAATCTTGATTTGAAGTCTTCTCACGCATCCATCAGATACAGTGTGTCCTTTAAGAAGTTGGAAAAGTCGCTAAGTGCTTCGGAAGTATTTGCGATTTTTTCAATGTCCTCTGCGGCATTAACAACTAAATGAAAGCAATCTGCATCCGATTAACTTTGCGAACAATTCGCGTGTAGATTTTTGATGTAAAACGAAGGAAATCCTCTTAGATGCAAAAAGTAATTGAAGCAGAGAGAGAAATCTATTAGTATTGAATGGATCTACGTATTAATAAACGAGAGTATTATTTGTTGTTGCACATCGAATAAATTTCAATTGCTATCGATGAAGCGAACGTTTCCTTTTTGAAAAGAAGAAATTTAGCAGAAAAAAAGGAGAGAGAGAGAGTCTTCTCGCTGCTCGCACGCTCTTTAATTAAATGTTATCAGACGGAGAGAGACGGAGCAAAAGTTGTACAACTTTCGAACTTCTTTCACTCGAAACCTCTTTCACGAAGAAATACTCTTTCCTTTTAACTCTTCCTCGTACGATTTAAAAGAAGTCCGAGGGAACGAAACGGTTCGTTATTAATTCCCCGCAATAACGAGGCGAATTCGAATCGAAAATGGAATAATTTTCGCATGAGACTGCAATAATAAACGAGCAAACGACCGTTAATTAAGCGGCGAATATTGCAATTTGTAATCTGATCCTAATCTACTTGCTGTTTATCTCGGCTTGCGTTGCGAATATTTTGCATATTATCGGGTCCTTGAACGCGCTAGTATTGCGAAACCGTTTGCTGCAAGTTGGTAATGCGAAACCAACACACCGAGATTGATAATAATTGAATGGCCGACGAGGAAGATGGAAATTGAGATTTGCATTAGTTGTTGATAAATCGGCTTAGTTGCAAAAGAACAATTAAAATTGTAGAAAGGAACGGATGATTGATTGCTAAATTCGTGCAATTAAAAAATAACAATCTAGAATGGAGAGGATTGTTGCAATTTTTTGTTTAATTTGGAATTTTTTTTTCGACACCCATTGCTGCTGCCAACTTCCACGTGCAATATCCTTCGAGTATTTTTTTGTTTCGCGTTTTAATTTCCGCTCGTTTGAAAGAATAAGAATGTTGCTGAAAATGGGGATAATATGCATTATTTAGAGAGAACAATTGCCAGCAATTTTGCAATAACGATAGATTTTAATAATACCAACGATTATTCCTCTCATTAAACAAATCTTTCGCGATTGATTCCATTGTACTTTACTATCATTATGCATTATTCCTTTGCTAATTAATTGCATAAGATATTATTCCTGGCTGCTGTTATTATTATTATTATCGTTGCTATTGCCTTATAGGAGGAAATGTATTTAGCATGAAAAAATTGCTAGTTACAGAGAGCCTTGTTCTGCTTTCGAAAACACAAGAACCAAACAAAACTTGCAAACTACCGCTGCATATTTTATACATTATGAGATACCTTTTTTTACAATAATAATAGTATCAAGCATTAAGGCGCTGTTTAATTTAATTGTTTATTGTTTAACCATTTATTATTACTAACGTTCGGCCTAATTATAGGAAACGTACGTACTTCTGAAGGTCGTTACGTTCGTTACCGTTTGTTATGGACATAATTTCAAATTATACCTGTTATTATCAATTTTAATCGTTTTTCGTTTGAATTGTTGTAAAACTGATAAAGAAACAATTTGAACAAAAAAAAACGAACGTCTATAATTTAAAACAACGTCTGATAGCTTTTAACGTGGAATTGAATACTTATGAATTCAACTTTGACTAGGAAAGCAAGAGACCACGACGGCCTTGACTGTGGCACCATTCGATGACGAAGAATGCCAGAGAAATCCGAAATAACGAATGGAGAGATTCTATCAGAACTAACAAAGTACGCTCGTTCCAATTTATCTTTTTGTTCAGTTGGTATTAGATTTGAATTTAATGGTCAAATCGGAAAATTTTGTGGGAACCGTTCGAAAAGTAAAAGAAATGTAACTCCTTGAACTGCTTGTTGTTATTCAATCGCAAGAAAGTGGACGTAATAGAGCTTCATCAACTTTGCAACAACGGTTAACAGCAACAATCAAAAGTTGTGTAAACTTTGTTGTTTATGGCCTAATCCATTTCATTTTACCCAACAAACGGAATTAATTAACACCTTTCTGACTTTTGCCAATCAATTAGGTAATAATCGTAATTAAACTGCGCAATAAACAGCAAGCTATAAGGGCATCATTCACTTTCAAATAAATAAAAAATACGTGTATTTAGTAGCTAATTACTGTATAATTAAATTAGAATCGATTTTTTGCGTTCTTAATTCTTTGGTTTTGGAAACCTATCCAGTGCTTTGTATGTCCGCAGTCAAAGAATGTAACAAAATCTGCACGACGTAATGCGATTGGCAATGAAAGACAATTATAATGAAACACGATCTGATTAATTTATTTTAGAAAAACAATCCGATAACAATGCTTTTTTTATAAACTGTAATTGATAATTTGCACCCTACTGGGACACACTGTATACATTTACACTTTTCCGCCATTTTTTGCGCCTTGCAATTTTTTGGTTTTTATTTTAACAAAATCGCTTCCCATCGCATTCCGCTACGGCCATCACAATGGCTAATCGTTAATTCGCTGCACGCTCTCGTTTTCTTCTTTCTCCGCTATCGCACATTAATTTATATCCCCATTGATACACATTGCGGATAACAATCTATTATAGAGATCTTGGGCTTTCACTGGCAACGGTTGGATATAAATTTATAACGCTTCTTCTATTCCATCCATTTTTCCTTAAGGTTCGTTTCTTGTTGCCGTTTCATTCTCTATTTTTTTGCCAATCGCATTGTCTCCCATTACTGCCAACCTTAACTTCTCTATCCGACTTAATTCGACTGCATTTATTTACCTTATTGCCGTGCATTCTTAATTAGAATTTAAGAGGTACATCGAGGAAAGAAATGAAGTTTCTTGATGTTACGTTCCATAAAAGGCACGTCGAAAATGGCAATTTACAGAACAAAAAAAAACGACAAAGAAACGACGAGTGAAGAGAGAACGCGAAAAATATTGTTAACGTTGTTGTTAGTCCATCGGCGATGGTGGAGCTTAATCGGTTTTCGAAACGTGCAGAAAAAACGTACGAAGGCCTTCTTGTTAAGGCAATCAGAAATTCCAATTGTTGCTCCTTGCTGCTACTAGTAACTACTACAACAACAGCAGAATGTAATTAAGATGGAAAAAAGGCGACGCGGAGGAAATCTGCTCGATCGAATGCAAATTTTTTGCGAGCGTACGTGCAAATTAAAATCGAAACAAAAAAGAAACAATTTTTTCAATCAATTTGCGAAACCGTCGCAACGTTTATTGTTGCGCAGCATCAAGTCCAAAGGACACGAAAGAGAATCGACGATCTGCTTGCTAATTCTTGCAATTTCTGCCTCTTTTTTTTTCTGCACAATTTTCAATGCATCTTACATCTCTTTCGTTTACACTCATCTGGATTGCGTCGTATCGAATGCGGCCGTCCTTGTAGGTCAGGTCCAGCACGCCAAAGAACAAGATTCTCTCTCTCCCTCTGCATCTTTTACTCGCCATTTACTTACCATTTACAAGAGCTAACTACAATGATAATAAATACGAACCAGTAGTGGTAACAGAAGCGATCTTCACCATTAGCACAAAGAAGAAGCAGAAGAATCAGACGCCTCTTTGTCAGTTTGTTCCTTAACAAAAAAAACGGAATTATACAGAGCGTACTTCTATATCGTTGATGTGGGATTGCGTGTTAAACGGTTTCTTCGCCGAACGCACTGTATAATAACGTCGTATGGGGAGCAGCGAGTTTCTTTCCGTGCGGAGTCCTACAAACGAGAGAACAGATGAAAACCCGTTATTCCTCTTCGGACGGTAACTTTTCGTTGAGATCATCAACTAAATCCGTCGATTCGGGGGGAAAAATAAGGCGAAAAGAGAGATTCGCTATTAATTACTCATATAGATTGATCATAAGTTTTAATTTCGATGATCGCATATAGCTTCGCGAAATTAATTAATTCGTCATGCACATGAATTTGTTAGATATTCTGCAAGTTTAATTAATTGCGAATTCCTCCACGTGTGTGCGTGCATTCTTGCTCTAAATCGAAAGATATCAAACGTGGACGATGGATTCCGGAAGTGATTCCATCTTCGGTGTTATAATATTACGGTTGAGCACTCGCGAATTATCGATATTAATATGTAGATCGTCGATCGATTCCGCCGAGTTCCTCCGCAAGAAATTGTTACGCTGCAAATGGTAATTGGCAAATTGTTAATTATCGCTACTGATAAATGATTGATAAGAAGTAGGAAGTGAAACGATAGGAATAATTGCATTAGCAATCATAATAATGGCAAGATGAATAGCGCATAAAGGAAAATAGAGGAAGAAAACGAGATCTACGTGACTTCGTAATAAGAAAAGAATTATGTGTATGATTATTAACCATAACGGGAAGTTCAAGGTCAATTTCGGTCACTAACACGTTCCGCATTATTATACGGAGCGAACAAAGAGACCATCGATGACTCTTTTTCCTCTCTTTGTCACACTCCACTCGCGCCTCGCCGATGAGCGAAAAGAACGTCCGCCGTAAAACGAACGTTACCAAAATGATTTCGTCTTCTCGAAAGGAGGCCTTCGGTGTTATTTCGAAAATTTCCGAATTTTAACGCGAAGAAATGGCACCGTTTTGCATCTGAATTGTTGCTCTTCGGCAGGAGAGAACGCGTAACTGTTCTTCGCGAAGACGAAAGAAGCGGCTCGTCGGTTCGCCCTCGGCGGCGTTTCGGGGCAAAAATTCCATCGTCGACGTCAATCAAGGCGAAATTACAGTAGTTTAATCGCCGAAGTTTTCCAATTACATTATCTTCGTTATGATGCGAATCACGGATTAGATTGTTGCTATTATCATTAGCGGTCGCGTTTCTCCAGATTCCCGTCTTTTAATCTCGCCGTAATAACGAACGTGATTCAATTCGCGCGATTCTCTCGCAGAAAGACGAAATCGAATTGGACGAATCAGAGCGAGACCGCGGACGTTCTGCCATTCGGGTTTTGCTTAATGGCAAACGTAATGGAATCAATTTCGAGCGGCCGCAATCGATTAACATCCAATTTCGCGAATTCAGATCGGACGTCTTCCTGATGTTTATTTCTTTCGGCTCGCCAATTAGTTTCTATGCGGTTTCTTAACCGGAAAATCCGCATTTTCACCAAGATTGATGTCGGATGATGGATTTCTCATTCGGCTAATGAATGTTAATAATGAACGTTCTTGGGGAAACGGTTTCTTTTTCGACCGGTGAAACGTCATCCCGTGGAATTACGAATGAATTCGTCGAATTCGTTTATTGCTTTCATTCCGTTTATTATCGCGAAAAAACTTTGTTTCTCGTCATCATCATCGTCTCCCTCGTCATCGTGCACTTTCTACGAGGAAATTGGGTTTCTCTCGTTCGTTGCTTCGAAATTGTACTAAATATTATAGAAAACCGTTTCGCCAATTCGTCCGATCGATTAGAAGTGCAAAATTGTTGTTGCGAACGTACGATCGTCGTAATTGCCATCGAAGTATGCATTTTCTTAGAAAGTTTACTTACTTATCGATTATTTACCATTATTATTAACTGTCTGCATTATTTGGTTTAGATTGCGCGGTTTGCAGAGAAAAAACGAAGGAATGAAAAGTCGCGAGGTGTGTAATTAAATTTCCTTTTGTTTTCGTACGTGCCTATACAGCGTGTCCCCGGCAGTAGTGTATGTTTAGCGAAAAGCAAAAAAGCATTCAACTAAATGCATTTTAACCTTCGTCGATTATTATGAAACGCAAACGTAGAAATTTTATAAATTCTTTCGTTCGAAAACGTGCAATTAAGATCGAATGAAATAATTGCGAATAATTAAAAGGGTACGGAATGAAATTTCGCATAGGAAGGTCGTCTAAATAAAAGTCCACGACCATTTCGAAATCGGCGATTTGCGAGCGTGGAAAAACGAAAAACAAAAGTGACAGGTGCGGCCGGAAAATCGCGAGTTTGCAATTTCGTATGCTTCAGCACTATCGACGATTTTTATCACTTGATTTGGCATGCGAATTGCAATTAATATTCCGCACCGGTTATACGTTTTAATCGTGTCTAATAGTTTTTCCAAACGAAGGAAACCTCAATCGAAATGATTCATTCGTTCCATTAACGGCAACAAATTATCATTTTTCCAACAAATTATTGCGTGGTTTGTTTTTCGTTTTATTTCTCGAAACGGATCAATTGGACTTAGCAATGATAATAATTTTTTTTTTGCACAACATAAACGTTTCTAATTCCATAATTTGCGATCGTTTATTTGTCCGTTACATAAACGCATACTTTTTCTCTTGCTCTTTCTGCAAGTTGTTGCTCTTGCAGATTTATTCATTTGCCTTTAATGATTATTATAAAATAGCCGACAAAACAGTTGATTATTGAACAGATAGATCAAGAAATAATGCGAAGAGAGAGAGAGACGGATTGTGGATTTGAAAGTAATTTTAATGATGGTGTTATTAATAAATAAATAATATTAGAATACAAACCATTGGTAATTACTGCATTAAAACTATTCGCGAACATGCACATTTTATTCGCTACTTTTATTGGAATTAATGCCTTTTTTTCATCAATCTCTCTCACTCTCTCTACCACTTACGTAACGTTAATAATAATAAATTAGATATACGTTTCTAGAAGGAATCCAATTGTTTCCTGTTCAACTTATAAGATCAAAGGCAAAATCAAAGAGATGCTCATGCAAATTTCAACTTAATTTCCCTGAAGTCTTTCGTATTGAAAACGTATAAGTTTCTTCTCGCATCCTTTTGTATCTCATATGGAATACATTTGAATAATTTCGAAACTTTCTTTCCGACCGTTAAAGAGGTAGCAAGGCCGTAAAAGCGTATTCATCCTCTTCTTTTTTCAAAGTCTTCCTCTTCACCTTTTTAACTAGAACATAATAATAACAATAACCGTGTCAAGGTTGCAACAATAATAATATTCACATATACGAGAGACGAATAACAAATAAATATTTAGTGCTACTTAAACCTTTTTTTTAAATCAATTAATTAACTTGCTTCTTAATTAGCAAAACTATTAGCATGGGCAAACAAGCGGTCGTAACCTGTACGGATCAATCTTGCCGTTTATTGCAAATAATCGTGTAATATGTGTGATAAGATTTAATCTAATCTAATCGAATCTCTCGTTTTCGCTCCGCAATTTACACATATTGCAGAGTAACGTGCAATTTCTGATATTACTACTACCTGTTCTTGTGCAAATTAATTGTTTACAATTGTTATTAAGAAGGCAAAAAAATTGTTTTGTCGAGCGGTGCGTGCGTCACTTTCACTTTAATTTCGCGAAGAGCAAAAGTTAATTGTTGGTTTGTGCAAAAAAGCACGATAAAATTTGTTAATTTTGGCGAAATGTGAGAAACGCCTTCGTGCGGCCGAAAGGTGATTAATTAGTTTAATTCACTGATTGAAATCTGATCGGTTTCGCACTACCTGTTGTTTATTGTCGATTTCGTCTCTCGGATTAGGAAAAGAAACGTCGTGACAATTCAAGGTAACCTCGCTAATTGGCATTCGAACACATTATCATTATTACATGCAGGTAAATTGAATAATTATTAATTTGAATTAATGCGATTCATAAATCGTAAACTGCGTTTTCGCAATCGATTTGTTTTTGCAGAGGAAAGAAAAAAGCGTGTTTCGTAATCATCGACGTCTCGTTATTATTATTTTTTCTATGAAGGAGTCATTATTGAACGGACTGAGTTGTTGAAATCCCGAACCGGAGGCTTCAAAATTCCCCATTTCCAAATATTTTTGTTTCTTTTGCCAACGTATTTTTTTTCTTTCGTTTACTGCAAAAAGCCTCAACAATTCCAAAAACTTAATTAACCGCAAATAGATTCCTACGTGTTGTTTGACCTTTTAAAAGAAGTCCAAAGGTAAATATACGCCTTTCTCCATCAGCAACAAATCAATTAGAAATAAATATTACCAAATGATGATTGTTGCAATTTAAAAGGGACTTTTTAAAATTCATTTTAACAATTAAACTCTCACTTTTTCACCGCGTTCCTTTTTTCTTTTTAAACAATCTCAACAACATAAATTACACCTAACAATAAGAGAAGATATTCGCAATAGGCCGAATGATTCCCATTGTCTCATTTTCACACTTTGTCTTATTTCTTGTTGACTAAATTAAATCTTAATTAAATGTTTGGCTCGTTAATTTAATTAAGGTTAACGACAATTAAAAACAACCTCGGTGCACTGAACATAATGGACGATGAGAGACCTTTCTTCTAAACGTTCTTTATCCACAAAAATCTTTCGGTTTAGTTTCCTTTTCCTACTGGTTAGAGGTTTAGATCGGTACGATTAAGACACTTTCTTGCTCATCGAGGTCGATCCGATTGGATCGAGAAAATCTTTACAGGTTTCACTGACCCATATCTGCGAAAGAAAATGGAAATTGTTCGCACATTCCCCGATCATTTTCAACCGATTAACTTCGTCAATTGGCAGGTCCGCAATTTATACTTCTTGTATGTAAACGCCAATAAATAACGTGCAGGTACATCGATTCTGGTTGATTTTTTTTAGAAACCGAACGTCCTTGTATGTTAATTAACAATTTGAAATTTCATTAATATTGCTGGTAGCGATGATAAACATGTTAAATTTATGCATAAGGAATCGAATAAATTCCAAATTTATGATAATTATGCTGATGATTTCATTTAAAAGAAAAACAAATCGGGAATGAGATGCGCAAAAACACACCTATCGAAACGGTAGGAATAATTAATTGATTTTCTCTTAAATGTTTATCAAGAAAAATGTCAAGGTGAATGTCTTCGCATTGTTGCGGATTTGAATGAAAATAATGCATGATCTCGAAAGGGAGATGTGACAAAACGATAAGGCAAAATGAGAAACGATGCCGCATCTATTTCGACCGATCGATTTTCTAATAACGAACAAAAGCAACGAAAGAAAAAGAATAGAAACCGATTCGCTTATACGGCGATTTAATGTACTTTCATGTGCAGAATTCGATTTTTGAACGAATTGCACGCTTTCTTGTACGCTTCTTTATTGCCAATAATAATAAATAGATTTTTGCTGGGAAATTCACATTCTATTGCAAATAATTGCACGTACTCTCTTCGCAGGCGAATGAAAAAAAAGACTTTATTGCACAGTAAAACCGAGACCTGTTGATGCGTGAATATTGCCAACACAGCTAGCAAACAATAAACAATAATAGGACACTTTCTTACGAAAACAATTTCAAATTATTATGTAGGATACACTTTATTTCAAGTTGGAATTATTTTCATTATTATGTTGCTCGCATAAACTTTTTAGCTACCAGTAGAAGAACGGAGGCACAACAGTTAGATGCACAGTTAAAGCCTCAACAATAATAATAAATTTAAATCTGAACGTTGGCAGTTCTAATTAACGTTACCCTTATTACTGATTTATAACATGGCCTGCAGTAAGAGCTAGCAATTAATTTGTAATTTGAATTACACATTCGAACAGGTGCTTTAATTAAATTGCATTCGCAAATATGTTATGGTTTCCTTTGCGTTTATAAGTTCGCTATTCTTCTTATTATTATTACTGTAACGTTCTAGATCTGCTTTTGATTGCAAGAAAATAATTTTCTCTCTGCGTCTTATAATTTAGGTAAACTTTATTTAATTTAAAAAGAGCAAGAAAAATAGTTTAATGTCATTTTAAGAATACGAAAAAAGGAGGCAATTTATTTAATTAGCTTCATCATTATGGTTATTGTGAAAACCGAACTGAAATTATATTCAATTTAAAAGAGATTAACGACTCTCGACTTTGATTTGTTACGAAATACAAGTAATTAATAATAATTAGATGATTATTACTAGTTTTAAACTTTTGAATTTTCGTGAAAATGTCGATGCTGGCGCCATCACTGTTCCAGTAGATTAATTTACTATCAGTGTACGTTTATTATGGTAGAGGGCGCATTTGATGTTTCGCGTTTTCAAATAAGCTGCGCTTCGAATTGAAGAACTTTTGATGAGCACCCATTAGGGACAACAATAGCAAAAATACGACTTTTTTGACAATTCCAGTAAACTATTCGTATATTTGCAGAAAACAGAAACGAAGAGTTTTATTTAATGCAATAGTAGTAAACAAAGCGAAATAGTAATTAGTGTTTGTTAGTTCTTGCACGCCTTATTTTCTTTGCATTTATTCGATTATTTTGATTGCAGACCTAATTCGGGCGCCGTGGCAATGATGCACATCACCGAAGACACGCCACCGGACATGTTAACCGGCGCCATGGATCTTACCGTTCATTTACCTACCGGTAAATCGGTGAAGATGGCCGTTGAAAGAAGGTAACTAACTAGCTAAAGAAGAACGCCATCGTAGAGCTATTGTGAAACGCAAGCACAATAATAACTTGTTTCATTTCTTATTTGTAGTACGCCGATGATGGATTTGCTGGTGCAAATCGCGACGTCGCACCATTTGCAGCTCTCCGCTTACATACTGGAAGCGTTAGAGATGGCACCGACAAGCGATAAGAATGTACGCGTGCTACCGTACAAACCGAACACGCCGATCGGCGCCCTCGACACGCAACACATCAGGGTTGTGCAGAAGATGCGAACGTTGCCGCATAAAATCGGCGCAGGCCGACGACAACAACATCAGCAACAGCAGCAGCAACCGTTCGAGAGCACGTTCAGGTTGAAAGTTCATCTGCCCAGGAACCAATTGTACGTAATACGAACCGGTCAGAACGTGACGATCGGCGAGATCACGAAGAAGGTCTGCTACGAGAAGAATTTAGATGCGATCAAATATGAAGCGAGGCATCCCGGTAAGCGAGAGAGAAGAGATTCGAAAGCGGTGATTTTAGAGAAAACGTTGCGAAGAACTACAGGTTTCAAATGTTTAATAATGAGGCCATTCTTATCATTGTTTAAATTTTTTTATTGTGCTTCGTTGTAATCTATTGTACATTATCTGCCACGAGACAAGATTTGATAAGCGATAAGTCAAGGAAACAAACTACATTCCGTAAAATCGTCTCGCGCTTTTGAGATTTTCTCCAGTATCCCCATACTGATTTAACTGCTGGTGCTTCTTGGCTTTTAACTGGTTCCATATTAATCGATTTATATATTTGTAGGCAATCTAAACGAAGTGCTCGATCCGAAACTGCGGCTCAGCGATTATCAGGTGACGGAAATCTATCTGACGATAAAGGGCGCCGGATTGACGCAGACGTTCTCCGCAAACGACATAATGGCACTGCGAAAAGAAGAAGAGGAACACAGGAAACAGAACAAGAGCGGTGGCGGCGTGTTCAGTTTGATATTCAAACGGGGCAAGTCGGTGAGTCGTCGTGTAAAACTCTAAAGCAGATGGCAATTCAAGAGTTAAAAATCACGCGTAATACTTCTAATCTAACAATAATCGTTTCATTCCCGAGCAGAGCATAGGTTCCGGTTCGTTGTCGAGCGACAACCGATCGATATCGCCGACGCACAGCGACGAATCGCGTTCGGTAACGCCGCCGGTTGCGCAGCAAAAATCGTCCGACAAATCGTCGGACCGACCGAGACCGCCGCAACGGAAGCGCCGGCCGGCGCCGAAACCGCCGCAATCGGCGATCGTCGTCGCCTCGAAGCCGTCGAGCCAGATCAGCAGCAATTCGGAATCGGCTGCGACCGAAACGATTGCCGCCCCGCTGACGATCTGCCATTCGCGTAACAGCAGCGATAGCAGCGGTTATCACGAACCGTCCACGATCAGCGATCACTGCGCGACGACGCTGCCGAGGAAACCGAAACCGATAGAGGTCGGCGACGAGAAAACGATAGCGAACGGCGAACACAGCCGAAGAAGCCTCGGCAATCTGTCGAAAATGTCTGTACATTCCAAGTCCACATCGAGTCTGATATTAGGTAAACGATTGTTAAAGATCTCCAGCGGAATTGGACGAAGTTTCCTCATTTGAATGAATAATTCTACTCGTTAAATCTTTTTGTAGGCCGCAAGAAGAAAGCGGCTCCGCCACCGCCGCCAACAGTTAAAATCATCAACTCGCCCGATTCGGTAACGAGTTTAGATGATGCTAGTCCATTGTTAGTAGTCGCTAGTCAGCAACCGACGAAAGTAGATGATAGGAATCCGGTAGAGTTAAAAGAAGAAGATAGTCCAGTAGAAGAAAAAGTACGGGGAGGAAAAGGTGGTAAGTACGGCAATATAGCGAGTTTATCCACTAGAAATAAGAACGCTTATCTCGAGAATGATTGCTGCTTTAATAAACCGCGAACTAACCGTCCGTCCTTCGGATTCCCGCGCGGTCGAACGAATTCTCCGAAACGTTTATCGATAAAGCCGGAGGATTTGATCCGGCACCGATTGAATTTGAATAGGGTAACGCCACGAAACGACGCGACGGATTCGCCTCGCGCCGCTTATTTAAAAGCGATCGGGTTAGAATCCAATGATCGCGAAGGAAAATTCGATTCGAAGAGCGGATTCGGTAGAGGAAATTTAGAAACGTCCCCTAAAACCATTAAATTATCCGATGGCAGTCCATTGAAATGTCTACTTCATAACGTTCACGAAGCGATCGATGGAAATGATTCGCAAATTACAATAGCCAAATTGCTGTTAACCCGCGCGAAATTGAATCATGTCGAGCGTCCCATTAAACCCGGAGACAATCTCGTTATTTCTTCGCCAAAATTGAAAGAAAAAGAGAAAAAATCGCAATTAGGGAACAAGATTCATCCCGTTAATTCATCTCGATTGATGGCCATCAAAGAGAGCGACTCGCCCACTCGAGCATTGCAAAAAATGTCGCCTAAATCGCAAACGACGCGACCTCGCAAGGATATCGGTCTCTTGCAAGATATTTACGAGAACGATAATCTCTCGATCGAATCGGACGATGCCGTCATTCGAATCGAATCGGACGCTGCACCTCAAACCGCGTTGACGTCGTCGCCTCGATTGCGATTCCTCAAAGAAATGCTGCAGGTGTCGATGGAACGCGTAAAGAGTTTATCGCCCTCTAAAAATGAGGATACCGTTAACAACTGCAATTGTTCGCCGGATCCGACGGTTAAGCGGAAACTCGCTTCCAACCGGAACTTTCCCAACCGGAAGTTTAGAAGAAGCCATCGTAACGTTTGCCAGGAGAATGCGGACAATTGTCTGGCAAAGTTTCGCTATTCGCTGACGTCGAACAAACCGCGATTGACCAATTTCGATATACGTATGTTCAACAGCGATCGACGCCGCGAATCGAACGTGACGCCCGCGAATTCCTTACAAAATATAGAAGCGATCGTCGATAATCGCAAAGGAGAATTTGTTTGATTTAATCAATACTCTTCCCAGTAACTTCCTTAAGCTTATTTGCACCGCTAATCAAATAGTACTTAATCAATTGACTTATTTATTTCTCTCATTTTCTAATGAATTATTGCACGATCGCCTGTAGTTTCGCACACACTTAACAATCGCCTTATCGATAACCGTCACGACTGTAGTCGCAAATCGTCGACATCTAGTTCGAGTGCTAGTCATAAAGGCAGCAACGAATCGGCAATAGATGAAGAAGCATTGGCAACAATAGAATTTGCTGAAGACCAGCCTGGAGAAAGTGACGAAACAATAGCGCTCGCGGAAGAATTTTCAGCGGAACTCGATGAGAAAGCGTTACCGGAAGGGAGTGAAACCAGAAGACCGCCGTCCGTTGTTGGGGTCGTGCCGAAAGCCAGTAGCGAGCAGCAAATGAACGTATTCGATTCGTTCACTCGTCGACGCGGTTTCCGTATCGGCGCCGCATTACTAAAGACCGACGCGACCGCCGTCGACGCGATCGCTTCGTACGATGCGAACGACCTGAGTACGAGCGATATCGACACGGAATTGTTCCGGGCGAAGAGAACGGCGCGACCGGACGATGATGATGATTGTAATTTTGGTGACGGTGATTTCGATAGTGTAGAAGATGATGGATTGATTGCTGATGAATTTGGCGAGAGTGGTTCTGGTGATGGATTTAATTCATTTGAAGCATGTGGTGAAGGTTCGAACGCAAATCCAGGCACGTTTAATCTTTTATACTAACTTACATTGTAGATTACTAATCTAATAGTGTTAATTCATCTTTTATAGTTTACAAAAGCGAGGGTAAATCATTTACAATTTCCGACATTTATGTTGTAGAATCAGCAATAGCAACTCCAAGTCCTCCGAAGATCGAATCCGAGCAACCGAAGTCAAAAGAATCGCAATCTATTAAAACCGAGAGCAAGGAGAACGTAATTGAAATCGATCAAAAACGAAGCGATCAGTTTCCCAAGGGAGAACATAAAGGAGTCGATGAGGTAGATCGCTTTATTAAAACCGACATCGAGGAAGTGAAGCCAACTGTGCCGCTGAGCGATGATAAATCTATTCCTAACGCCTCCGAAAAGCAATCACCAACCCACGAAAACCGACCTCCAACGACGGAGAAAAGTGATGTAATTGAAATGCAGCAAATGGAAGACATGGAATCCGAATGGCAATACAGACTGCCATCGCCACCGAGCGGTTTCAGAGACTCTAGTCCACCTTTAGTTAACGAACGGCCGGAAGAACACGTCTCGTCAACGTCGTCGAGGACGGTCGTTACTAATCCCGAGCTGTTCGAGAAACTGGCCAATTTACAAGCGAAAGAAGTGCGCGAAAAGATGCCGGAAATTTGCAATAAATTAACATTGGAGCATTTGGAGAAGCGCAAATCGTTGGTGTACAATCGCGAGCTGGCCACCAGTCTGAAGTACGCTCAGAACAAGGACGAAGACGTTAAAGACGATCGAAGTGTCGATACGCAATCAGCTAAAGACCAAAACGCTTATTCGGCGCCCGATAACGCTCTGCCCAACTTTAAGATAACCACCTACGACAATCCGAAGAGCAAAATCGATATCTTCGAGGACGACAGCATAAGGAGCAGTTGCAATAATAGCAAAAGAAATTCTCTAACGACGACGACGACAATCAATTCATCTTGGGCTCCTTCGGTGTCTACTTGCGGTTACGCGAGACGAAGCAGTTGCGAGGTCAAAAGGTCGGAATTTTACAGGAACAAATCGAAAACTATGCCGAATCAAACCACCACAACGATTAATTGCGACGGGATGAACAGCGGCAACAGTGGGATGGTTACGAGATCCGAATCATTTAGCGTGACCGCCCTGAAGAATTGCAACGCGATCAAACGATCCAAATCGCAGGTGTCACTTAACAGTAACAAGTACAAGAAGGAAGACGCCGAGAAGTTGCCCGACGCCGATACAACCCTGACCAAATCGAACAGTCTCTTCGACGTATCTGGTCTGCACAGTTTGGAGGTAATTGTTTTAAAAATTATTTTCTGATCATGAACACTAACAACCTCTTTCCCCTCTTGTTGCAGGTAATGCGGAAAATACAAACGACATTGACCTCTTCGCCGTGCCAATCGTTGGAAATGTTGAGTAAACCGGTTCCCGTCGAAGTGACGCAAGAACCGACGCCCGCCACAGAGAAGGCGAGTCCTGTCGTTTATCATTACAAAGGACCGCCAGCGATTAATTTAAGCACGTGGACCGAACGTCCGAAAACACGGATCGCAATCAAAGACGACACCGATTACAAACAGAAGAAAGACGAGCTCGATTCGCAAACGGTGACCGTTAATCAGGAGACGAACGCGCAAAATGGATACAATTTGTCGCACTTTAGTCAGTTTAGCCCCGACAACAATAACAACAACGAATTGAAAGCGTCATCGAGTGACGACAAGGACGCCCACCAGAACGGCACGGGGGTGAGAATTAGAGTGGGCCAACCGGTCAACAGTAATAACAACGTTAACACCAACGGCGTCATTATAAAGATTGGCCCGCAAAAGGAAGATTACAGCCGGTTTGGCCCTGTCGCGTACAAGAAACCGATAGCGTTCACCAACAAAACGCCGCGGCCTCATTCCATCGCAATAACAACGACCGGTTGTGAAGACAATCAACATCATCAACCGCCCGTCGTTCGATCCGTCGAGTACAAGAAACCCTTCCAAAACAGTCGATCCGTCACGCACATTTCAAATAACAACAGCAATTTCACGTTTGAATCGAAACCCGTAAACAACAGTCGAGCAAGCGACAATGAATCGCTCGCCAATAATCAAATTCAAACCGAATGGACAATTGGGAAGCCCGTATCGAGGGTCAACAGTTACGCGCAGAACTTCGGGCCCGTAGTAAAAGGGTTCAAGCGCGTCGAGACCGTGAAGCAAAGCGAGACGAACGATAACGAATCGCCGTCGCTCAAAGGCATCGGTAACAGGGCTAGTTTATTCGGTGACGTCGTTTTTCGGAACCGACAGAACGTTTATAACGGCCACGCGATCAGTAACGGCTTTAATAATAATAGGCATTCGATTGCTGTTGATAAAGTCAACGGTTTTAAGATGGACTCTTTGCTATCGTCATCGATTCCAAGGGTACCACCGCCACCGCTCAATCCTCCTCACTCTATTAAAGCGTGTAACCCAGCGAACGATAGGGCTCAACTTTTGGAGGATATTAAGAAATTTGGGGGCAAGAAAGGCCTCAAAACGATCAAAGGCTAATAATAAACGATTGTTTGCTAATTTAATTTAAAGCATATTCGTCATGTATATAAGTACTAATTATTATTAATTTGTTGTTATATTGATTAATTGTTGCATATGTATATATGAATATGGATTATGTATTGTAATATTATTATCAAATATTATAAATTATATTGTACTGGACTTCACAGGAGATTCTACAAGTTTTGCCAGTTTTGAAGACAACATGTATGCTATTATGTAAATTTGAAAGCGGTAAAAGATAGGCATGTTTCCTGGGAGTATTATTTATTAAAACAGAAAAGACGCACTTTTAAATTTTGCCGCACAAAATAACGAATGATGCTGTCTCTATATTTACTAATTGAAAGCCATTCAAATATAGATGTCACGATATTCTGAACATCATATTTTTAATACCAGCAACCGGAAATACAGTGATGTACACGGCTTAGCATAATTCCCGGGTAACTTTTGGTATTGACAACCATGAACATCGTGCTCATGAATGTTGCTGTGGATGGAAGTCTAACACCAATTGTCGTTTAATTGAAATAATTTCTGTTTAATTTATTTGATTTGTTTATAAACTTAAAATGTCTGCACCATCCAATATTGGCGATAAGGCCCTGGCCCTTTTACGTTCGCTACCAAGATTGGGACTGTCGAATCTGAGTAATCCTGCAAAAACGGTTAACCTCTAATCAATTTTAGTCGTGGTTTTCGTTACTAAGGTTCGTTTTAATTCTGCCTTTTAGAGTAAGAGACGTGGACGAGGTCAATATGGAGGCGACAAGCACGGTGCCGGCAATAAGGGTTCTGGCCAAAGACAGAATTACATGAGAATTGGCTATGAAACTGGTAATAATCCCTTTTACCTTAGAGTACCAAAGGAACCATATTATGAAGGACATCAGTAATATTACAATTAAATTAATAAGGAGTATTCATAAAGTAATACTGCTTGCATCTTTGTAGTTTAAGAAGGCAGTATCCACCATTATCGTTACAGCAGTTGCAAATGTTTATTGACACAGATCGTATAGACACATCAAAACCAATTGACTTGGTTGCAATAATCAATACAGGATTGTACAAAATTTTTCCAAATGACCATCATTTTGGTGTCAACTTAACAGATGAAGGTGCAGACATATTTAGTACAAAAATCAACATTGAAGTGCAATGGGCCAGTGAATTGGTGATAGCAGCTATTGAGAGAGCTGGTGGTGTGATAACAACGGCATATTATGATTCACATAGCTTACATGCTATGATCAATACTAAGAAGTTCTTTGAAAGAGGTTGGTTTGGATTAAGGTTTGTTAACCAGTGATTTTGATTTACATTCATCATATTTGTTAGGATTGCCAATACCAAGGAGAATGATACCACCACCAGATGCAATGGAATATTATTCGGATCCTGCTAAAAGAGGTTACTTAGCCGATCCTGAGAAGATATCAGAGGAGAGATTGGCACTAGCACAAAAGTATGGCTATCAATTGCCGAGAATTGAAGATGATCCAAAGTACTTGATGTTGACTGCAAGGAAGGATCCCCGACAAATATTTTACGGATTGAATCCCGGCTGGATCGTGAATTTGAAAGATAGGACGATTTTGAAACCGCAAAACGATGAATTGGTTGCTTATTATAACTCCTAATAATTTATCGTAAGAAGAATTTATTGTAGAAAATATCCTCAAATTCAATAGATAGATACAGATTACCAGGCAACCGCTCAGTACAGTCAAGTGATGTGTGTTGCATACTAAATACCAATTTGAATTTTTTCCTTGTAGTTTTGGAGCATGAAGATTAGTATATTATTGGAACAATAAAGAAGGATTGCAAAGGTCAACGAAAGGAAGGACATGCATGAAACGGATGTAATATTTAGTTACATTACAATGAGCAGCAGATGCTACTTTTCATCGATTTAATTCCTCTTGTATTTGCGCCAAAGATTTGCCTTTGGTCTCGTGCAACGTAAAATACAAAAAGAACACACCGATGGTCGATATGACACCCAACAGTATGAAACTAATGCCGCCGCCCCAATTTTCTTGTACGACCAAGAATAGCTTTACCACCGTAAACGTCGAAATCCAGCTGAAGAAATTTGCAACGCTGCTGCCGACGCTCTTGATTTCTTGCGGAAATATCTCGCTCAGTATCATCCATGGTATCGGTCCGAGACCAAGTGCGTAACCGACATAGAAAACAATCAATCCGATTAACGGCACGTAACCGACCCAACTGATCGAAGACGTGTCAATCATTCCATGTTCATTCAAATAGATAGGCACGCCTATCATGTAAGACATAAGCATCGTGCCAATGATCGAGAGCAGCAGTAACGGCTTGCGGCCAACGAATTCGACGAGTACCGCTTGCGACACGCCCGCGATCATTTGCAGCGAGAAGATGATGATGACGGCGTCGTTAGCGTCGATCGTGACCGAAGCGAAAGTCAATATATACGACGTGTAAGCGGTAATCGCGTCGACGCCGCACCACACGCGGAACAACATTAGGAAGAAGGCGATCGCGCAAGAACGTCTCGCCGCTTTCGTTTTCATACACTTCGCAAATCTCGCCATATCGAAGTTTCCTCTCTCCGTGAGCACTTGCTTGATGTCGTTGAAGTCGGGCTCGATGTCGTAACTGTTGCCGCGGTAAAATCGTAACGATTTCCGCGCCGCGTCCTCGTCGCCCGTTTTCAACAGGTAAAACGGCGATTCCGGCATGAAGACGAAGACGATAGCGAACGCTATTGGCACGCAACCGCATATCGTGCTGTACGTTTTGATTGTTAGATAGCTGCCCAACACGGTGGCGACGAATATACCGACGGCAATGTTTAATTGCGTGAAACAACCTAGCGCGCCACGGATTCGCTTCTCGGCGATCTCCGTCGAGTACATCGGCGCCAGGACGCAGTAAGTTCCGGCCACGGAACCCGTTAAAAACCGACCGATGTAGATCATCGCAATCGAATCGGCCCAGATGATCAACGACCAGCCGATCGTTATCGGTACGACGGCAGCGAGCATTGTGCGTTTCCTACCGAATGCGTCGCTCAGCGTACCCGTGAATAGCGAGCACACGGCGGCGCCGAGCGGCATCAACGAACCGATCCAGCCTAGTTCGTCGACAGTGACAGGAAAACCGAGTTCACCGTCGATCAGTCGTTGCGATATCTGCGACGTCCACGCAATCACGATGCCGGTCGATAAGGCCGAGAGCGAGGCTGAAAGGTAATGCTTTTGCATAACAGTCGGAGCAGAAAAATTGAAAGATTACCTGCCAGGGCACCGACAAATTGCATCAGTCTTCCGCTGGACGCTTTGGAATCGACGCCATCGATTATTTGCAACGTTGAATCCTGCATGTAGAAAGAAAACGGAAGGTAAGTTAGCAATTAAACTTAAGATGGAAATTAGGATTCCTACCAGTTAATAATATAGTAGAGAATAAAATACTCACGTAACTCATTGTGAATTAGATTCAGTTAACTGACTTAATTGCGCTCGCGGAGAACAGGAGTTGGCGCAAGAAAGAACAATAGCTGAATTAGTAATAACTAACAGAGTAAAGTATGAAATTGAAGGCAAAGTCTGAGTGGAATTCTCGATCCGTTAAACGAGAGAGATGGACAGTGAAAGATTGCGAATGTGTTGGGAAATTAATTTTTCTATAAAAAATAAACTTCTTACAATCATAACAACGACATTACAATTGTTTGTGAGTTATAAAATCGGATTATTAGCTCGATAATTATGATTATTATCTTTTAGCAATATGTTCATAATTGGCATAAATTGATTACGTACCTACAAGTTAAACGTTATTGTTATTGATGATGATGATTATCCAACGCTTATAATATCTATTATTTGTTTTATAAACTCAGAAGTATGTAAGGAGAATGTAATTTAAATGGCATTAATTTTCTTAATCTTTATCGATTAAATATTAATCAATTATTGTTGTAAGCGTGATCCTAATCTAAAAGGACGAGTAGGATTAAACCTCTATCATAGCTATCATATTTAAATGTTTCATGGCGATGCGTATCGCGTTTCATAGAATTACTTTTGATTGTAAGTATTTCAAGCAAAGAATCCCATTCTAGATACTGAAACTTCGCTTGTTCGGAAAAGAAGATTAAAAATATATTAGGTATATAATATTGAAACAAATGTTTATTTATTAATGATTTTACTAAAATATGCTAACGTTCATTTCCATGATTGTAAAATATTTCCATTCTAATTGTTCATATACTAATATTTATTCTTTAAAAATTTCGCTCCAAAGTTGAGGGCATGCAGGTATTGTTTTCACCACCTCCCGTTCAAAGAGGGAGCAAGTAACAAAAGTAAAGTTCTCGACTTGTTAACTTTGGTATCTGTTTCGCATTTATATATGTTATCTTTGATCTTTAGTAATTTTCTGATCAATTTCTCAAAATCTTATTGCTTATATGTTAATTAACATTGACAATCAGTTATTGCCGTGTGAGATAAGGATATAATGGAAATATAGAAGCCAAAAACTTTTTATTTACTTGTACTTATATGTATATGAATTATTTATGTTTTAGAAACAATTAGGTTCCATGGAAACGTGGAATATAAGTTAATATGGAATATTCATGAGATAAGGAACATCTTCCATCACATCCTATTAATGAGGGTCACCAGTTACATATTCGACATTGTGAGAAGAGATATACATGTGAAAATTAGGTAAAATTTTGTTATTATAAAAGTTTAAGAGGATTTAACACTTATTCTTAAATCCTCAAATAATTTTATGGAAACATAATAAACTTTGTTTTTATAAAAATGGTTACTGATTTAACACTGTTAAATCTTCAAATACTTTTATGATGCAAGGTAAAAATAGAACTGTATTTAGAATAGGCTTTGTTTTTATAAAAATGGTTATTGATTTAACATTTACTGTTAAATCCTTACATGATTTTATGAAAGCAAGGTAAGAATACAATTGATACTTTGTTTTTATAAAAAATTTTCATGATTTAACACTTATAGTTAAATCTTTGAATATTTTTATGGAAACAAAGTAAAAATGTAATTGTAAGATAGAATGTACTTTGTTTTTATATAGATTATTAATGATTTAACACTTATTGTTAAATCATTAAATGTTTTTATGAAAACAAAGTAAAAATGTAATTATAAGATAGAGTGTACTTTGTTTTTATAAAAGCTTATATTACTTTAATTAAGTTTATTTTAATATTATTAGAACATTCCAATATACTTAAATAAACAATTTTAAAATACAACCAAAATCTTTAATTTACAAATCTACTTCAATCTCAGATTCGAATTCATCATGAAAGAAAATAGGGGAAAAAAAAGGAGTTAGTTTCCCAAATTTCTCAACCTTTTAATTCGAGAAATATTAGGAGAACATAAGGACCGAGGAGGTCGGCGATCCTGATATTTTGGCGGGAAAATTTTTTGGCGGGAAAATCCTCTACGAATGCTCGCGAATTTCTCGGACTTTTAATTCGAGAAATATTAGGAGAACATGAGGACCGAGGAGGTCGGCGATCCTGATATTTTGGCGGGAAAAATGATCGACGAATGCTCGCCAATTTCTCGGACTTTTAATTCGAGAAATATTAGGAGAACATGAGGACCGAGGAGGTCGGCGATCCTGATATTTTGGCGGGAAAAATGATCGACGAATGCTCGCCAATTTCTCGGACTTTTAATTCGAGAAATATTAGGAGAACATGAGGACCGAGGAGGTCGGGGATCCTGATATTTTGACGGGAAAAATCTCGACGAATGCTCGCGAATTTCTCGGACTTTTAATTCGAGAAATATTAGGAGAACATGAGGACCGAGGAGGTCGGCGATCCTGATATTTTGGCGGGAAAATTTTTCGATGAATGCTCGCAAATTTCTCGGACTTTTAATTCGAGAAATATTAGGAGAACATGAGGACCGAGGAGGTCAGCGATCTTGATATTTTGGCGGGAAAATGTCTCGAAACAGAATCGATTAGAATGAAGGTATGAACCTAGGATAACTCGGACACGTTGTGCCCTCTATGAGTGAAAAGTTGAACTAATCTCAGTCAAGATTTGAACCTTTTTTTCTATAAATTAAAAAGTAACTCGTTTTAATTGTCTTTATTAAGTGAGCATTCTATAATTTTATTATACATTACATTGTATTTTACATTATTTATCTAAACTAACAAATACTTTGCTTTCAAAAGAATTGTTATTGACTTAACACTTACTGTTAAATCTTTAAATATTTTATAACGGCAATGTAAAAATACAATTACTATGTAGAATATACTTTGTTTTTATAAAAATAATAGAAGATTTAACAATTACTGTAATTTAATAATTCTGTATTACAATTGTATTTTTACCTTGCATTCATAAAAACAATTAATAATGTAACAATCAGTGTTAAATCATTAATAATATTTATAAAAAAAGTATATTCTATCTTACAATTATACTTTTACTATGCTTTTATAAAAGTATTTAATGATTCAACAATAAATGTTAAATCATTAAGAATTTTTATAAAAACAAAGTGTATTCTATCTCACAATTATATTTTTACTTTGGTATCTAAAAACTATTTGAGGATTTAACAAGAAGTTTTAGATCCTCTTCAACTTTTATAATAACAAAGTTTTACCTAATTTTCACATGTATATCTCTTCTCACAATGTTGAATAAGTAACTGGTGCTCCCTCTTTAATATGATGTGATGGAACATTCATTTGTTCTCCTAAATATGGAGCATTAACTTATATTCTGTTTCCATATTATAATATTACCATCATTTAATAACTAGTATTACATGTAATTATGCTCATCACATGTAACCATGAATTTTATAAATATTCATGGTATTGCTGTACCTAGAAAATCCTTTTTAGCTTAACATATTGCTCTTCCATTATTTGTAAATCTAAATTCATTTGTACTTCTTGTGTTACCCAAATGTTGAATGTACTGCCAACATTTTGCATATTCATTACCAACCAATAATTCCTGAAATAATGATAATTTATAAAATTAGCATAACTTAATACAAGTACTGGAGTAGTATGCATTGGAAATTAATCTAATAAGTATTAAGATAAGTAATGTTTACCACATCCATTCAATTCGAAAATAAATATTAAAAAAACACGTTAAAACACACTGATTGTGAGTGATATCTTTACAAATACTAGAACATCTAATTAATTCAATTATAATATATCTTATTTGACATTAAACATAAACATATACAATTAAAACTGTAAACAATGAAGTTGTCGTCAAGTGAGGGTAGGAAGAGGACTTTTAGAATTCACGTCATCTCTGAACAGAGTGCAGAAACCTTTGTAGTTCAGCAACTTGAAAAGGTGTGGCGCTGTACTGTTAATTGTGGAGCGAAATTTTGAAAGAAGTAAATAATATAAAGAAAGGTAATATTTGACCAAGTACCATCAGATATCGTTAAATTATTTTGTTTTGTGTACCGGGTTCTTTTTAATACAATTATTTGCTTACAATATTTGAATTAAATCTCGTATTATTAATGTTAATATATTGTTGTTATGAGGACAAATAAACAATGAATGGACACTGGCCAGGGAGGAATGTGCAAAATGAGGATGATAATTAAAGGAAAATACAAAAATGAAAACGATCGGATAGAATGGATAGCAAGTGAAACCGATTAAAATGTATAGATACAATATGCACGTATTTTCCCTCCATTTGGCTTTTCCATTTTGCCTCCTATTTATTGTACACCTTAAGGATATATCCATTGGGCGTGTGTATATTTTATTTTAAAAAGACATTATACGACCTGCATAGAGAGATATTTTATGCGCCATTTTATACGACATCGAAGAGAGGGGTAACCAAGAATTTAACTGGATGCGGATACCCTCTTCTATACAAGATTAACTCCTCTCTTTAGCCGTGTTTATATTTAAATTCAGTTAGGAGAGCGTGTACGCGGAGGAAGACGAAGGAGCAGAAGGAGAACTAAGAGATAAATGTCATTTTGGTTGGAAGAAGGACGACAAGCACATTGCGTGACGCTAGAAAGAGAAGTTTGATAAATCCGAATCGAACGGGGAAAGGAAAGAACGCAAAGAAAAAAAAAGCCAAAGTAGAAAATATCTAGCAAATTAAATTAATTTATGTTGTTTTGATATTGCAAATATATATTTTACAAGCTTTAAGTATTTGATTACTCGTTTCCTTTTACTGGACGAACGAGAGGAAGACAAGGAAAGACTTGAGGTGGATTGTAAATGAGGCAAATTACTTTATAAGGATGCTTCTTCTATCTCTATTCGGTCCCAATACAGGGTGAACACGAGTGATTAGTCTTCGATAATCAATGCAAACGAAATCGATGGGCTAGCAAAACAGCGATTGTCCTTTCTTTTTTCTGTGTTATAGATTTGCGAAACTAAAGCCCATTATACAAAGGAATTGGCAACTTCCTTTAATCGAGCAAAATCATTTGAATCTTTGATCCTGTATAAGTCTACAAAAAGAAATTTCTTCCACATCAGTTCTTATTCACTTTCAACCGAACAATTCCCAGACGAAGTTAAGTGAACACACTGCAAGCTAATTTGTTTATCTTTATTATTATTGTTTGCAAACAATTTGCAAATTATTATTACTTTACGTCCTCCGTGTGCGGATATAAATAAGCGAGACCGGCTGGAAAATCGCTTCATTTTATTCTCTTTTGCGTCTCGTGCCCTCGCCTCTTCGCACACGAACAATTTGCATAACGATTTCTTTACTCAATTCAACGTCTTTGCAAGACGAATAGGTTGGAATTCGTCGAAAGTATGTTAACAATTGAAAGTAAAACAGCCGAATGAAGCTTTTAATCGTAGCAGGAGAGATGAGTCATTGGCCGAAAAAGTGTTACCAACAGGACCAGCCGAAGAACGTTAAGCAACCTTCCCGGATAAGGTGATTAAGTCGAAAAGAAAGCATTTGCAAAGTGGTTAATGAATTATACGAATAAAAGAAACTGATGATGGAATCGGAGGAGAATCGGAGGATAAATAAACCCAGAAATGTTCTTTTCCTCGTTTTAGGCGAGGCGCGGAGACGCGAAATCGTAAGACGAGTTCATGATAAACGTTCGTTAAAAATACACATGTTAAAGTGGGCATTAACAAGGTTGCAAGATTGATGAAAGAGAAAAAGAATCGACGGCGACGACGACGACGAGGAAGAAACAACGCAAAAAGGGCGCGAGAAGAGGCGGAGGTAACAAAGAGGGGAGTCGTAATGAAATGTCCAGGAATCGAAAAAGAAGGACAACGAGAGGAGCAAATTAAAATATTCGGAAAAAAAAGAAAGAAAGAGGGAACGGTTCTAAGCCCCGCCAAGTGGGTCGGGCCGGCCGGTGAACAGGTTGCCACCCAAAAGAATAGAACCGAGTGCGGCGGGCGAGAGAAAAAGAGAAAAAGTACGAACGACCGACGTTGTTAAACTACAACCTAACCAAAGCAACCGGCCAGTATGTGCGTGCACGGTATTATGTTAAGAGCACACCTTTTGCCACTGTGTGTGTATGTTTGTGTGCGTGGGGCTCATCATCAACATCGCCGTCACCATCATCATCGCCGTCGTTATCATCATCGCCGTTGATTGATTAAGAGGAATCGACCGTCTCGCCAAGACTTCGATTCGATTCGAATCGAATCCAATTGGAAACCATCGATCGATTCCGTTTGATCCGCAACCGAACCGTCGCCGGATTCGCTTACGCGTCGCAAGTTATTTCGTCAATTATCGATTATCGGCGATTATCAATTAAATGACGATTGTTTCTTGTTCTCTTGAGCGTTAAAACAAAGGATTTCGATTTGTCGTCGAAATTTGCGAATCGTACGCGACGTTACGTGCGAGTGCGACCGTTTTTTGCGTTATTATCTCGGACAATTTGCCAGTCAGCAAGTGGAGCAGAGACGTCGCTTAACAAATTGATTTCAGTTTGATCGTTTGTTTGTTTCTTTCGTTTCATTCGAATTGAGTTCGTTCGTTCGCTCGTTTCGTCCGGTTCTTGGTGTGTAAATGGATAAAAGTGGTGCAATTGAAATGGATTTGAGTACTAGATCGCGGGAGGAGGCCTGCAACAAAATGCGCGTGGCCAAGTCGGTGTTCTCGATCCGGAGTCTGGTCGATTTGAGTGACGGCACCGAGAAGACCGACGACGCGGACGAGAACGCGATCAACGGTAACGGTGAGTATCGGGGCGTTTTATTTCAAGCAGATCCCAAAAGGTTCTTTGCCAGAAAGAGTTGGATTCTTGTGAAAATTACGAAAGTTTATGCGAGGTTTTCTGCTCGTTTTCACTCGTCCTTCGATTAAAAGTTGGATCCCTTAAAGACCTATCTTCTTGCAATTTGTAGGGTGAGTTATCTGCAGAAGATTGTTAAAAAGATGGATTTTCTCCACAATGATCTACCTTTCCATCGACCCCCATTTCGTTTTTTCTCTTTTGTCAATAATTCGTTCGTTCATTAACGATTTAATGATTAATTAAAGTTATTTTATAAATAATTGCTCGTTTAATGAGAAGAAAGGAGAGAGAGATGGCAATAATGACAGTAGCTGTAGTAGTGGATATTATTATTAAATAACGAGAAATAGCCTTTAATTATAATAATTGTAATATTTACAAGGTGTTGTTTTGTGCTTAATTAACTTTATAATTGATGTATTCTAATATTATAATTAGTATATTATTTATAGCCCGCGCGCTCGTACAAGTTTTAATAAAATAACGACGAGGATTGATAGCAAAAAATTCGCGTTTGTATTCACTTTATCGAACTTTTATTATTAACCCCCTTTTTGCGCGCGGCTACATCAAGAAGTCAATTGACATTAATTTAATTGAAATGCAACGAGCAGAAGGACGAAACGAATAATGCCAAGGATAAATAATGTACGAGCAAAAATGGTGTTCGTTTACTCGATCTGTTAAATTATGTTGGCACAAGAAACAATTTGAATCAAAAAGTTGCTAACTTCATTCAATGTCCCTACCTAAATGAGAGTAGTTTCATAAATAACAAACTTCTGCCAACAGAAGGGTAAGTTTAAACTCAATCAAATTGGTAAAATTGTCACTAAACTCTGCATTAGGTTGGGAACAATTTAAATCAAAAAGTTCCTAACTTCGTTCAACGCTAGTAGCTTAATAAATGACAAATTTCTGTCAACTGAAGAATAAGTTAAAACTAAAAGATCAAATTCACATAATTGTCATTAAATCCTAAATTATGTTGGCACAAACGCAAGAAATAATTTAAGTTAAACTTCATTCAATGTCCTCACCTAAATGATGATAGCTTAATAAACGGCAAACTTCTGCCAACTGAAGAATGACGCTTCTACTAAAAGATCGAATTGACGTAATTGTCACTAAATCCATTTAATCAATAATAATAACTCAAAGATCGAACAAAATTGCTCTATTAGGGTGCAAATGCTGACTGTTTGACGAGGGTTAAATGCTTTAAATCCTTACTAGGAGGGACCGGAATATTTTAATTCCTTTTATCTAGGGGTGGTTGTTATCCATCGGTTCTCGGTGTAATTAACTATGCGGTAGGTAGACCAATCGCAGAAAAATAGAAAGAGTGCGTTCTTTTTTGTTTCCTTTTTTCGGGTTAATTGTGTCATTAAGTTTCACAAATTGATAAACCACTTCTCCTTCGTCCGGCCTATGTAACACATGTTCCCTAAAACCCTTCGGACCTCTTTTATGGTCTTCCTTTGTTTCACCTTTATTGCAAGTCGTGCTTTTTTATTTCTTAAATTGGAATGGATTCCGTTTACGAGCCCAAATAAACGCATCGATGACATGGATGCCAAAGAATGCGATTAACAATAAATAATTGTTTAGTTAGGGGGTGGTTGTGGTTCGATGGCTCTTCGTGCGGGTTGATTGTTAGCGGCGAGCGACAGTAGGCAAATGGTGGAAAAATCGAAAGGCGAGGGTTGGAAAATTAATGAGAAAATTGCGCCCGCCGTTAACGGGCAATAATGAAGCAATTATGCCGTTTCGATCGTCATTCCTTCGTCTCTAATTTGTTATCAACACAATCGTTATTATTGTTATTGGATCGTTAATTCTTGTAATGGACGAAGGGATTTTTTTTGCGTCTATTTTGCTACCTTTACGACTTTAATATGATTCTAATTAAAAAGGGGAAACAATATATCAATTCGTTTATTATCCCTTAGTTTCCATCCGGTTTATTGCCAACTTCATCCACCAACATATGTTCTAACAGTTGATTAAAGAGTTCGGGCGGTTAATTGGGATGAACTTAAGAGCCATTGGATCTGGAAAATTTGACGTCGAGCTAGATTTTTTTATACGAAATCATCAATAGAATCCATTTGTTCGTGGTAATAAATCCAAATCAACGGGAGCTTAATCTAAATCGTTGATCTGATTGCGATGCCATTCTAACGTCATTACGACTCTAATGGTGCGTATATGAAGAGTAAACGTCCCGATACCGATTGGAAAATCCGTAGACTAATGGATCTAATTGATCCCTTGATTTTACGGATTACCCACAACTTAAATCCAATTTGCAACGTTTTTTCTACAATGTAAACGGCAAACAATGCCGAATTGGCAATCTTCGTCGAACAGCCAAGGGGACTTGTCTGTCAACCCTCGATAGCCACCGTTAAATGTTTAATGGTCGATTCGATATAAATCGCAATTAGAAGGGAATAAAATTCGCCGCTAGAGATGTGGCGGAAAATTGGCCGAATAATAAAGGACAAAGAGCTTACCTGTGTAAATTGCAAATTAAATGTTACTTTTTTCTTGTTTCGTGCCTTTTCTTCATCGCCATCATCATCATCATCATCGTCGTCTTTGTTATTAATAATTTTCGTGTATCGTAAAAGTTTATAAAACTAAATCGTAAAAAAAATAAATGGTCAGGTGAGAGAGGGCAATAAAATTGCAAAAGAGAGAGAGAGAGAGAGAGAGTAAACAGGCGAAGCAATAATAAAGTATGGGGAGACCTAAAAGATTTATTTTGTACGTGACGCACCCTATGGTAGTATAATATTATTGTTACACGTGTGTGTGTATGTGTGTACACTTAATAATAATAAAGTTAATAATAATTGGCCGAAGAAAGAGAAGGCGTTAAAGGCGAAGAGAGAGCGAACGAGAGGGAATCATATTTATAAGAGGTTCGCATTAATAAAAACGCGAAACGGCCGCAATAAATTCTAATCAGGAATGGTAAACCAAGAAGGATGGAGCAAGACGGCAACAAAAATTTAATAAAACCAACAATAAAAACGTGGGGAGGAAATTAAATGTAACGGGGGGGAAAAGAAAAAATTATATTTCGAAAAAATTATGGATCCTTTTCTTTTGCACGATTGGTATTAAGCCAGAAAGAGAATTTCGAGTAATAATAAAAATAATTATGAACTTCTTAAGAAGAAGAAGAACCGAGAGAGAGAGAGAATGAGACAGAAGAAAGATATTTTATAAGTATCCATGACGGCCTAGGGGTAAACGTCAATTAAGAAACGATTGGTTCGGCGGCGTTCAAGAACAACGCAACAGTAACATTAATAAGACGAAGATGATGATGATGAAGGGCAAAGAAAAATAACTCGCCAAGAAGCAATTAATGGCCATATTTGTTTTCGGCCAACAAAATAAAGAAATCCTTAAGTCAAACAATCGATGATGAGGGATGGGAGGAATTATTACCAAAAGGTAAAGAAGTAATAACCGACGTCACCGTCATGGCGCAGTTTTATGAATATTATCCACGAATCATCCGTTCATCTTTTCCAAACTCTTCCAAAGAGTTTACCATTTAGTAGCATCAATACTAATCCTATGTCATTTCAAAAATTAACCTTTCCGCTGGTTCTATCGATAAATAAAATACTTAAGAAGTCAATAAGACCATAACACGAGCAAGAGATGGACAAGAATTTCGGAAAAATAGACGCGATGTGTTCATTTGGAGAGACGTAAAATGTTAAAGATTTAGAAAGAATTCCATAAAAAAAGGAAAGATTTAAGCTCTATCGGAATTTTCTTCTCAATAAGAAGAAATAAAATCGGAGGAGAAAAGATACCGAAGAAAAAAGGAAGGTCGCGATAAAAAATAAAATAAAATCGGAGTGGCACCAGCAGGACAAACACCTAACAAAATGAGCAAAAGATGATGAAGAAAGGAGAAAAACAAAAGGAGGAGCAGAGAAAGAGGGCCTCTAAATGGGATTACTTCTTCTTCGTCGAGTGGCAGCAGCAGCAGTAGTTGTTGTTGTTAGTGGTCGCGTGCCTTCTTATCAGTCGATTTCTTTATGTACCACTTGCTTCTTCTAGAATCCAAACAATTTAAATCGCTTCACCACCAGTTAGATTTTATTCCAATCTGTTTTTCGTCTCCTTCTTCCCTTTTATTCGTCTTCGAATCCATTTGGCCCCATATACACTTTAACGATATTGGGGCAACCGGTTTCTCTCTAATTCCTTTTTATTGTTGACAATTCAACCGCATTTTTTCAAACAATCGACCGAGATAAACGGCATTAACGATCAAAGTCGAATCGTCGCGAGTTTTTCTGGTTTTACACGGAAAACTTGCAAACTTTTGCGTTCATTTCAGCTCCGCGTGTCGCCGTATGTTTATTCAACGAGATGAATGATAAATAATAAATGGTGATACGAGAAAAAGACGGTGACCGAGAAGATTTATGCGGTCCATTAGCTCATTTTCTCCTTCGTTTCTCCACCTTTGTGTTCGTGGACTTTTAAGAGGACAAGATTAACGAATAATCGGTTTTATTTTACGTTCACCGGACTTTTATTATATCCTCTCTCTCTCTCTCTCCCTCTTTCTCTATTCATCCATTATTCAGATTATTGTTTTGTATTTCCATCATCATCATCATCATAAGCGAGAAAGAGAGCCTTTGTCTCCTCCACTTTTGGCAAGTCTCTGATTTATGCAAATAATTCGATAATTCTCGCAATAATCTTCTTGCGGTTTTACAGATTGAATTATTTATCAATATCTCGAGCCAGTGCGAAGCGAAGTTTGCGAATTGAATTTAAAACAGCGGAATAAGAAACAAAAAAGTTGTTTGCAACGTTCGGTTTCGGTATTTGTGACGTATGTGGACTCGTAAACGGTATGACGAGGTGGCCGAGTGGTTAAGGCGTTGGACTGCTAATCCAATGGGCTCTGCCCGCGTGGGTTCGAATCCCATCCTCGTCGTTTTTCTTTTGCAATTTCCTCGACTCATTCCAATCCTTGGTTCAATGTTTAAGCAGTCAATCCTTTCTTTGTGGACAACGTCGAAGGCTTGGAAACTCCGGAAAAGTTAATGGGAAGAAGCGAGTAAAAATGGTTTTTATTTTCTTGTGCGTTTATTTAAATTTTTTTCGTTAATCAAAGTACGAACCTACTTCCTTCGTTTTGTTCTATTAAAGCGACAAATGATCGTGTTGCGTATTCGCTGCAATTTACTATATGCATATTAATTTGCAATTTTGCTCGTTTATTGTTATTAATTTGGCCGGGCATTCGTAACGTATATTCGCAATAGATTAAACGAATGGCAAACAAAAAGAACGAACGAATGGAGGTTATAATTTATTATTATTATTTAATATATCATTGGTTTCCGACCGGAAGCAATGCATCATTTTAAATGTGGCCTATTATAGCTCGCGGAAAAAATTATAATTTACGCATGTATCTATTGTACGAATGCAAATAATACAGGGTGTTTTCGTGAATCGGAAAAGCTTCGATTCTCTCATAGTTTGCATTAAAATGTTTGCTTTGATTCAAGATGATTTTCATGGTGCGATGATATAATACTTTAGTTATTTAACTATTGGAATGTAATTAAAGAAATTCCTTTTGATTTTTAATTCGTTTTCGTTTATTGCAAATCTATTGAGCTTTCTTTAAAGCTCGATTCTTCACCTAATTAACTACAAAGCAACCAAATTGCCAACGAAGTTTTCAGTCTTTTTTTTTCAGTATTTAATACATGTATTAATAATTTAAAAAAGCCCATTGTGAAAATGTAAATATAGCGGGGAGTTAACGAGTGGAAAATTAATGGATTGATTGTTTGAGGGGAGGTTTCGGCTCTATCGAAACCAATTTAGTTTTATGTTTCCTGTTCTTTTAACATTTTTTCTTTACGATTAAATTTTCCAATTTTATGGGAAGAGCGATCGACTCTAATCCGCCGTTACAAATTGGAGGAGCGGCGCAAAATATTTTTCATTTTAAGATGGCCCGAATGCACGAATAATGAATTAGAGGGATTACTTTCTGTCTTACATTAGCCGCACACATTCAAACGAAGCAACAAATAGAACACATATAAATTGTTTGCCTTAATAATAATAATAGGAGAGACCCGTAAACACAAAATGGGTATTATAATGTTACCACATTCTCCTTCGTGTCTATGGTACACGTAACGACAGGTAATTAATTAAAATAGATAAATTAGTTAGATACATAAAAGATAGCGTTTCTTTTCCTTTTTTTTCTTTTCGTTTTCCATTCTGCTTAGAACTCAACTCCAACGAATTATCCGTTATTATTACAACGTTTCCATACAAAACGTTTTTCCTCTCTCCTCCACCAACATCAACGGTCGTGTTATTATGCTTCGAAAGAATAACCTAATACTATTAGGAATTATTGAAAACGCTTTTGAATAAGATTAAATGTAAATAATAAGCGGGTCGAAACGACGAACAATTAGCCCGTAATTACAACAACAAGAACCAATTCCGAATACAACTTCCAATACATTCACACAGTAAAACCTATTCGAGAGAGTGAGAGAGGGAAACTTATGTAGAATAAATAAATTAACGAGGCAATAATTTGTTATAACAAATGTAATGTGCCAAACGTAGGAAGGTAAAAATGCAACAATGCTTCATAGTGGTACGATATGGATAAATAGGAGAAATTAGCGCAGGAAATGGAAGGAGAAAGACGGAGAGCGAATGGCAATTTGAAAAGCAATCGATCAATTAGAAACGTCGACTGGAAGAATTAATTACATGTACCGGGTGTGTTTACTAACAACAACAGCAATAACAAGGGGAAGGAATTATGTTGGCAACACCGTGCGCTGACTAATTACATAAGAAAAAAACAGTTGACAGTTTAAAGTGTACAAACTAAAGAAATCGATCGACTTTTGATCGCACTGTATCGTCGTGCTTCCTACAAGTCGCTAATTAACGGCGCACCATTAATTAGTCCGATTCATATCGATCCTTTCGTTAATTACACCGTATTCATTGCATACAGAAAATAAACAAATAGGAACTTATTGTTAGTGCGATTATTGCGAAATTGTATCGGTTAATTAACCGATTGTTCATGATTGATTATACACTCTCTGTCCAAAATATTAAAAACACTGCCTTAATTGTTTGGAAACTATTCGTGCCTTTTATTGAAACAATCTATTTATTCGATATGTTGTTGTGCAAAATTTCGTGATTATTCTAAGGAAAAAATCGGATTTTAAAGCTCAAAAGCCATTCGAAAAAGTACCCATATCTTTGGTGTCAAAAGATAAGGTTAAAAAGTCATTTGGTGAACTTTTTGAATGTGGAAATTGTTGCCAACAAAAATTATATTTAATTTAAAAACATCTATTCAAATCGGCAAAACTGTTTGCTTTTTTTAAACAAATCCTGATCAACATCCAAGTTTACTAAAGTAAAAGTTGCCAATAAATATTATAAGGTACCAAATACCCAAATAAGGCCCACCTTCAAAAACTCGCAGGTGAAGGATTATTTAGAAAAATACCATGAAGATGATACTTCTTTAGGTTGAGCTGAGAAACGTGTCTATGGTTTAGAAAACTATGTGAATCCTCAAAGTCTCTTTAAAATGTTGTCCAAAGTAAATCAAAGATACCATATCGTGAACTCGGTTACTTTAGAACAAACGTAAATGAACCAACTCTCAGCCATGTTCACTTTGCTATTATTAGCTAAAATTCAATATTAATTGCCGTCGATTGACTACTCGCCAATCTTCTTTGAAAGTTAACATGGATTTAACAAGACCCACTTCGGATCAAGGGTGAGCCATTTTTGGGGCATGGTCAAAAATTTTGAAAGACAGAAGAAGTTTTCTTATGTCTAAGGCACTTCTGGACAATTTCCGAATTGATTCTTACGATTTTCATACGTGGGCCTTATTAAGATCACGTGCTTGAAAAAGGCAGAGCTTTCTTACGAACATTCTTTCTTGCACTTCTTAACATCTGATTTTGTTACTGCGTACACGTTACATGGACAATGAAATTAACTTTCCATAACCGATGTTGGTCAAAATATTAGTAATCTCAATCTAAATAATGGGGTTTGCCTTATTCGGGTCAGTTACCGAACAGGGAAAATAATCTCCTACCTTAAGATCTGCGTAATCACTCATTAGCATTCGTTGACTGACTTCTTTGGCGCGTCTTTACTCTTTCCTCGATCGTGTTTTTCGTTCCTTGAAAGCGAAATAAAAGGGTAAAATAAAAGTGAAGGAGGCACGCATAATCGAATTCGTTACAACACGATGACAATATCTTAATGTTAAGTTTAGTGGATAAAAAGTGGTGGTAGCAGAAGAAGAGTAATTATTATCATCACGATGATCATCATTATTACGCTGTACTAAATAATAATAATTTTTATAAAACGAAACATCCGGACACCTGTTCTTCGATGGTCGATGGTAAAATAGCCGGTGCGATGGATGAATGGGACAGTGGGAATGGTTGGATGGATCGACATGATACCATATTTTGTATACCTATATATCATTGAAGAGGAATTGGGAAAGACAGAGTGGAGGAGGTTTTTCTCTTTTGCGTCTCTTTTCAATCGTTAGCATTTACTTGTACAAGTTTTCCGTTCGAATACAATTTAATAATTGTAAAAAGTTGCGGTTTAAGTTTCAGCAAGACGCAAGAAAAAGGAACAATGCGAAAATACGCACGCAGCAATTGTTAACGAAACCTTTCTTCATATTTATTTAACGTTGATTAAACATTCACCACTTGCTTGTCGTTTTCTTTCATTAACTTTTTTTTTCGGTTGATATCGATGAAAGATCGCTGGTGATGATGGTGATGGTTAACGCAAAAGATCGAGAAAAATTGAAAAATTATCAAAGCGTTAAGAAGCGTTGGAAACGAGCAATAAAACGAACGGCGACATGAAAATAAACGAAAGCGAATTCAAACACTTCAATAATTAAAGGGTTTTTTTCTTCCTTACTTCGTCGACTTCTTCTTGTAATGCGGTTCGTTAAGATTATTACCAAAACGTCATGCCTGAGATGTCCACAAGTTCATTAACGATTAAACTCAACCATGAACTTAATGAAAGAAACAGGTACCAACAAAAAATAATGAACGAATAAAAAGAAAAACCTGGTGTTTGTTTGTCCAACTTCTTTCTTGCTCGAATTTAATCTATTAAGAAGTGGATTAAGGAGTTTTTCCTCTTGGCAAGACTTTAAAACGAATAAATAAAATTGTGGTAAAACGTCTTCTTAGCCATAACCGAATTTTACGTACTAGTATTTTGAATTAACAACAACGAAAGGACAATTTATTTAGTGTTATTTCCTTCCACATTGAAATGGGCCGTTTTAAATTCTTGAAATAAGTGTATTTACATCTTAAATACAATAATAGCCGGATATAATTGAATAAGCACCGGGAATTTCAACTTTTTACCATCACCTTTCATTTCGACTATTATTATCTCTCAACATCCATTATTGTCGTCGTCGTCGAACGTTCACGATAACCTAAACAAATCGTTTACTAAAAACCGTTTCCAGTATAAATAATTAGAAATTATTCAGTCGATTACAATGGAGAAAAGAAAATTGAAAAAAGAATAATCCACACTAAGAAGTAGATTGGAATCGATTATAGAGTTAATTATGTCGATGGACTAAATGTAATCCCGTAATGTTATTTTCTGCTGCAAAGAGAGCGATTTTGAGTGTTTTTCTTTTGCTTCTCTTTTGATGGAAAATCAACGTAAAGTTTGGTGTTTTATTAGAAAAATTAACCGCACTAAACTCTACGTTAGATAAGAATCAATGGCAAACTAATAAAATGAAGTAATTTCATTTAAATAATAAACGTTAATAGATGAGTAAAACGCCATGAACGTTATTGGATAAAACGGTGTTTATTCAAATTGTGCATGCAAAATATAAATTTCATTATTATTATTAACGTTAACATTATTGTTGTTGTTGTTATTATTATTATTAGTTAAACTGCAGATAGATTGCGTGCGACATGCCAAAAATAAATAAACGAATCGAATAATAAATATATACAAAATAATATAGAGGGAATGAAAGAATGGAACAAAGCGAAGGAAAATAAAAACTGGATGGAAATTAAAGTAGAAAACTACCGTCTAAACCAAACTCCAGCCCTACAAAGAGAAAGAAACAACAGAAATAACGTTTCCATTTCTATAGTTCAGCTCGTTTCGAATTTCAATCTTTTCCTTTCCTGCCGTTTCTTACTCGTAAAGCAAATTGAATAAACCGCCGGCTTATCGCTGGATTAATGCTAATCAGGAAAACGGCCGTTCCAATTTGTTTAAATCAACAATACGGTGGAAAGGCAGAACAAAAAATTAATGGAGATGTAGGCAAACGAGTAATTAATTTTTTGGGCGGTTGATTAATTAATAGGAACGGAGCGAATCATTTGGAGTGTTCCGAAAGTATAATAAAGCAAAGTTAAACGGAAATTGTTTGCGTTTCCTTTAATAACAGTCTGAAACTTCAACAACGAAAAAAAAATAACAAACGGCAGAGAAAAAGATGTGATAATAAGAATGGTAATGGCATTCCAAAATTTATTAGAGCGTAATTAACTCTTTATGATAATAATAACAATTAACGTTTTAATTCCCTCTAATTTCGTTTCTTTTCATTCCTCCACTTCTCGTTCCATTAGATTTATGTGGGCCTAAAACATTTTTTATTGTCTAAACTCATTAGCATGAAAATTCCATTCGAACTTATTTTTAGGCTCATTTCGGAACGATCGTATTGGCGTTTACAGGGCGATCTCGAATTGACTCGCTCATTCTTTCCGAATCAATTAATTATTATTTATTATTGCCAACATGATACAGGTTTAATACCAACGGTTTATTTGCATTCATTTAAATTATCACTTAATTATGAAAGAGTAACGCGAGAGAGACAACCGACCTTCTTATCAAGTTGGTATGCTAATGAAACGGAAAAGGGCTGGCGCATAATAATAATAATTAGAAGGAAAAAAGGAAACGCAAGAAAAATGTTATTGTTAATTAATTATATTGATTGAGTACTAAGTACGGTTCATTTTTCATTTTCCCTCGGTAGAATGGCAAAAAGATGCGGGTACGAAGATTGCAACTAATAATTATTATCGTGGACGATAATTAAAATTGAAGAGGTAGCAGTACGAAGAAATAATTAATAATTGATTAATAAAAAAAAGTAGGAAAATGTTATTGTTAAGGAATTTACATTATTATAAGTATGAGATGGAATTACGATGCGAAATGTGGTAGCTCTTCCTACTTGATGTTACGTTACACATAATCCTCGTCATCGACATTTATTATTAAATATTACCTATTTTACAACCAAGAAAGTGGATGTGGGTACTTTACTATCCTGGACGCTATTAGAACGACCTAACAAGCGATCCATTTTTTGCAAACATACGTTCGCAAATCGTTCATTTGTCCGTTCGATTCCGATTCCGATAATTTACCGTCATCGGAGACGTCAGATGTTCTAAAGACAGAAATATTTCGCATAGTCCGGGTAAGCGTTAATTGCCAACTATGTGGGACTATTGGAAAACCGGACTGATCGAAGCCGGACTGTGAAAATTGTTATAACGCTCTTTGGCGCAATATACGATGAATTAGTGACATTTTTCTCTACTAAAAACTACGAGGGTGGTTTGATAAATAAGTTGTTTTGACATATTAAATGGCAGACAACAATTTCGGTTTTAGCGACTATATAAATTTCCAACCTGGTCCTTTCGAACTCCGAGGCACTTGCGCCAGCGTTCCTCCAGCATTCTGATTCTTTTGCAGAAGTGGATTTCCTAAGAACTCCATAACACGTTTACTTGTCCAAAAAGTTAAATCATATCGGATAAGCGAATTTGCAATGGTTAATACATGCACAATAAATTTGGCAAAGTTTGTATGAAAATTCTTGTAAAAAATTCTTGTTTGTCAAACTAACCGTTTTAAAAGAAATGCAGCAGTTTGTTTGCATTTTTGGCGAAGTGACTCTAGATTTTAGCACACATTTTAAGGAGCTTACGAGTCTGCCAATCTTCGTTTCGTTAGGGATCGATACATTCTTGATGGCTAAAAACAGTTTCGAAACTATAATTAACCAAAAGTTATTCGTTCTTGCCTGTTATAGCGGGGGGAAGCAGCGGAATTCCCTCGGATTCTGCGAAAATCACGTAGCAAAAATTTGGCAATTTGACTGTAACCCATCCGCCATAAACAGTCCAGGCCTAGTGCCAAATGACTACCACTTGGTTCCGTTCAATGCGACACTTTTTGGCGGAAGAGAAAATTTTAAAGATATCAATGTAACCAGAATTTGGGTGGTTAAGTTTCTCGAGTGGCCGGTCTGCGAATTCTTCGCGAAGGACGTACAAATTGGCGAAAGATCATTGATAATTAATGGTGAATACCTCGTGGATTAAAGTTTTGTCTTGTTATTTTAAGAAAACTCAATAATTTGAAGTAAATTATAATCGCGTTAATTGAATGACTTCCCGTCCAATGTTACTAATTAAAATATTATGAATAATTTACCAAAGGAAAACATGAAGTTCGCTCGCGTTTTGCGAAGCTTTCAAGTTCGATCAACTCGTTCCTTTCACTTCGACATATTTGGTATTGGCATCATCAATTCGATGGTATAACCAAATATTTGCACGTTTAACGCTAATAACATTAATGCCGGCCGGCCCACGCTCCGAAGAGGACACTAAATATAAAATGACCATGATGATGATAAAATTATAAACCGAAAATATCGTTGGGCCGTATTTTCAATTTCATATTTATATACAGCGCTTCTTTCCCTTTTTTTGCTTCACTCGTATACGGGGATAATTCGAAATTTATTTAAATTTTACCATAAACAAATAATATTAATAATAATTTTACTTATTTTAGGTTCTTCACTTATATTATTACGATTCGTTCCCTCTGCGTTTTCCTTTTTAAAATTCATCTGTTTGTTGGTACGATCACAATAATTATTGTCGACCTCCTATAGTGTTTTAGTTATCTTTGTGTATACATGTTTGTTTTCTTCGTTCGTTGTCGTTGGTGTGTCTACCACTTCTTGAGCATAATAATAAATAGTAATGAGAAACAGAAAAAATGGAAATGGTATAAAAGAGGAAAGGCAAAACCGAAACATGTACGAATATATTGATTATAAAGCAAGAGAACGAAATGCAAGAAGAAGAATCGCAATAAACAAAAAGACGGTACAAAGACATTAAAGTGTACTTAATTTTCGAACCTACACACAACTTTTGCGCGATTATCATTAAGGCCTATAATATAATATTAGAGTCGAAGGAATTGTAGATGGACGAGTTACGATTATTGCAATTGTTATTAATTGTTATAGCAGATATTAAAGAATATTATTAACCATGATAATGTAAATTGCGAAAAGCCGACATTTATGCGGATAATGGGCGTTGTAGAAGATGCAAAACTAAAAAGGATAAACGATCATTTAACGACTTGGAAAAACTGTGGCATTCTAAAGATTCAATTTGCCAGTTTTGAATCGATCCAAATTTCTGTCGATTACGGAGGGGAAATTCGACTTCGTGCAAAAAAAAATTACACGACAATTATTCGTAATTACGTTCGAAATTCCACATTAAATGATATACGCAATTGCCGTTAAGTAAATTTAAATTATTTGCGACAATAAACAAGGGAATCGAGAAAATTCCACGATTATTATGCAAAAAAGTCGCCTCTAGAGACGCGATAAGAGCGAATTGAATGGATTGTTTCGTTTGGCGCAAATTAAATAATTACCACATTGTTTTGAGCCAAGGAAATAGCTACGAAAAGTGCGTCCCCGCGCGTTCTGTTCTTTCCCAAACGAAAAATCCCCTTGCAAACTGCAACTAAATAATTGGTAACTATTCGATTGCCCAAGAGTGGTTGAATGAAGTTGATGGCATTAATAGTTGGCAAGAAAAATTAAATACTATTATGTAATAACAAAGAAAAATAATAATTAAGAGACGGAGAGCAATAATGTTGTAATTGAAGTAAATTCAAATTTAATTACATTTTAAGTGAGTTATAGCGGTTGGCTCGAGAGAGGGCTGACTGGGAGACGAAGATGTTGAAATTGAACGTGGCTAGAAATTTTATACGAGGGCCACACGATATTCGACTCTCACGCGTTCCCGCAGGTATGAAAATTAATAAGCACGCCCGGTAGATTTTAAATTTGAATAGAAATTAATTAAACGCAATTTGTATGCCTAACAATAAGTGACACAGTAACAATGATAATTGTAATAAGGTCGGAAATTAAATTCATTCCGGGTAATTTTTCGTTCCTCCGCTAGTTTGCTTTTCTGCTTTTTTGTTGTTTGAATAATTATAATAAAGACAAACGCAATTATTATTGTTATTATAATTAGAAAAATGCGATTACGACGCGTAATGAGTTTGACTTTTTGTTCGCCTTTTCCTTTTTCGGGTAATTAAGTGCGCAACTCAATTAGTCCTTTTATTAAAGTTTCTTCGCCGATGAGGACGTGAAGATTAGGAGTAGATTAGGAGCAATCACAATGTAAATAATAATGTCGATTTTATGTGAAATAATAACGTTGGAGCTCAAGTAACGTGTGAAACGATCAAAAAAGCTTCATTATTTGCTGTTTTTAAATTTCAAATTATTATAAAAGTCGTTTAATTCTATTTTAATCATAATTAATTATCGTCATCGCGAACCGTGACTAAACGCACCTGAAAACGGCGCAATTAAATCACAATTAGCCAATGTCCGAGTGGAAAGAATGGGGATTTCGAATAAGTCCAAGAGATTTTCATGTTTCCTTTTCGTAAATTGATGGCAAATAATATTGAGAATTTGTCCCTTAGAGCGCTTTTCTGGTCGATGGCGGAGGGGCAAAGAGGAAGGTCCGGAAACCGCATTCCATGCCATTTTATAAGTGAATAAATCGAGAAAAATAACTTTGTACAAATAGGATTTAATCAGATCCGTTAATAAATGAAAAGGCAATGAACAACAACAATAAATAAATGTAAGAGAAAAGAAAAAAGAGACGAATCTAAAGTAACGAACGAATTCATGGTCAAATTCATTCATTAAAGAAACAAGCGGTTTTCCGGATGAATATGTACGTAGAAATAATAATAAGAAATCAACGAGACCAACGGATAATAAAATAAATAAATGAGTAAGAAATGAATGGCAAATAACAACAATCGATTCGTTATGGTAGGCAAAATATATAATAATATGACGTTATGTACGAACGAAGGTAAAAGAACGGTAACAATGAAAAAGGGAAACGAAAAAGAGCGAAAAAAAAAAAGAGTGAAATTAAAGAATTAAAGCGAGACCGAATCTCGTTCCCTTCATCACGTTTAATTTGGCAATTAAGGCGAATTAACATAACCGATTAAAGAGGAACAATGGGTCTCGTTTGTTACCGTTTCGTTTTCGTTTTTTACCATCTTTCATTAATAATCATTTCAGGGGAAAAGGAAGAAAAATGTAAATTTGAACGACCCAAACGGTCCACGACGTAAGTGTTTATAGGGAGGAAGAGAAAAAATTGAATCGAGATTATTAATAACACTGAAAAAAAAGGAAACGGTTTTAAATGAATAAAACAAATCTTCTGCCTACGTTTAATTAATTTTCTTTTAAATTCGAAAATTTGTCCGTTCGCGGCGGTTGGTGATGTTACACGATTTCTCTCTCTCTCTCTCGCTCGCTCGCTCCTTTTTAGCCTCATCTTTATTATAATTTCCTTTTTATTTCCTCTTTCTTGTGGTTCAACCTTAATCTATAAAGAATGGGAAATAACGTTTCAATTTCGTATTCGAATGGACGACAAGCTGTTTTATTGATACTATTTCATTCATCTTATAATATGCACGTTGCATTATCATTATTATCGAGAAGAGCTCTTCTATAGGAATCTTCCATCGAATCGCATTTCTTTATTTCGTTTTCAATGCAACAACAACAACTCTTTTCCCATCTCGTTCTCACTGAAGCGGGGTGCCTTTTATTATTTGCTTTAATTCATTTACTTCTCTGCTTTATTTCACTCGCGCTCGTCTTTTTTTTATTTCGCCACGGGACCTTTTACCATTCCTTTACGAACGTATATCGTTAGCGTCAATCCTTTATAATGCAGATTATTATGATTGTATATAGGAAAATTTGTTTTAACAAATTCTCAACGATCGTTTAAATTAGTCCCGTCTGCAATAAACGGCTCTTAAAGAAATAAGAGATACTAGAAGAGATGTGGAACGAATTAAGGTTAATCGCAATCTTTGTCGTCTTAAGGTAAAGATACATCGTAACAATCAACAACTGTTGTTGTCGTAATTATCATCAGATAAAACTTGGAGCAAACGACTGCAAGCAAGAAGAAGTAATGTCGACGAGGAGGACTGTTCGTAAAGCAATTCTTCATTCTTAACGCCAATGAACGGATTTTCCCACAATTATTATGACATTAATAAAGCTCACGAAAGTTTCCGTGCGCCATTACAAATCGCAACTGAAGTATTTTTTAAGAAACGGCGACGATTGCAAATCAAGTTATTATGCAATTAAACGTATTGCAAGATGATTTTTAATACAACTAAGCTGCCAAGTCGAATTAGATTTTTGCACAGAACTTGCTTTCTCGTGGCTCAATCTGAACCGAACCGATTTTATTTCATTCAGAATGATAAAATGCATCGAACTGAAGCGATTTTCAATAATTTTTAAATAATTATTTCAAAAAATCGTTGCAATTTTTAATCGGTCTTCGGAGCGTTTCATGACTTACAGAGGTTGCAAATGCGGCAACAAATTCACGTGTGCTTAACATTGGATTTGGAGACGCCGTAGAATTCGATGGTCGCGTTTGAAAATGATGGACGGACGACCACGACATTTGATTGTTCCATATTTATCAGGATTTTTCAAGAAACGTTGCAGGGCGGTTTTGAAACTGTTTATGGCCGTTGCAACGTATCGTAAATTTTAGACGTGCCACGTGCACATCAATAAGCATCCACAACTAATTAATTTTGCAGGGCAGTGGTAATTTCAAAATTCTTGTAATTCCTGTTTAATGAGCTTCTTTTGCACGGTTAGAGTGATGGCAAATTAAAAGCAATGGGGTTAGGCTTGGATAAAAATCGTCTGCATTTTAATGTGAGTTTTCGTAGTTTACGTAAATGCATGTAATAGATGCCATTAAACGTAATTAATGTCAATTAAATCCGATGAATTCGATTTGTAAATGAACGAAAATGGACGAAAACGAAACTGTAAAGATTAAATTACGACGTTTATCTTGTTAATGTTAAATAGAAAACCGTTTCTTTCCATATTTGTATCGAAATATTAAACGTCTAATTTCCTTGCAAACGTATACGTTGATGGCAGCATAATGAGTCTCGAATCTTTGTGATTTTGCCTACGAGCCGATAAATAATTTTCCTCGCACGGCCACTTTTTTATCTCCTTTCTCGCCTCGAATTATAACGTCTTCTTCGTCTGGCTTTTCCCTTCGATTTCTTATTGGAGTTTTCATTTAATACTTCTTAATCTACGATAATAAGCGATGGGAAACATTAAGCCGTATCGGGTTTCTTCTCTTTTTCAATTTGTTTGTAGGGTAATTACTGGTAATTTCTATTTGGCGATCTGTATAAGAACCTATGTACGAAACGTTAAAATAATAATAAACGATAACTTTATTATTATAATTAAATCAACAAATGATCGCTCTAACGCTTCATCTTGTCATGGCACTGTGATGATGCTTTTCCATCGCCTTTTATTATTTTTTTTAATTACGTAGGAAAAAATTAGAGGAACTAATCAACGAAGTATACCAAGAGAGAAAAAAGGTAACATTAATAATCGTTGTTGTTGTTATTAGATTGTTGTGAATTAAACCGTGTTAAAAGCGAGGAGAGGCAAAGAAACGAGACGAATCGTTTATTATTTACCTTAAAATCTAATTAAGTAGATCGTTTTGTAAATTCTTGACGTTGGTAGCTAATAATAACAACAAAGGCAACAACAATGAATGGCTAAAAAAAGCGAGTAGCAGAAAAAGACGGAATTAACCGTTTCATTGTCGATGGACAATGTATCAATAATCGCCTTGTATTGTGCGGTAATAAGGGATACCGAAATGGTATTAGGATGACTGCCACTTTTATTATTATCATTATTCCACTCCTCCCCTTCGCTTTCAACTTTCTTTCCATCATCTACAACAATATAAGGAGGCGATCGACAAAAGAGCGTGTAACGACAACAATAACCGCCACCAAATGTTGCTACTGGGTGTACCTATTCAGCCTTTCGAGGATCTTCCACGGAATTGAAATAGTCAATCTCTTGCTTGCTGCTGCTTAGTTTCTTTTTTAGATTCGCCCTGTACACATGAAAAAAATCAATCTGGAGCCAATTTGGAAGATCGTCGATCCTCCTCCATTCTTCTCCTAATTTTTAGTATCGCCACATTTAACATAGATGGAATTTTCGAATTATTCTTCTCCTCTCCTTAATGCCCCATCATTTTTACTTTATTATTCTTAAACCTATTTTTTTTTCAATTCTCTTCCAACACATCATCAACATCGTCATTTAGTTGGTATAACAACAAGAACTACTACCAGCATTATGATAATACGTATTCTTTACACAGGTATTTTAACACCGTAAAAAAGATAATTAATGAACGTTCTCGTTTCTCTCTATACCTGGGATCGATTTAAGAGTGGAATATGAATGAGAAATTGTAAATAGACGATGAATAATAATAAATTAAACGTGAAAGAAGAGGAGGAAGAGATTAGAGATACTTTCACCGCGAAAACAATTCTAATTAGATAATTAATCGACATTACGGTTTGTGTTCCTTTCATTGTCATCCAAGTAAATATATTATATTAGCGAATGCAAACTAAAACTTGCGAAATTGGTTTTTCCTGGTTAATTAATCACTTTCCTAACGTTAATTATTTCGAAGTTTGATTTATTAGATTGGTTTTCCTTTGTTACGAAATCTGATCGATAAGTTTTCTTCTCTTTGGCTTCGAAATTCGCCCTTTAACCTAATCAATATCCATTTAATTAATGCTAATTACGAATTAGTACCTCTATCTCGATTGTAATTATAAATAAAAGTGAATTTGTGGTAGAAGTTCAATTAACGTTAATCTATATAATTTTCATTAGCCTTTTCGGAATTGTTTCTTGCCATCGTGCCGGAAAATTTGTTTTTACACACGCCATTTAGATCGTAATTTTTTACTTAATAATGCAAGCCATAAAAAATCAGGTTTCGATCCGAGTAATATGCTGCGAAATGAAAACGTTTACATCCTGACATTATTATGCCATCAGAATCAATTTAATAAATAATAAGAAGTTGTTGGACGAAGAGACACATGTACATGAGAAAGAAACTTCATTTCTTGTCTCCTTTATTTTCTGTTGTTGCTATTGTTCCCTATTATTTAGTATTATCTTTATCCAATAAGCACAACATCCATTTAGAAGATGATGATGACGAAGAAATAAATGTTAAAGAAGAATTCGTTGGACGAGAAGAAGAAAAACAATATGATGAAGTTGTCGTAAAATATTTATTTTATTACGCTCCCACGGTCTTGTAAATAATTTCTGTGGACGGTACACCATCATCATCTTCATCATCATCATCGGAAGACATTACCAGAAATTAACCGAACAACTTCTTTTGGCGTTTGATCGCCGAGTAGGAGATTCGGCTTTTGACGAATGCTAAACCATCAATAGGGATAAATTTTAGGGGGCCCTGCCGTATACTTAAATCCAAAAGTCCCTCACACACTCTCGCTCTTTTTCTAAATCGTTCTAAATCTCCAGTTCGAAATTACGCTTTTTTTCCTTCGGTGTCTTTCGTTATTGCTGTAAATTAGTGTAAATGATAAACCGGATGCGACAATAAAGTGTCATTAGCCACACTCGAAAAAAAAGTTCGAAAAAGTAGTAAAAGAGAGGTGAAACGAAACCGCATTCGTCGTTGGTTTGGGCGGTAAGTGTTAGTTCTTCGCCACAGCTAGTAGTTTTGGACGTCTTAGGTAGGTACACATAGGATGTGGTGATTTGTATAATTTGGTTAGCCCACCCGGAAACCCATTTTTTCTTTATCCCCAATCCAGGCTTATTTTGATTTTCTTTTTCTTTCGTTTGTTTACCTTTTTCGGACTTTTCTATATGGCTTTTTAGTAATGACAATTGGAAAAATTCATTTCGGGAAAGTAAACGAGCGGTTCACGTGTCTTTACAATAATAATGAATTGATACGGATCTTTGGGTCGCGTCTCTCTCTCTCTCTCTCTCTCTCTCTCTCTCTCTGTCGCAGTTTCTTTCCCTCTGATTCTCTTTCACTTATATTAAATAATAGAAGTAATAAAAGGGGAGAAAAATGTCGGGTAAAACCGAATAAAGTGGAATTGTTGCTGGTGGTTAGATGCGTTTAAACGATAGGGAAAATGACCGTATGGGCGTTTCTTCTTTTTGTTGTTGTTGCTCCGATAACAACGGTTACAATCTTCGTATGGATCCCTTTGAAATCGTCAGCGATTGGTGGTAATTTAATCGAAGAAATAAAATTGAGAGGAGAAACGAACGATTTCCAAGTTAGAAAAGCGTCGATATGGTCGTTTCTGGATTTAGACAAAGGCGAGGAATAATAAAATCTGCAACTTCAAAAACTTTGTGTTAAGTTTCCAACGAAATTTGTTAATTTCTCCTTTCTTTCGTTTAGTTAAATTAATGGATCAATGGCGTATCCGAAGATCTATTTAATGTAACGATAATTGCGTTTTATTGGAAAATAAATAAACGCTGATGGACGGATGGTTAATCTATTCGATTATCTAAATATACGATTCCATTTTTTTCCCGTTCCTTTTTTGCCTCCACGTTCGATTACCGTAGATAAATATAAACAAATAACGATTTTATAAGACGATCGGAAAAGAAAAATCGACTGGAAACGAGACCATAAAATCATAATCCAGTTCTTGCGATGCGCTGCGGTTTCACGTTTGGAAAATTGGTACGGACCATCATCACGGCAATCATCCTATTCCAATATTATTTTTCCTTTAATTCTTATGGTGCTGACGCAGCGAAAAGAAAAAGCAAAACGACGTTTTACACTATTCTCGTTTATTATTCGATCATTACCTCTCGTTCTTGTTTATATTGTTTCAATGTAATAATGGGTGCCACGAATGCACGTTCCAATGGGTTCGTCTTTCTCTCACTTTCGATTCGATTTCATTTCTTTTAGTGGACGGAATCAATCTCGAGGAACGAAGCAACGCAACGTACGATTACGTTTAGTCATAATAATGAGCAGGATGATGATGATGGTAACGAAACCGTAATAATAATAATCAGAGTGTTCCTCTATCTAAATTGAAGAAATGGACGAGGAACAATAACAAGAAGAGGAAGAACAAGCGATCCAATTATGTGGTTATCTTTTGTTTGATGATCCTTAAGTGTGCACGCGTTTATTATGAAAAGTCGAAGCGAGCAAGATGGATTCTTGTTTCTGTCTTTTATCAACGCTTCTTCCACCACGACCAATAAATAATTTGTTTATTCTCCGAGATTGTTGATGCGTATTTATCCGTTATTCTCCATCATCATCAACGTCCTTTTCTTTCCATTAAGCGAACAAGTCGAACTAGTTCTAGTTATGGCGCAGTCTTTAACCACGGAATGAAGGTGGCTTGTTACGAGGAGTTTGTTGAAAGCCCCTCGTAGTAGTGAAAGCTTAAGATAGCAAGTTTCTACTGATTGGCGTTGGTTTCTCTAAATTTTCTATGGAGTACTATCCCATTGGATGGCCTCTTGTTCTTGACGAAGATATATGTTAGACACGATTAATTACTATCCGAACAATTACCATTGTTTAGAACTTTTGCAATAATTAACATCTAATTAGCTAGCTAATTAAGTACAATAATAATCAAATTCAATTAAGTCCAAAACCTTTTCCTAAGCTGCAAACAGGCAATTTTATCAACTGGCAAAGAAACCTTTTTTTACTATCAATAGTCATTAAAATTGTTTTTTATTGTTGAGCTTCTTTCAATTGTTTGCAAAATATTATTGGCTTTTTTGCAATTCGAAACAAAAATGTTGAGATTGAGTGGAAAATAATTGCATAAGTTTTAACCGATTATATTGAATAATGCGCTAATCGACGTGAAAAATCTTGAAGCAAAATCATTTTGGCGAACGTTACAATTTTTCATTAGTTGATTGAGTCGAAAGAGAGCGTTTAACAATTGAGATTGATAACACGGAGGCACGTTAATCACAATCTCTCGATGACGAAGCTCTCTTTTGCTCTTATTATCAATCAATCGCATCCGAAAGGATCTGATTTTTCCCTCTTGTTTTTTTTCCTTTAATTCGTTTATTACGATGACTGTTTCATTATTTTCGACGTTACGAAATCGAATTGATCTCGTTTAAATGAGCGTATCGCTTGTGTATTTAATTGAAGTTCAACCATCGAAGAGACCGTTTTCTTCTCATCCACTACCTCACATTCTTCCATCATCATCATCGTCGTCGTCGTCGTCGTGATCGACTTCCACAACTTTTCGATCCCTCGTTTCATTATTAAACGATCGATCGATCAATCAATCATTTAAGAAAAGTCATGTAAAACATGGTAATAATAACGTATTTAAAAGACTGTTAATAATATTAATAATATACGAACTTCTACTCCTTCGTCTTGATAATCTTTCTTTTTCGTTGGTAATCTTTTTCGTTGGTAACCTTCTTTTTTGTTGGTACTCTCTTTTCTGGTTATTAATATTTATCCTTTTTACGGTAGCGAGCTTGTTTCTTTGGCTTACCACCCGTCGATTGCCGTTTCGACGATTCGTCATCATCGATGGATGGATGGATGGCGCGACGAGGCAAAATCAATTTATTACCATACGAGAGGATACGTGAAGAAGTTTGGTACCGACAACAATCAGATTTCAAAATCTGGTTTTACGTGACGTTCGGATTGATAACGGACAAGGGTTTCAGTTGATTATCTTCGATAGTTCTTCTAGGAAAAAGTCGTCATTACTTTAATTAAACGGTTTTCGAAAAGGAGGATGGCGATTTGTAATCGAACGGTTCTAATTAGATTCTGTAATTTTGGAGAGAAACGCTATAAAAATTCTTTATATCATTTTCGATTTGATGGCTATGCCTCCTGCTGTTTCGCTTGCCCATCATCTCATTTCCATTCGGTCGATCTTAAATCATTCGGTGGGTAATTAAAGAGTAAATCTTAAGTGTCGAAGGGCCAAGGAAACCTAGCTCGACGATTGATTTACAATTAGAATAGTTGAAACTGAAGAAATCTGGCTAAACCAAGGTAAACCGAATGCAAACAACGTATCAACGATTACCAAACGAAATAATTAGCTACCATATTTAGTCCGGTCTCTTGTTCGTAAATCCGTCCATTACTTTTGAAACTATCGACGAAGACGTGGAGCGAAGAAGGAAAGGGGAAACGCTAGAAACAAACGAAAGAAAATTCGTTCGTCTCCGTTTATTTCGTTCACCAGCCAACGTCCGACCGATCGCCCCATCTCGCTTTCTACCTGACTAGGTACGGTGGAAGAGGCAATTTTTCAACGTCGTCGACGCCCACAACGGCACGCCGTTTTTCTGGGTTGGCAGCGTATACCGGAGCGTCGTCGAAGGTGTGCTAGCGGTCGGAGAATCCTATTGGATTTCGACGAACCAGAGGGGATCGATCGGATCGCGCAAATGTGCTGGAAGAGGCACGGCCCGAATGGTGGCAGGATGGAGTTGGAAAAAAGGAGAGAGCAAAGAAGCGAGTGGCAACGTTAGGCCAAGAGAGAAAAAGAAGTTAAGCGGAAAAGAGAGGCCAAGAGAAAAGGAGAGGTGAGGAGCAAAAGAGAGGTTAAATGTGTGCGAGAGAGAGGAAGACTCGAAACGATCCACCACTACGCGTGCAACGATCATCATCGACGGTTTAAAGACCAAACAAACGGCAGCGGTTTCGGTCGCGCGACGTTCAAGTACGTTCGGTGTTCGAAACAAGAGCAAAAAAAAGAAACGTTTTGCTACAGTTCGACACAACAAAAAAAAAGTACGCGCTTTTTTGTTAGTTTTTGTTTTCCGTCAAAGTTTCGTTTCGCTACGAGCCGTCGTCGCGAAATTATCCAGAGCACGCGTTATTTTTTTTTTGCTCATTTAATCGAAACGCTCCAATTTGACGCTGATTTTAAAAATCGTTTGATGGTCCACGATTTTTGTTTTCGCTCGCATCGTTGCCCTTCTTCGTTCGACGCCTTTCGCAATCGAGTTGTTTGTGTGCGTGGTTTAAAGAGCCAAAACTGCAGAACTGGGTAAGTTTCGATTTCAGTTTGTAGCATTCGGAATGTGTAGCCCAAAGATTCGCGAAATTTCGATTTGTACGGTTCATGAACGGATTAAATTAGTTGATAATCGAGCGGCGACGTCGCGTTCCGACGGACGTTAAACTAGCTGCAAGTTCAGCCATCGGAAACCAACTTTCGCTTAAAAAAATTGAATTACTAAAGTTTACGACTATTTAAAGGGATTAAATTGCGAATATTGATTGTTGTTGGTGGTTTGAATTCAAGTTTAAATTTCACCGAAGCTTGTGGCAGTAATCAAAAGAGCGGCCAAATGTGAATTTCAACGGAAAGGCGAGATATAAAAGGCAGAGGGAAGAATTAAAAATAGAAGAAGTCGACGTGGAAAAAAAAGAAGATGAGACGAGAAACGTTCCGTGTCATATTTGATAAAGACTCCATTAGTTGGAGTCTCCCAACTTACATCTTACCTGCCTACCAACAACTACTACTTAACCACGTCTCTTTCCGTCCTTTCCTCGAGTCCGTCCGCGTCCCTTTCTATTTAACATGTGTCCGCGCGTGATACGGCGGAGACGGTCACTTAAGTGGCTCGTCGTCGTCGTCGTTTATTTATATCGGGATGAAACATTGGAGATGACAAATTTTCTGTCTGTTCAATTTCGTCCGTTCTCCGTCCTTTCGATATTAAATTTACAGCGACCAATGCGGCAAGAAGAGGTAGATTGTTGTGGATGATGAGGATGATTCGATTTTCGCCACATAATGGCCCGCTATGTCTCTTTTATTAGCCGACCCAGATAAATATCGCCGTCTTCTTTCTTATTATTCGCTGTTAAATGGTTATTATCTACGAGTCTTTGGTCCATTTCTTCGTCGTCATCATCAGCGTGCGGTGAAAGAACTTTAATGCGGGCTCAAGGAATTCCGAGAATATCGATATGCGTTTGGGTTTGTCTTTCTTTGTGACGAAGAAGTGGATGGATTAATTTTGCTTTCTACAGGAAACTCGCATTAGTTGTACGAGTTGATTGAAGACCAATTAAGGATTATGGAAACGGATCTTTTCGCAGGAAGAGTGACTTGCGATCTTTCGTTGGTTGGTTATTGATAAATCGATTCGTAAGGAAGGGAATCCATGTTTCACAGCGAAAGGTTCCGGTTGGTTTTGATGCAATTGATAAAAATATTGTTGCCGAATCATTTCCTTCTAATTCGTTTCAACCCTTTCCTCTTTTGTTTTCCTTTTTGCGAACTGCTTTCTACCGGTATCACACGGGAATCGAGCGTGCACTTGCGATCACGTAACCGCTTTGCGAATTGGATCGTTTTTTGCGCATGCAATTTCTTCGATTTTTACTATTAAGTATATAAATTTTTTCGAGTTGGCGAACATGACTCAATAAAGTGTTCTCCGACGATTATTAAATTTAAATTTGAATTCATAATGATGAAAGTTATTAATATTTGCATACGTGCCCATCACAATCAACATCATCCAATCTATCCATCCATCCGTCCGAACCGTCTATTTGAAGGCACTTGAAATTCTATTAAAGAGAATTTCATTTAATAACCACTATTTTTTCCTTATTTCTATTATAAATCTTCTTGTTGAATAATTAATTTAATTAAACGTCATTTAACGCGAGGAAGAACGAGATGAAATATGATTGTAATATACAAGAGAGAAAGGAAATCCATTCGAAATCAGTTACATAAGCGGCAAAGGAACGGTTTTAGCCAGAAGAATGTTAAGGAAGCGAACAGAACAATTGGTTTTAATTCCAGTTCGAAAGAAACCGAAATGCCTCATTATTCCGCCTCATTTCCACTAAAATCCATCCCACATCGCCAGTCACGATCGTCACGGAATGACAACACATCAAACGTTGTTGGGAAAAGAATGGCAAATTTTTCGAAATTAATTAATTTTCTTCATACCTAATGCCATGAGAAACTGTTTAAGAATATCCATTTGCTATAAGTACCTCGAAGGCTTCCCTATTAAGTCCTCTTTTAGAGAGGATGAAAGAAAACAAGGAATTAATTATAAAATACAGCGCGAATTGGTTTTGTTCCTGATTTGTAGTCTAAAGAGAAAAACAGCAAAAAGTTGCATTACTTTTTAAGAAGTGATTTTATTGAATGGCAATTTCAAGAATCGCAAAATTAGGCATATAAAATGTTCGCAATTCGAAGCCGTTAGATTAAAAAATTGATTTATCGACTGACTAAGCGTTAGATGCGGTTGTTTATTGCGAAATGCGAGAGGTAATTAATAGCGAGACCGTAGTAGAAGCAAAAAAATGGAATCGATCGAATGGCAAATTAATTGATTTATAAGATAATTAAAAAATAAGGCGAATTGATCGATTGCTCTACGCGAGAAAAGAAAAATGTTAATTAGATTTTGTCAAATTGGGCAGCGATTCGTACGTTTGCAATTTTTCTTTTCTTGTTTGCATTTTTCAATTTCAATTATAATTAATTAACTAACAGCGAAAGAAAAATCGCTTTTAATTAAAATATACTAATTAGTATTTTGCGAGTTTATTTATTTCTTGTAATTCCTCGCGCGCTCATAAAACGATATTTACGATGTCGTGGATGGTTAAGAGGTTAAAAGACTGATGTGCAAAAACCACGCACATGCACACAAATACACGGCCGATAGAGAATAAGTTCTTGTCCATATTTTTCTTTTGCCAATAATTAATTTTTATTTTAATTATCGCTCGCCGTTGTCATTTTATTTACGTCGAGTGCGTGCCAATGGAATTTCTGCTTAACAATCCTAGCGAAAACGACGATGATGATGAAATTTGCGACGACAAAATAATGATATTCATAGGTAAATATTTAAAGTTTCCTCTCTCGCTTAATAAAGTATCGGGCCCTAATTAAGCACGGTGACGTTATTAATTAGTTTATAAGTTATGCCATAACTAAATGGCTAATGGAATTTTATTATTAATAAGCTTCGCGCAAAAACGTCTTCGTGAATGAGCGCCCTTTTTTCCTGTCCATTCGATCGCCAATTGATTGACAGCATCCGGATAGACAAATTTCAGAATTTTAATGAGATTCCATCGATGTTAAACTCGTTAGATCTTAATTAGATTATTAACGTCAAGAGCGATTTTTTTACTGTGGATGAATTTCTGAATTGCCTCGACTTCCGATACGTTGATGTTAAGCATGAAAGAAGTTGTGTTCTAGCGTTGTTATTGGTAGTTGGTGAAAGTAGCAGTAAGTACCAACTGAAAGATAGGACATTGTTCGTTGATCGTACGGTATGTAATTGTAAGATAATAATAGAAGGAAACGATGGATAAATAATCGATTTAATTAATCGATTTTTTTCTGGATCGTATTAAAACTTACATAATAATCGTCAGATGTTAGATTATGCGAGAGAAAGAGGGAAAATTAATGGATGGAAAAGCGAAGATAAATAAAAATACCATCTCGTATGAGTGTTTAATAATAATAATGATAATAAAACAGGACGTAATTATTAAGTCAATTTACTTAATTACATTAGATTCAATATCAAAATGATTACGATTATTATTATTATTATTATTATTATTAAACGATATTTCATTTTCGTTTCGTTTAATTTCGTTGTAATCTTCAACACTAACGTTTTACAACGTGAAATTTGCATTTGCAATTAACTGGAAAATCGTTCGCGTTCTTTGTTTGCTTTTTATTTTCATAATCATTTTCCTCCTCCTTCTCATCATCATCATCTTCATCCTCTTACTTCTTCTGCTCGTACCACGGATCGCTACTAAATAAATCCTACTACTGGTGGTTAAACGGTAATAGATGATACCGCGAGGTAATAGTAGTAAGTAGTTTATCTAAATTAATAATCTTATTAAATTAAAATGTTTTATATAAGGTAGATTCTAATTAAAAAAGAAACAGTTGAAGAAAAGGAAAGCGAATGAATGAGAGAAGTGGCGTTCGATAGAGAAAGAACGACGACGACGACAACGACGATGGACGTTAACATCGAAAATAGTTTATTATACGAGCCTAATCAAAACTAATTAAGTTCTACCCGATAAATAAATATTATTTGCATACGATTAAAGTTTTTGCACGACGTCTTCCTTATTGGCGCACGATGATAATCGCAATCGATATATTTTGCTTTAAATTATGATTAGATTCGCTCGGTAATCAGGTGCGTGTAATTCAGGAGGATTATCTTAGGTTGGTAATATTGAATCTTATCCTAATTTAACAGAACAAACGTTAACAATTTTCGAATCTGAGAATTGGTTCAAGATAGAAAAACGAATAATGCTTCTTCATAACATGCACTCTTAAATACTTAAGAACGCTTTGCAAATATTATGTCATTCTGCAGTTTTAAATATACTAATTTGGTTGTATATAATGCGATCAATTAACGACTATTGGGGGGTTTTAATAACGGACTAAAAGTGAAAATTGGGCATCTGGCAAAAACGAATTGTTAGTTAGCACATGCAACCGAACAAAGGAGTTGAAAAGTTTTTTTAGCGAAATTACACTCCCCCAAAATGTTGGCCGAAGAGGCATTACTACCAACCCCTTCTTGTGTTTAAAAAAATGATTGATTTATTACACGTTAACAACTTTGAAAAACTTAAATATAAACGGTTTGAGGGTGGATGGATGAAAGGAGAATGCAATAATGAGAAGGACGAAAGTTGTTGTTCTTCTTCGTTATTTAGCCCATTTAATTGAAGAAGGTAATAAAGGCAATAATAATTATATTAATGGTAAATGTTGGTACCCGGAAATTGTTTCTGACGTAACACACGGACAGAGCGACCAAAGTCGGAAGTGCGCGTATCCTGTTTAATGGACAATTTTCTTCGGCAACAAAGCGACAACAATGAACCAACCGACCGGTTAAATGCCCCATTCCCCCCGTACTCTTGTTCGAATTCCCTTTTATTATCGTTTTCCAATTACAAATTGGTGTCCAACCGACTTACAACTACCGAAGTCTTCCTTTTCTACTTTCATTACCATTAATTACCTGCGGTCTTAACTGATTTTCACTAATCCGCAACGAGCGGAGGAGTGATACGTCTAAGTGTAAGAAGAGAAACTTTCCCGTTAAAAAGGTCCCTTTCATAAGTAGCTTAAAGTGGAGCTTCGTGAAGATTAACAATTTTTCTAGCGTGCTCAAGAGTAATCTGTAAGCCTTCTTTTGTTGGTCTTTTGTAAAATGTTGGTAAACATTCCCTTTATCCCTGCTATTAACGGTATTTAGTTTCGAAAAATTTTGGTGTGCAAATTCGCGAATAAATTATCCGGATCGTTCGCGTCGTTTGCCATTATCATTCGTAAATATTATTCCGAGAAAAACTCTGCGAGGCCGGATTCCGCCGCTCGAACCGGCACTTGCACCGGTCTAAGAACGATGTCTTCCCGTCTTCCGCCCCGTGCCCAATCGTTCCTTTTTCACATTATTATACGTTTTTTTTATAACGTCTTGCTTAATCTTCTTCTTAATAAGGAATCGAGAAAACGAATTAAAAAAGCGAAAATCGTCCTCTCCTACCTTCGACTTCTCGTTTGCCATTATTAAATTACTTTTTGCAAAATCAATTAATTCGTTCTTTGCATATTTCTCATTGTTATATTTTAACGTTAAAACATAATGGGAGGTCCCCGTTATATATTATATGGCTCGCATCGTCGTAGTACTTCTTCGCTTCATCGGTGGTGGTTCGTTTAAAAAAAACGTCTTCTCGCTCCTCGCTTGCTCGCATTCTCATCGACCGTCTCGCAATTAACGGGCAACAACAACAATAACGGCGCAATTAATGCCCATTTTCACGTAAAACGAATTTCAATATCGATCGCGCTTTTTGCTTACCCGGAACGACGGGGAATTGACGACCTAGCAGAGAACGTTACCGAGAAACGTATTTATGGGATTAAGGGGATCATCGCGCAGAAAAAAGCTAAATTGGTCGCTGGCAACGTATTTGCATTAGCAAACGTCTTCGGTATTAATAACGATCGGCGATTCATTAGATATCCGCAATACGATGGGTTCGATAATTATTTCTGGTACCATCATCATTAGTTTCACGCGGCCGGCGGGGAAATGGCAGAAGATTGTAAATAACGCGGGCCGGCGTTGAAATGGTGCATTTTACCCATTGTACAAGTCATAATGATAACGTACGTTATTTCTTTTTGCAAATAAGCAATATTATTCATAATAACGGATAAATATGTGTGTGTGTAAGAGGCATATCATTAATATTATAGGCGTAAATTACCTATGTTAATGTGGAGTGGCAGCGAACCGTTTGTCTCTTGTTCGGTTTTTGTAATATCCGAGGAAGAGCAAATATGGGCAGCAGCTTAGACGGAGAGAGAGAGAGAGAGAGAGAGAGAGTTGGAGCGAATGGAAATTGTTATAAAAGAACCAGCAATAATAATAGATGAGGGAAGCGACGACGATTATGATGAAAAGTGTAATAGAGACGGGAGTTGGTAAGTAATGAGGCGAAGAGTTTATCCGTTTTTTATTTATCGAAAGACAGAAACATTCAAGGTAAACTTGTTCGGTTTTCATTATTATTATATCCTATTACCGATCCATTATTATTAGTTACATTATAGCAAACGGCTATTGGCCTTATTCATTGTTGAAACTACGTTAATAAAAGCTCAAAAAATAATCGCTCTGTAGCGCTCAAATTAATTTAGTTCGAAACTGTAATCCTCAAGTTCTCCAGGCATTCGGTTTATTTAAGCAATGCAAACATTAAGTTGTATGTTTGAAACGCAAAGTCCATTCTGGTCCTTTATTTTAATTTTAAGTACAATAAGCGGAGGCCGAAGATGATGATGATGATGACGGAGAAGAAGGAAGACAACTGCTTTTAAAGAAACACACACACACACACATGTTTGTGTATGCGTATAAAAGAAATTAAAGTATTAAAGTGGTCGGTTTTTTGTTTTATCTCGAAGAACAAGTTGTTAATGTGTAAGGCTTGTTCGTTGGACCCGATTAATTACAAACTGGTCATAAATTTATATAAAAGAAATTTTATACTAATTTTTACAGTCTCTCGTTCTCCGTTCGTCCCTCTCGTTCAGATTCGCCTTTTATCTCCGTTTACCTTCCTCGCATTCTTCATAAGAATCATTTCGTTTTTGTGGCTGTTGTCCCTCTTTATCTCATTTTTTCTGCACGTCGAAATGCTTCATAATAAAACCTAATATCGTCGAAAGCATCGAAAAAGGGAGAGCGGATAAAAACGGTTAATGATTCAAAGGAAAACAATTAAATCTCGTTCGAGGAGAGACGAAACAAAAAAGGCGAATTGCGAGGAGGAGAGGGACGGGATGAACATTGCAAACTGAAATAATTAATCTGCGTGGAAGGTACGTACGTGAAACGAGCGAAGGAAGAATAACGCGGCGGTAATTATTAATTAATTTCAAGTTTACTCGCAATTAGAAGCGATTAATTTAATTAAACTTTTATTTCGACGAGAATCGGTCGAATTGGAGAGAGAGAGAGAGAGAAATGAAGGATGCGGAATTAAGGGGGCAAGAAAATAATAAATGAAACGTGATTGAGCTACGACTGACTAAGAATTACAAGAACCAAGCAAAAAAGTATGGACGGAGTTGGAGAGTTGAAATTGCAAATATTTTATGGCATCTTAATGAAGGCGAGACAAAATGCTTTCCCATTTTTCTCTTTCTCGTACATATGCCCCGTTGTCTCTCGTTTCTTTGGATTTAACGATGGAATTTTAATCGTTAACTTATTGAAACTGTATCATCGTAAAGCTTAGGTAATAAAATTGCTAAATGAGAGACACTAAACACGAAAAACAAGAACAAATTGCAACAAATTATGTGGAAGAAGAAAATAGTGGAAATGAAACACGATGGCGACCTTCGGAATTGTAACTGGGCGAATCATTCTTATCAGTCGAATGAAGGAAGTTTTTTCATTTCATTTCGATTATTTTTAAGTCCTTCGTTTGGATTGATTAACTTGATTGATCGATCGATTTGAATTCGATGGAATTGGAACAAGTACAGGGCGATCGAAAGCAAGAAAATAAAATTTGCTTAATTGGTTACACTTTAACAAGATCATAGGTGCCAACCGAGCATTATCGATTTATCTTTTCTTGGCACCTTTTAGCAATATTTATTGCCAACACATTGTGCACGATAATTATTTAATAAATAATAAATATTTATCAATTCCTTTATATGGCAAAGCGCTCGTAAAATAAAGGAGATTAAGGTAATAAGAATTGAGAGGCGAAAAAGGAACGAAAGGATCGACGGAGACACAACAAAGCCTTAATGCGAAACATTTAACGTTGACTGCAAGCAAAAAATCATAAATAAATTAATTAGATAATTGGCGAAGAGAGAAAATGGGGCATACGTTATTGGATTAATTAATAAATAAAGTTTACACCTTAGTGGAGAATAACGATTATTGTCGAAAATAAAAATAAAAAGATTGTACTAGTTGTTGTTGTTCATTTGGTTGTTAATAATTTTCAATTTATTTATAACAAATTGTTAATAATAAATTTTACGATTTGCACGGTGAAAACGTTTATTAAACTACGCACATACATACACACGTGGCGTTTCCTGTCCGTTTCAACTTTATAGCGAAAAAAATGCAAACGTTTAATTTCTTTTTTTTTTGCCCTCCTCGTACCCCGTACCACGCGTAAAAAGTACTTTTAATTTATTAAAGCAATTAAAATATTATCGTTAATTAAGCGTTTTAATTAGAAAATAATAATTCATTAATTAAAACGATAATAAACGAAATTAACGAGAAAAATGTGCCTTTTTTTTGAAAATGCAAGTCAAAATAAGAAAAAAATTGAACTTGCTACAAGTTAATTTGCATGAGTCAAACGTTCCGTATAACGGTTGGGACGGTTTTGAAAATTTTCCCATCATCAACTGGACAATCTTTCTCCATTCCATTGGGAATCGAATGGACGATGATGGCATTTGAATCGACTATTTTCCTACTTTATTATTGACGATTGTTTCATACAAAAACCCGATGAAATTCATAAAATTTTATTTAATTACATTTCGATAGAGAATTCCCTCTCTCTCTCTCTCTCTCTCTCTCTTTTCATCGAGTCTGCTATTATGATATGTCGTTGTTGGTCGTGATGAAGGAGCACAAGAAGAAGTTTAAGAGTTTGTGAGGTTATGCCGTAAATTTCAGTAATGCGATCAATGTAAGCTTGTTGTGTATTTTATGTTTTAATTAAAGACGAAAAAGAACAAGCGAACGAAAACGAAGAAAAAGCGAACGCCGCAGAAGAAGGACAAGAAGAAAAAGCGGTCGAAGAAGAAGAGAAACGATGGTAATAATAGAGTTACGTGTCTTTTACTTAGAATTTCCTCTTTGTCCATATATATAAACTGAAATTACACGGAATGATATTGCCATTTTCATTCTTTGCATTCAATCATTCGCTTATTTTTTCTTCGGCATCCTTCATACATGGGCCTTTCAACAAAGACTTATGGCTTTATTCCATAGGCGAAGTACCTCTGTCACAATGCAACGCGTCATTTCTTGTTTTATAGTTTGGCTTAAATTTAGGAAAACAGTGAGGAATGTGTTAAATTAATTGATTCATAAATAGTTTTCCCGGACCCAGTCATTGCTGAACGACCCCCGTACTTTCTCGTCAAGTCTCATCATATCCATCGCAAAGATTTATTATCCTAATCAATAATTGCTCCTCTACCTGCGCTTGTTTGTTTGTAAATTGTATTTGTTCGATTATGAATCGTACTTGATCGATGATAAAATGAGTTATTTCTGGTGAAGACTAATTACAAGTGGTCCACTTGCAATTACATGGCCACGAAAGAACAAGAATTGCAAAAAGAGCGCCCGAAACAAATTAGTTTAACAACGTTAATTTTATTAGCTCGAAACTCCTCGACGACCGTTTTTTCTTGGGCCCATCTTATTGGAAAAACGTTTTAAATGAGGAACGTGCACGTGAAGTAATACCCGCCGTTCTTCATCTTCTGTTTTTCTTTTAGTTCTTCATTTTGCGTTTTCGGTTATTTCTACTCTTCTTTCGTACATTTTAATTGAGACAATTTACGAAAGAGAGTGGCGAGCAAAAAGAACGAGGAGGACGATGATGAAGATGATGACTTGAAACCATTTAAAGTGACTCATTTTCGTTGTAGTAAATATAATTACGGGAAACGCGACATAACCAAACCCGTGGCTGAAGACGAACGGCAGAAGAAGAAACAAACAAACAAAAGCAAGAAGATCTGCTTCGACTTCTTCGTGTTGTCGTTTTGAGAACGAAAAGGAAAAGAAAGGAACGGGTTAATTTCTGAACAGTTGCGAACGGTACGCAATGATAAACTTGCAACAACTTCTTCTTGTTCTTGCTCGTCATTTTTGTTGTTGTTGCTTCTTTTTGGTTTCTTCAAAAGAGTAATTGCACTTAATTGAATTAGGTCTGCAAATATTGCAATTTACCTTCTCGTCGGTTTCTTTTTTCGTCTCTCGCTCGCTAAAATTTGTAAATGGCAAAACAAAAGCGATCGCCGATGGGGCAATTATTCTATTTAATGGACGTAAGCGAAGTAAATAAATATGTTGAGGATGGAAGAAAATGTGTGTATAAGCCAGTGGCAGCGAACACCGAGAGCAGCGCATTTAAGCGATTTAAACTGGAAGAAACGTTTATTATTGCATTTAATTCCGACTTGTTATATAGTTGGTTAAGAACAAACGATTATTAAGCGAATAACAAGCATTTGAATTCCTTCATCGAAATGCTGGCATCTTCCTTCTGCCTTCGTCTAAGCAGCAGCAACGTTAACATCTTCGCCGTTGCTGATGCCCCCGTTGTTTCTGGTGTTATTATACGTATAAAAACCGTAATAAAGAAGTGGAGGAAATTTCTTTCTCCACTCTTTTCACTTCTTTTCTCTTATTATAAAGTGTTGTGTTGTGTGCAATCGAGCCAGTTTATTGCCTCTTTCCTTTTCCTTTTTTCCCCAGCGTTTCTCTCGACTATAGGTAATATAAATAGTTTCAATAAACACGAGGGAGAGAGAGCGAATGGATTTTACAAGAGCGAGCAATTTAATAATTAAAACGTTTGAGTATATAAATTTAAATGAACGTAATAAAAACGTTGAGAGATAATTAAAAGTAAAAAGAGTGCGAGAAGCAGAAGGAGAAAGAGAATTATTTTTATTATAACATTGTATTTAAAAATTGTCCGTCTGCAAGGAACGTCGAGGAATCGTGGAAAGGTAGGAGAGAAGGAGACGGCAAGATACGACTAAAAGGTGATCGTGAAAGGGTACGGCGAGGGAAATAGTTATCGAGCGAGCAAACTCTTCTGGCATCGACGAAGAGAACGATTCGAAGCGACGATGATAATAATAAAAAAGAAATGTATAAAGTTTTCGTTTCATTTTAAAAAATTGATAATTAAAAGACATATAAAATGATTATTATTGAAAATAAGTACTCTTAATTGGAGACCAATTATTTTTATATCTTCTTTCTTTCGACGACGATTTATTTTGCAATTTCTTTATTTTATTTTGTTTTCTTGCTTTTTTCCAACTTTTCGCTCGCATCTCGCGCTCGAAAGGTTGTTTCTCGTAAAAGAAATGTTTATTGTTCTATTATGATTCCGATTAAACAAAGTGGTAATCATCGGACGTGCTTTACACTTTATTACACATCTGTAATGTGGCCAACAGATATGCTGTTCTCCTTTTCTCTCACCGACTCTCCGTATCTGCTTAAAGAAATCAATCATTCGTTTGTCTCTTTAGCTGAAAATTTCGCGTAATTATTTCGCCGCAATAAAATGCATTCGAACGACATTTGGTTATGTACAGCTTCATATGAAAGACGGCAATTAAAAGACATTTAATCGCCTATTTGTACCATACGATTCTAAAACGATTCTTTTATAGAATGTTGGTAATATGTATGCACGGAACGTACCAACAGAGTCAAATTAAATTCTTTCATAATTGTTAACATTTCGAATTCAATCGATTTGCAGCAGCTTCAAGTGCGAATCAATTTGGTCCATACAGGGTTTGTGGTGCAATTTTGACGTAAATAAATATTTCGATCGTCCTCTATCTTGCCCAAAAATAAATCATTCAAAGTTTTTAACCGACGTTAATTAATTAACCATCCAGTGCCACAACTAATGTGTATGCGCGCATCGATATGTAGCAAGTTATTAAATTAAATAAAAATTAGCACAAAAATTAAATATGCAACACATACACGGGATTTGCAATTTTAATGTTTTCAAATAAAAACGGTACATGTTTATTACTAATACGCTTTTTTAGCTTATTTCTCTCTCATTTTCCATCTTCGTCCTTCTTCGTAGATGTTAACATGAAATTATTATTATAAATTAATCAAATCTAATTATTTAATTAAAACCGTTCCTCTACCATCGTTTTAATCGTCGTTCTCCTTTTCTGCGCTCGCAACCAAGAAGAGAGAGGGCTCAGAGCTTGTTTGACCGTCGATAATTAGTTTTGAATTTATATGTAAATTAAAGTAAACTGTAATTAGTTAACAGGCAACAAATCAAAATCGGCGGAGATAAAAACGAGCGAACGAGACAAATAAAAAAACTGATTTAAGGGAAATCGAGTCTTTGAACTTAATTAAATTTAATTTATAACGCGTATTAAATTTCCTGCCACTTAAATCGCTAAGGTCAACCGTTTGACTAATGGAAGTTACGATTATTTCTAATAAGTTTTGGCAAGTGCCAATTGAACGATTGCTGTTGATTAACTAATTAAAAATGAACGCCTAAACTCTATAAATGGTTGTGTTTTAAATTGGAAGTACCTTATTTGGCCGCATCTTTTCCCAATTTGTTTCGTTTTTTTCCCGGTTCGATCACCTTGACCGTCTCGTTTCATATAAACACCCCGTATACGAAACTAATTAATTCGTAATTAACATAATACAATTTTCTAATTATTATTATTACGTAACAACAATTTCGATTATTTACTTTACTATAAATGTATTTTAATTAAAGACAACAAACAAGCAATTATAATCGCTAAATTCGAAGCAAGCCAAAAGGAAAAAGCTTTTTCCATTAACGCTAATAATAACTCTTTTATAATTATAATGGAGTAACTCGAAATTAATTAATTAATAGTTTGGGCAACGTTAATTGAATCGACTCTACGCAGTTTAAGCGTAATTCTTTTTGCGAAAAGCAAACGTGACGTCAATAATACAAAAACAAATCCTAGATAGTGCTTACTTTGTTGTTTTGCCGTACGCGAAAATCGAATTAATCATTGCAATTTTAACTAACGACATCGTAAGTAAGTAAATTGTTTCGAACAATTTGCTGCGTCAAAAAAAGTGGATTTCGCTATATTATTTGCATTGTTACGTCCATTCTCTAATGCAATGCTTTTTTGCTTTAATTAGGGCGATAAGAAAATGTAACATTTTAGTTTTGTTTACCATTCGGTTCATTACGGCCACCGATAATGGCATAATGGGAGAGTTGCAATTATGACCGACTAATTATTATTATTTAGTTATAATTCTTATCGCGTTAAACGTATTACGTTCGGGTTTGATAAGAGCAACAAAAAAGAATGAGAACTTACGCAAAAACGATTATTGATTTATTGATCGTTATAAGAGCATCCCCATTTGCAAAAAAAAACTGGATCTCTTGCAGAATAAATTCAATAAATTAAACGACAGATTGCAATAACGATAATAATTGGACGACGGTGACTTTCGATAGAAAGAAGAAGCTGAGAAAAGAAGGAATAAATAATAACGAGGAAATTGATCAATTAAAAATTGATTATTGGGTGTACGCACACACAAAAGCAAAGCAAGGCGAAAAAGAAGAAGATGAATCAAATCATCAAGAACAACAATCTGCAGATGCTTATTGCTAATATATATCATATAATAATGAGATTATTTGAGCCTCATTTTTTTGCTAATTAAACCTCTTATTTGTTATTGCATTAATAACAACAAACACAGAGCAGAGAGAAGAACAACCTGCTTTCGCTCGCGTTCTGCATATAAAAGAGAAACTCGCGAATTTGTTGAAACAACTGGCGGATGGGAAGAGACGACACGAGGCGAATAAAAGTGTGTGAGAAAGAGGGAAATTAAAATATATTTAATAACTATATAGTAGAAGCGCACGTTGTTGTTGGAATTAAAATTGTGCTCGTAAATAAAAAGTAAAAAGCAAATTAATACGAGAGAAAATAATAAATTTAAAACAAAACGACCAAAGAGAAAGATGGAATTAAAGCATTCGCATACATCAAACTAATTATATCGGTTAATGATAATTTATTACGTTGATTTTATAATATTATCATTATTATTATTACAACCGGGAATCATGCGAGACAGAAATGCAATAAACACTTCAGTGCAATTTTCATTCCGATTTTATTTCTTGTAGTTTGACTTTTTTCAGCCGTTTAATGCCATATTATAAACTTGCTCCCCTTTCGCGTTTCCATTTTTTTCTTGCTCTTTTCCCATAGAAAAATCTAACTCGTTTCGCCTTCTTTTAACGTAGCTCATTCGCAAACCTTTTAATTCCTCTAATACCAATTTAAACGGCAATAAATTCGCTACAATCATACACTTTAATTTTTGCCTCTCTCTCTCTTTCTCTCTGCGTCCGTTTTACAAAGTAATCTTTCAGCTTAATTAATTTTATTATCGGGCCATACGTTTTATTGTGTCGCGTTTACGTATCAAAAGCGTGTTACTAATCAATGGCAACTAATGAGCGATCATAAAACAGTTTACATAAAAATTGGTAGCGAAACGAAAATTAGGAGTTGATACGATCGATCAGCAACCGTAATTCATGCGATCAAAGTCCCTGGGTCATCGACAAATGAAGTATTTACGAATTAAGCGTTACCAACGTATCACTTAATTATTTGCTCGCTCTGTACCACGGCGATATTGTACACATCTTAATCGCCTCCCGGCGAATTTGACTAATTAAACGTGCATTAATGAGCGATTCGGTCGATCGTACCGATGGGAAATAATTCAGGCTACGTTATTATCGTTAATAAACGTTCCCTCTTCGTCTCCCTTTTTTCTGTTTTAACTTCGTTTCTGTGGTGGCATTAGGTGTATTTACAAGGCTGTTATAAGTAGAACTCGTTTCGTACGTGTGTGTTGTCTGTATATATATCTGACACCTGCTTACAAGTATCACGCATGTTAAAAAAATAATAAAATAAAGGAGGAAGATTTCATAAGAGAGAAAGGGAGAGACGAAGAGGAACGCGAAGAAAAAAACCGTTTAATGTAATAAATCGAAATAAATTGAATTGAAGACTAAAACGCCGCGGGGCCTCTTGTTTATTCTGTCTCATTCTATATTTTATAAATAAATTATTATTATGTACAAGGCGATCGTACGTTTTTAGCCCCCCTTCGCGTGCAAAGAAAAATAAAGCAACAACCGGAGATTCGGCGAAAACGAGAACGGGGAAGATTGGCGAAGAAGAACAAGACGCGTCAACGAAAGAGAAGACCGTTTGATGGAACAGACGGAGATGCGGCGAGAGGCAATTCGTTGTGCCAATTAATGAGGCGAAATTTATTTTTGCGCCACAAGGGCGAAGCGGCGAAGGAAATCCCTCTTCGAATTTCTCTCCTCTTATAATTCTTATTGTTCAATTTTAATTTCGCCGGTTGAAACGAGTGGATGTCGTTATATTTGCCAATTCGCTAAATATTCCAATATTTAATTCGGATCTTCGGGAATTTTAATTAAACATTTTTCAATCGATGTAGTACCAAACGAAAAAATTAAAATAAAATAAGCAATAATTCCTACCTTAAGAAGATTGCATGCCAGAAGAAGGGAAAGATCTCTCCTACGCAATGACGATGACTGCGTTCTACCTGCAAAAATATAAAAAAGTTGAACACACCTTCCTCAAGGTTTATAAATCTTCAGACAAAACTTTTTTGGTGTAAACAAAGAGAACACTTTTTTAATTGAATTTAAAAATTAACGTTTACGATTACATAATAAACCAAACCCAAACGTTTGAGAATGCAAAACGTGGAACGTTTAACGTTTGCTGACAGTTATTTAGCAATCTGAAAAGGTTTTCGCATTAATCAATTAACAAAATTGCGAATTGTTTCGTCGTTCTGAGCTTCGCTAAAAGTGATTTCAACGGGAGCACAGGAAACGAACGTTTCGATGGCGTTCGTTCGTGGTAATTTCTTCCTGTTCGAGGATCATCTTCTACCACAAACAATCATCATTTTCTTCGTCTCTGCCTTTTAACATTGCCTTCGTTGTTAAAAAACAAGATACAATTGAAATAGCAAAAGAGGTAAAAAGGGAGAGAGCGATGGAATCATCGAGTAAATGGACCTACTTTATATTAAATTAAAAAGTAATTAAGGTTATGCAACGACAAAAAAAAAGTGTAGCAACGTCTATTGTTGTGCAACGAGGAATAGAAAGAAAGGCACCAACGAAGAGAAGGATGAAAAGAGGAAGACGGCCTGTTTTTTTTTGTTTCTTCGCTAATTCCTTTCTGCCACTCCTGATGACTTCTAGATTTTCTTATCCATTACCTAGGGTTAAGAGAGGTCCTCATTATAAATGTAATCGAGGTGAAGGAGGAAAAGAAGAAATATGATGATGAAGAAAAGTAAAAATCGACGACGTCGCACACTGTGTGTTATTGTTGGTAACTTATGCGGGCACGATTGTTCTTTAATTAGCGCAATTATTATTATCAGCGTTCCGAGGAAATGCGTTCCTAATGACATGTAATTGTTGCAATGTAACTTTAATTTCGGCGTGTACGATTCAAATGGAAACGAATAAAACAACAAGAAACTTTAGAAATAAAAAAAATCAAGCACATTTAATGCCAATAATACTCGGGATTCGCAATTTAAGAAGCACTCAGCAAACCGATGGAAACAATCATCAATCTGAAGAAATTATTAAACGTGACTCACTAAAAAAATTTGTTCTTGAATTTTCAAATTTCTAATTAATTTTATGGCCAATTTAATTTGACTTATTAGATTTCCTTGACGTTCTTATAATGGCACAATGCGCATTAAATTAAAGACCGTTAAGTTGGTTACGTTTAAAGATTAAATTATAATTAATGGCGATTAATATCTGTGTAATTTGATGGACGAGCCGTAATCTAATAAAACAAAATAACCATCTTCGCCATCATCGACTTTTGTTCTTTCTTCTTTTTTGGAATTGGCGCGGTGTTCGAGTAAAAGAGATAATGTTGTTGAAACTTTATGCTTGAAGTAGAGCTAGAGGAAGTCGTAATTCAATGTGTCACCGAATTCCATCAACGGCTAACCGAAAGGCAACAAAAAAAAAACAAACTAAAACGCGAAGATAACGTTGCCCGGCAATGGGGAATAATATAATAGGAGGTGAATTTTTAATTACTTTCGACTAATTGCCAACGACTAAATTTAACGTTTAACGCACTAAAAATTCGATTAGACAAACAACAATGGATAAATTAAGAGGGACACAATTAATGTACGTATACGCATTTAATGTAATTAACTTCCATTCATTTTGCCTAACGTTTCTCTTTCTATTCTTTTTTCAGTAAATGTCCCATAAAAAAATCAATTTAATTTAATGTTTTAATTGTTTGACGTATAAATTACTGCTGTTTCGTTTGTGTTTCGACTGGAAATGCATGATATAAGGAAAAAGGCATTATTAGCTTATCTTTAACAATTCGTCGTTGTTTGTTTGGTTATTTTTATAATTTTCCTTTTCGAAAAATAGCCAGCCTTCGTTCCATTTTACCGTGGTTAACCATCTGTGAAACGAAATTTTAATTGATTTTCCCCCGTCCAGTTAATAACCCAATTTAACCTATACCCGAAACGAAACGACCATTCCTCCATCGTCGCAATGTACAGGTAAATAATACAAAATAATCGAGGATTCGAGAGGATTAATTGTGTGGCGCGATAAGAGTTTAAAAGGTAACAAACAAACAAGAGTCAAAAGAGTGGCTGCAACAACATCGCCGTCGAAATCATCAGCAGCAAGCGAGCAGCAGATGAGCATGTTCTTGTTTTTATGGTCGGTTAATGGAGCAAGGTATTATTATTATCTCGGGTGGGCTCTATGAGTTGGCTAATTGTCCCCTTTTATTATGTCCCATTCTTTCATTATCCGCATCTCTCTCCATTCGGGTCTCCCATTTAAACATATGCAAGCCTCGCTGACATAACCACGTGTCTTCTTGTTGCGCTGGTAAATTTTCTTCGTCGATCCATCTCCGTTTTAATTCCTCCACTTCTTGGTTTCGTTGGCCGGTCGATTGGATAAGAGTCGTGTCGTTCGGTTGTTTGTTGGTGATGGTAGTAGTAGTAGTTTTCGGCCGCCCGCCCGGTCGGCGACCGTCGCGACACAAAGGTGATAACAAGGAAGTGCTCCTGACACATTCTTTCAGCCTGACGTCAAACATCGTTAATCGCTATTAGAAGATCCGTGTTGTTCGATGACCACTTTTATGGTCGCTCCAACCATTCTTTTTAATTCTCTTTCATTCTCGAGAAATTACTACCGTTAATTGATGTTAAAGGAATAAATTTCTGTTTTAACATTAATTTTTAACAATGTTCTCTTGTACGTTTTTAACTATTAAACTAAACGTCACTGGGATCCATTCCGATGGCAGTAAAAGTAATGGCCAAATGGTAATCGGTGTAGCCTCGCAGGAAATGAAAATCGAGAATTATTTTACCTGAATTCTATCACTGTTATTAAGGATTAATATTGATCCACGAACGAAATAATGGCGAGTAATAAAATAAGAAATAAGCAAGAGGCCGATACTAATTCGATAAACTCTTATCCGTTAATGGCCGTGGAAGTAGTGGGTAATCATAAGGTAAACTAAGCCCAAATTAACGTAAAGAGAACCCAGAAGAAGAACGAAATTAAAGAAAGCAGCAAGGTCCGAGAATAAAACGAGCAAACCTATCATTCGGGCATTGTTTCTCCTTTCACCGTTCGATTATGATTACAATAATTCTTTCTCTCGATTTGTACCTTCCATCATTTGGCTTGGATTTTGCCTTATTCTCTCCACATAAATGTTAATTATTATTGTCTTTTCTTTCGTTACAGAACCGGTTTCGTCGGACGGGAACCCTGACATAATGGGCGTATCCGAGGAGATGACGCCGAACGCCGGTATCGAACCCAGACCAGCTGTTGTCGTCGGGAACGATCAGAGCGACGGTAGCGATCCGGAGCCGGACGATTTCGCACCGAAACGGAAACAGCGACGCTATCGGACGACGTTCACTAGCTATCAGCTCGAGGAGCTCGAGAAAGCTTTCTCGCGCACGCATTATCCGGACGTTTTCACCAGGTTAGACATTCAATCACGGTCTCATTCCATCACAGAAAGATCGCATATAAGACGCACTTTTCTTCACATTTTGGTGTCTCTGAATTCATGGACACAATTGCTGATGGGCAATTGGATGCATTGACTTTTTAATAAAACTATGGTAGTTGTTGCTCTTATAAAAGAACAAGGAAAGCTATATTTTATTGATGGAAATTATTCCATTATTTAAAATTTTTTTCATAGTAAGATTTATCTTTGGTTTTTTGATTTTTCTTCATTTCAAACTAAGAATAATTGGGGTGCGAGTAAATGCGGTAATCTCATTTTGTCAAAAACTTTTGGCTACTTTGACTGATTACTAAAGGCGGTTGATATCAATTTGTGGCGATTAGTCTTAAAAGTATCCATCGAATTCGAGGCATCGTTTAGCACGTCCATAGGATATATAAAATGATATTGTTATAGTTTTCGAGTAGGAATTAAAGCACTTGCAGCACGCGTAATTAACTTTTTTCTTATAACATAAGCTTGTGTGTGTATTGCAATCAATCGAATGATCTTTTTGTGCGTTAATAACAATAATGAAATAAAAGTCAATCACGTTCCTCCAGTCTATTACAAAGTTTTTGCTCCATTTGCTGGCTTCGTTTTTTTTTGTTCTTTCTGGCGGAATCTTGACGGTTTTCTTCTTATTTCGTTCATCTGAAGGATAATGATGGCAAGTGGTATATTTATATTAAGCTAAAGTGAGACGAACAAAGCGAACGTAAATAAATGATAGTAATGAAAGGGAATTTAATAATATAATAAAGAACAAGTAAATGGTGTTCATTATTGTTTTGGTAGCTGCAAAAATATATAATGTTAATAATGATAAATAGCAGGAAATCACTAGTTATTATTCCCCAGTAACAACCAGCAACTACACACACTGCGCCACTTTAAAGCAGTAAACTACTTCTTGCAGTGTTGGGGCCATTATGAAGATGAAAGAAAACGGGGAGAAATAATAAATAAAAACAGAAGAGTGAATACGTTCTTCTCCCATCGGCGCATGAAAATTTAAATTGTACTTTACCGCGGCAACGTATTTATATTTTAATGGGACCCATCATTATTATTTCGCCTTCTTCATTACCCTTTTCATCATCGTCGTAATATTATAAAAACCACCTGCACATATTTAATTTTTTGTTTTCGCATAAACGAACCGCAAATATCGATGCCATCGTCCCGAAAATACCATCAACTATTATAACCCATTACGGTCACATTGTTGTTTTTCTTGCTTTAAAAAACGTGCTCTTTCCTTTAAGTGGGGCCCACTCGAAGAAAAAAGTAGTAATTAAACCGTTTAATTGCTAACAAATTGAGTCATATATATTTTCGAATGGAATAACGAACAGTAAGAAAAAAAGAAGAAAAGAAACCGAAGAGACCGAAAACGCCAGCCAGCGGAGAAAGGCGACCATTTGATGTACAAAGTAGATAAAGTCGTTTCAGTACCTCTTAGTGACATTCCTAAATGTCTGCAATTTGTCTGTCTGTTGTTGTTGTTGTTGCTGTAGCCGCTGCTGTTGTTATTGTTGTTTGCCACATTAAGAAAAACAGGTAACACGCACACACAAAGAAAACATTCGGTAGTTAAAAGAAAAAGACGGACGTGAAATTGCTAGGGCAAAGAAAAGTCCTTAATGCGGATTCTTCTTGGTAATTAATTAATTGTAAAGCGGACAACCGGTATTGCGAAAATTTCGTTCGATAAATTAATACGATTGAATAATTGGCGAGCGTTTATCAATAACAACCGGTATTGCGAAAAATTTCAATCTAATTTTTTTTTATTTGTTCTTCAGGGAAGAATTGGCAATGAAGATTGGATTAACCGAAGCCAGAATCCAGGTAAGTCAATTATTTCCTTTTTTAATTTAAAATAATTACTATTTAATAAATTCCTTCCTCTCCCCATCCTACCACTTTCGGCCGCTTCTTCATCTCATCTACAACCAATCTCCCTTCATTATCATCATCATCATACTCATTATTTTCAGTCGTTGTTTTGTTCTCTTCTTTATTATTATTGTTGTTGTTATTGCAAATAACGAACAAAAAATAATTCGTACAAGCATTAATTTAGAGGTGAATTAATAAATTTAAAAAAAAACGAATGGTTTTATAAATTTAAGTGTAATTTTATGATTATGCCCATATTATGGGCCTTAATTAAAAAAATAAAATAAGGAGCAGAATCGAGAACGAGCGAAGAAAGAGACAGAGATGAAGAGGAGGTTTAACATATTTATTGATAATGTATAATTTGCCATAATTTTAAATTAAAATTACAATAATAACTCTATATATATGTATATTCGCTATGCAAATTGCGATCGTAAATTTTTATACTGCGTCTCACTGACTCACTCGCATTCTCTCTTTCCTTTTAACTCCACACTGCCAAGCACATAATCAACTTCTGCTCAAGACAGATTTAGATTCATCAAATCAATTTGTACTTATTTTACAATTTATGGGCATTCGGAAAACCCCGAAAAAATGCTCAAACAGAAGCTAAACCCAAATAAAATCTTTAAGTTTCTCGCAAGAAACTGTCGAAACGAACAACTGTTTTTGTCTTAAGATGCAGAGGAAGCTAGTAATTTCCAGACCCATCGTTAACTAATTTTTCGTGCGTTTGTCCTCATCGCACTTGTCCGCTTCTTTGCGGTACAATCACAAGTTAACCCCACATGCGTATTACGATTCGACTTGTTGCATCGCCCGAAAGAGTGGTAAAAAAGGAATGACAAGAAACGAAATGTCGAAGAAAAAAAGAAGAAGTCACGACGGCAGAGAGAGGCCGAACGATTAGGCTTAATTAAATAAATTACATGTCTCTATTTCACGAGAATTGCGGTTTCTTTGCCCGTACGAAGGTTACTTTATTATCGTCATTAGGAACTGCGTACAAGAGGAAGAAAAGGTTGTCTCGCCTTTTTGTTTACTTCTTCGCGATGGACAATTTGATTCCAATTTTTTGTTTAATTAAACTTTTTCAATTTCTTATTGAATCGCCAAAGAAATAAAATTATGCATACATCAAGGAAAAGTATGAGGTTGAAACTCTTAATGATCGAAGTCCATCAAATCGTTTATAATCGATTAACATTCTTCAATTCATCTTCTCGATCCAGTCGATGGTGGTAATAATGAATCGACAAATTAGAAACGTAAATAGGCGCTTTCCGCTCTCTCTCTCGCGCTCTCGATGATGATGATGATGTGGAAATGAGGCAAAGGATGAAATGTTTGACGTAATAATAACGATTTGAAAAATGATAAATAGTGGTAGTAGTAGAAACGATGAGGGTAGCGGCGGTCTTCGAATTATTGGTTCGAAGCAAACTCGAAAAATAATCCGTTAAAACCGTCTTCGTTTTCTCGCTCACTCCCTCGATATTCATTAACCTTCGCTCTACCGCGGTCTGCGATGATATGAAATAAGTTTAATTTAATTTAAAAAAATTAAGGGAGAGCGAAGACGATGGCAAACCGAGGGGGATTGGTAAAAGTCGAGGCAGGAATCACAACAACGTCATGGTAAATATCGTTCGCGGCACAATTAACATTACAAAAGGACTAGCTCGCCGCCACGTCTCATATACGAAACAATATGTTTAGTTTGTTGTAATAGACGCGATGGGGGTTTACCTCTTTTAACAGCACGACAGCATTGAGCTAATTTCGGTGAACGACGGGCGGTCATCTCTCTGCTCCTTTTACCAGAATAACGATGCCAAAAAGATACAAAAAAGAGGAGAAGGAAATAATCATAATGAAGACGAAGGGAGAGAAGGAATGATGATGATAATAATGCCCGCCCTTGTTGTTTCTTGTTGCCTTACGTTTCTTCCACATCGACCAAATCTCATATATACATAACGTTATTAACATTTGTCATGTTTACACTAAACGTCCAAACTTTTTCTTTTAATTTCAATTTTTCTCCCATTCCTCGTTTGATTTAAGGCGATTTCGTTTTCCGTTTCTTTCTTTTCGGTTTACCTTCCCTTTTACCTTTTTAATTTTTTCTCTTAATGTATGCGGACCTCCAAAAGGAACTAATCCATTTTTTTATATAATTAAATTTTACACGCGGTACGAAAGTAGACAACGGCGAGGATCGGGTCAAATTAAAATCCATCCCGAGCGGTGGACACTGATTAATACAGGGTGAATCTGATTTCCAAGAAAGAACTCGAGGCAGTTGTTTGCCTACCACAGAAGCAACGCAAAATAGTTTATTTCACCTTGGATAAGACTACGTACTTTTTACAACGACCCCGTGTAATGTCTTTAAACTTATGAAGAAAAAAGTCTTCTGTGGTCTGCAGATCTGCTTTTTGCATCTTGTATTAAGGCAACTGGCCCAAATCAAACCAAACAAAATCAGATGTTCAGAAGTGCAGGAAAGAAGTTTCTTAAGAACTGTTATCTTCATGGTATTTTTCTAAATTATCGTTCACCTCCGAATTTTTTAATATGAGCCTTATTAACGTGCTGCGCCTTATTTGTGTCAGGTACCTTACCTCTTGTTCGAAGAACTTTTTAATTGTCGATCAATTGTTAATTAATTGTATATTGTGAACTTTACCAATTAATTACGTTTGCCAACTGTCTGCATACCACTAGTTCTTGTTCCTTGTCCGGTGGCATTTAATTGAGTAATTAGAAATGGTCCGACAATAATCAATTTCCGTTTCGATGGTTTAAATGGGACGGTGTGCAAGAATTAAATGTTAATAATGGAAATTGTACGAGCATTTCTCGGTATTTAATTTCCTCGCTAATACGCAATTATTTAACTATTTATATCAAGGGACGGTGACCATTTAAATGGACACGAAATCGGAAAATTATCCGTACTTAAAAAAGAAATAAGTAATAAAAATTCAAAAGACTATCATTACAAACGACAATTCGTTATTGAAATAGATGGAAAAAGAGCGACGTTTCCTTCCTTCTTCCTCGCCGTATTATTACACATTTATTTATTTTTTTAATGGGTCGAATTAAAATCGCATTCGCTGAACATTAAGAAATACTTATAATAATTAATTTTACGGTGGATAGCGTGTAATCGGCCTTTTCTATTATTCAAAAAAACAATTTAAATAGATGCATGAAATTTTAAACAATGTCGGATAATAATAATAGCGACAAATGAAATGGCATGGAATAATCGAATGCTTAATTAACGTGCAATTTAACATTTTCCACGAGCATTTTCCCCCTCAATTACCCGTTTAATTCGTTTTCCTTTTTATGTGCGCTCGTTTCAATGAGCTTTCATATATGAAATTCGAGTGAAAAGCATTAAAGACATCTTTCTTGGAAAATTACACGTTAACATTTTCATTCACGACGATCACGAAAATTGCAGACGCCTGATAATTCAGCTTGAGAAATTTCCGAGAAAACGTTTCGAACGCCATTCTAATCGACGTTTTGCTCGAATTTTGAGCGGACTACGGATCCAAGTTTGCCAAACAATTGCCACCTGCAAAAATGCATGCTTCATTTTTTTAAATTAAAACTTATCGCCCTAATCAAATCGCTGGTCAGATTACAAAGTACCTTATCGCGATTGGATTTATGGTATGGAAATTGGGTTTTATTAACAAGAGATGAAGGGTTAAGATGATTATTTCGATAAGACTGCTAAAGTGTAGGTTTGAGAACGAAAAGAAAAGAGGAGAGAGATAATGAAATGAGCCTTAAATATCGAAAAATTAATTTTAATACTTATTGATTTATTATCGATATTATCGATTACATTTTCTTTTTTCATTCTGCGAGCGCGATTTTCAATGATGGCAAAATAGCAACCGAACAAAATTAAAAAGAGGAAAAGTTGAAAGGAGATTGGAACAGAGGCCGGATTGAAGACGTAGAGAGAGAGGTAGAAGATACACAGGGATAATCGTTAAAAGAAATTATGTAAATCATCTTGTAATTTATTATTGTAATTAATATTTATCATAAATAATTTTAAATTAACAACAATCATCCACCTCAAAATATGAAAGAGGCAAAAGAAAGGAGCCTCTTCGCCTCTCATTTTCTGATCGATTATCGTAATTAAGCCCATCAATATATATACGGAGCCTTTATCTTTACTCTCTCTTCTCTCTCGCTACTCAAAATTAATTTAAACTTTATTGGGTTTAAATTAAATTACAAGGAGAAGAGGCGAAGGATGTAAGTTTGGCACAGAACAAAAAAAGGATAGCAAATTTAAAGAGCTCGTGTACTTATTCGCAATAATTCAATTTTAGTTGAATGAAAACGAAAATGAGCGAACGAAAGAGAATGTTTGATGGTTCGAAATTAATAATTACCACGGTGGTGGAATATCAAGGATATCATACCGAGTACTGGCGTTATTATTATTAATAATAATTATAAATTTATAATTTAAATTATGAAAAACTAATTATTATAATTACATTAAACGTACGGAGGAGGAGAGCAGCAAATCACGTTTTAAACTTTAATGGACAATTAAGAGAACCATCATCATGATCATCATTCTTATAATTACAATCAACATAATTAACGTGCGACGATCGAAGAACCAATTTGTTATCGAATATTTCGAAAATCTTCGAAAAACCCACTAGCAACCAAAACCCACCACAGAAAAAGGAACGGTACGAGAAGGCTTTTAGCAGGGAGATAAGACATTTAGTTCTTTTAGCAAGCGACAAATTTCGTTTCGTCAAGCTAATAAATGATTTCATTGCCGATATTTTGTTTTTGTTTTCGGGCCGGAAGTCGGATCCATCTTATCGCTAATTTCGATCGAGCAATTATTGTGCTCCGCAAAATAGAACTCTCTCGGTTCCTGTGTGTGATTATTGTTATATAAATAAAATAATAACGATAAAACGCCGAATGGGTGCCCCTACGTAATTATAATTATTACCTTTGCCATCCCTAATGCGCAACGCTTACATACGCACCAGGTAAAGCTCTTCAAAATATTACAGGGTGTTGAAAATACGAATAGCAATCGTGATTGTCTTCGAAAAGAGGCCTTGCGACGATTAATAACGCAAAGAGATTTTTGGCAATTTCTCAATCGGATTCAAGCAATTTCTCCTCGATTCCCTTCTCTTGAATTTGTTTTTAGGCCTTAAAATGAACGCCCTGTAGATCTCGCAACTACACAACCTGCAATTTGCTACCGACGACTAGGTATTCGAAATAATGAAAGGATGTCGATTATTATCACGTTAATTCCTCTCTCCATCAAAACGAATTGAAATTAAAGGCGAAATAATCGTAAGCCTCCGTTTTGATTAATCCGTGCGCTTTCGTCGACACCTGACAAATTGAAGCGTTCGCGGCGCGATTTTTAAACGGTTAATTTCGATTTTTCGCCTCCATTTTTTTCTTTGCCAATTTATTTCAAATTTCACGCGGCTTATTCGCGTGAAAGCGACAAATTTGTGTTTTGCCACCTTAAAATAGAGCCATGTACATCATCATCATCACGATCATAAACGATGTACTTGCGAGAAAACGAGATTGAAGATGAAAATAATCGAGCAAGGAATCCAATAACGACAGTGCGAGCGATAATAATGAGATTGCGTCGAACGGCTTCATAAATTCATAGGAAGACTCGCGGTGTTACCAATTTAACGCTCGCACAATTGTTTTTTTGTCGGTTAATTAAGAGGAGATTTGTTTAGATTTAGTCGATCGATGGCGCGATTAAAGTGTAGAAGCCAAGAATCGCTTCATTATTACCATTAAAATGCTGGTATGATGACGAGATGGAAAAGAAACGGGGCCCCGGTTATGGCGTCCCTTAATTTGCCGTCGACATCATCAATGCCCCGACGTATTTATATACATTATATTACCGGTTAACAAATTTAATAATGGAACATAATAAGCGTCCATTATAACCTGATATCAGACGGAAAGCAATTTAAACCGAGCCCGAACCGTCTTCGGATGATGGAGACCGAAATTAACTACACACTACTAGCACCGGTAGTGGTTACATGCGACTACTGCCGTCGAAGTCTCCTCGTAAAGAAGAATTCCCGTTGTAGCGAACGACGAAGGCAAGACAACGGCTGCAGCAGTTCGAACGTGACGAGGCGCATTTTCCGGTCAAACTCCTCGTTTCGATCCTCCTTTCGCTCCCCGTACGTAATATAAAGTATCTATAAGACTATCTTAATCGAAATCCCCAATAACTCCGATCTTATCGATCTTAGATTAATTGGCTGCCGAGTACGCGCAGGTAACATTGTGATTGGTTTGTCCTCGGGCACTTTGTACCATTATTAAAGGTTGTTATCTCGCCAAAATCGATCGGGGCGAAAGGCCGAAAAGGGAAGCAGAAGAAGAAGCCACACTAAAAACATCAACTAAGACGATGGTAAACGATGGTTTACCACTTATGCTTCTTTTTATTTTTGGGCATCGGCCTTGCCGTCAGTCTTTCCTCATCAAGTCCCTCAATTAATTCGGAATCAAACTTTTTGCTTGTCTTGGGCTATTACACCATTTTAATGGCCGCTTAAGTCGATTCGATTATCCGTCGAATTTGCATGCGAAAGTGGGTTTAATTTTAAAATAGGCAAATTGGCGAAGATTGCTTTCGATCATCGAGGAACGGGGGAAAAAGTGGCCACGATTTTTTCCAATTAATTTACGATCGAATTCCAGCGAAGCGTTGTCACCCGATAATTGCGAAATAATCGCTAATAATTGCGGTTACTATTAATAATATTGGCGACCGTAAAATTTAATTAAATTAGCAGACGGAAAAAAATTAGCGTGCAACAGCAGTAATCGCAATAATAACAACATTACAACGGCTCCTAATTGAATTTGTACGAAATGATGTAATGGCGTTTATTTTTCCTTAACGTCGATATCTCTGTTTCTGTTCGTCCAATTCTTTTCGCTGCGATTATCGTTTTCTCTCATGTACGTATAAAAGGATTTCGCAATCATAATAGAACTAGCGGTTTTTAATTAAATCAAAAAGAGAAAGAAACCAAGAGATACGCGGCCTGTTCAAGACGTTCCTTATAAAAATAGATTTATAACTTTGAACGACATAAGCAAACAAAACGTTTTGATCGAACTACGTAAAATATCGCTTTCCTCTCGTCTCGATCGGTCTCGACAATTCGCCATTCCGCCAATTTAATTTATTATTAGTAATAAGCAATTTAACAATCTAGCCGGCCTAAAATCCAACTCTTTCGAAGTAAAAAAGAAACTGTTTAAAGTTTTCCATTTCATGATTATTATTATCGTTAATATTATTGTTATTGTTAAATTGACATTTATAATACAACACTATTTTATAATTTTATTGCTTGTAATTTTCTATAAATTAAATTGAATATTTCTTTTTTTTTTCCGTTTTAATTTATTAGTTATTAATGTCTGTTATCCCTTTTCTATTCGTTTCGAGTAAAAAAAAAATTAAAGAACGTGAAGCAGAAGATGAATCGATTGGAACAAGATGAAGATCATCATCATGATCATAATTTTGCTTAATATTTATGACAAATTAATTTATTATTACGAGCGCACGATGATAAATTCGATATTTATTTATTTTAATTGTTTAACATCGTATAAATGTTCAATGCGTCTCATTTCATGGCAATTTATTAGAGAATTCTTGATACGAAACAGAAATTGAGAAAGAGCCAGAAGAGGTGAGGTAGAGAATTGCCTTTGGAAATTAATTTCACTTATTAAAGTCTTTGCTTTACGATTATAATTTTCTAAAGAAACGCTTTTAATTTAAATTTATGTCGACGGCTTCTAAAGATGTTCCCAAACTATAAATTAAGTCCACCACAAAGTTATATCGTTCGGCCAAGAGCGTTAAAAAAAAGGTTTGTACTAACGAAAATTTGGAATTCGTTCGTAGTTTTCCATTTGTGCAAACTTAATTCGTTCTGCATGGAAAACTAATTGATTTTGCAAATACATCTCGTTTAATTATGATTGAACGGTATTTAATTTTAGCGATAATTACGAGCAAGTGTTTCATAGATAGGATGTAAACGAACGATTAGACTGAAGGAAAAATGAAAAAGAACATAATTTCGATAAATACCATAAAATAAATCCTATTTATAAGCTAATTAGTTTGAATGCCTTTTAAAATAATTATTACATTAAAATGTGTAAGTATGTAGTAGTTGTAATAATAAATGCTTATAGGTTAGAGATATAATAAAATGATTGGATAATTTAATTTGAAACATCTGCGTAAAATATTCAACGGTTTATCGTTATTATTATTAAAAGGCATATTAATGGGATGAAACTTTAAAACTAAAAACGAAAAAAGAGTTAATTTACAATATCATCTCGGCGATCATCCCGCGAGGAGGAAACCAAAGAAAATGGGCAAAAAAGCGTACGAAGACGGATCGTAAAATTTCAATTAACTTTAACCCGATATTACTCAAACAATCTTAATAGTGCACGAGCATAAAATATGTTTTCTCGTTAAGAAATGTGCGTTGGTAGTATTGACTTTGGATATCATCTTTATCAGATAATTTCACTAGACTAGATAATTGGTAGGGAGGCGATTAATTACTTCTTTTTTAATGACAAATTAAAAATGGGGTGGCATAATAAAATTGCGTAATGTCATTATTAATGCACACGAACGATTTCCGGTCGTAATTTTTGTATTTAAAAACGCAAAAACAAGAGGTAATAATAATATAAATAATAAACGAGCAGGTTAATAAACTTAAAAATTCCAATTTTACCACGTACGCATACGAGTATAAATAATAATAGGCTCCTTTTATTATTAAATTAATACACATTTATGCGTCCGTTTCTTTTTTGCGAAATTAATTTAATAAAACGAGGTGTGTTCCTCCATCATCAAGTGTAACTATTAAATTAAAATACAAGGTGCTTTAATTGATCAATATATTGTTGCTAAATAGGCCAAAATACTAAATGAAATTAAATGCAAAAGCGTTGTTAAATGTTAACGATGTGTACGATGAAGAAGAAAAAGCGATTTGTGACCGACTTCGACCGTTCGAATTCTAATTAGCGTAATTTATACGCATTGATTGTCTTCTAACGTATACAAGATGTTTTAGGGTGTAACTCGATAACAACGCCCTGTATATGGATAAAAGGAAACTTTGCTCTAGAAAATATTATAGTAATCAGCAATTATAATTATCTCTTTGCGCATTATTATCCATTTTACAGAATGAATTTATGTGTAGGCAATAATTTAATAAATAAATAATTATTAGCTGTTATTGTTATTACATTATTAAGAAAAAAGAGGCGGAAAGAGACACCGATGAAAGACGGAGACAGAGTGTCTTTGGAGAGCCCGCATTTTTTTTAAAATGCTCTTCATATTAATATTATCTTTCACCTGGATGGCAATTTATAATCATTCGTTTCCTTTTGATTATTACAACGTTACCTATACGTAATAAATTTAAATATGAACTTCCATCTATCTATCGATTATAACAGAGTTAAACAGAGAAAGACGTGCGCTTATAAATTAATTAAAAGTTGAAATACCAACAAATATAAGGAATACCGACACGCGCTTGCATTCGATCTACCATTAGATGACGACGATAATGATGGGGGCCATTTATTAACACTAGCGAACTTGTAAAGCTTAGCGAATACGAAAGTTAAGATAAATTTCAGTCGATTCATTTCTACTCATAATTCAAAGATGCGGAAATGAAGCGCCAAAATTGCGAAAAGAAGAAACGGGGGATGTTGACAATTGGCGAACTCTATTTAGTATACATTACAGCAAATTCTAATGACGATTACAACAATCATAATTTGTAATTATGCGATACTAGTGGCATGTTCTTCTTCATCTTCCATTTCCTTTTTGTTCTTCAGCCATTCTCCGCGTGTTTAATTAACTTTCCCATCGTGTTATTAGTAAAATGAACGAGACAAATGAAATTAAAAGAGAGCGAGAAACGCGGCGTGGAGAAAGAGACGAGTAATGTCATTATTTCGCGAAAATTGCACGTTTTCTTCGCCAGATTCCTCGTTTTCCTTTGCTATCGTCCGCAACGTTTTCCCTAATTGTTCCAAGAAGAAATTATCCAAGTGCAACCAGCAAAGTGGCGTGTCGTAAAACAGTAGCCGCTTGTACTGTTAATAATTACAATAAACCCAAGCGGTACTTATTTAATTTTCTCCCTCAAAAAAAAAAAAACAAAAAAGAATTTCTCGTCTCTAAAGCAACCGATCGCTTTTTGCAGGTATGGTTCCAAAATCGGCGTGCGAAATGGCGCAAACAGGAGAAGGTCGGGCCGCAGGCGCACCCGTACAACCCCTATTTGACGCAGACGACGACGGGCCCGACGCCGTCGGTGGTCGCGCCGTCGCTGCCGAACCCGTTCAATCTGCCGTTCGGCTTGCGGAAACCGTTCGACTCGTTGAGCTTCCGCTATCCGCCGCACGTGCTCCCCGGTTACCTGCCGGCGCCGCCGCATTACCATCACCGCGCGGGCGCGCCGTCGCTCTTGCCGCCGGCCGCCGCCGCCGTCGGCCTCTATCCGACGTCGAGCTCGTTCCAAACGCTGTTGGCGAACATCTCGGCGGCGCAGCAACGGCCGAAACTGTCGCCGCAGGAGTTCAACGCCGCGACGACGGCGGCGGTCGCGGCTGCCGCCGGCGCCTCGTCGCCGCCCCTCTCGCCGACGACGGCCACGTCGGCGTCGGTGCCGGCGCCCGTCACGCCGCCGGACGTCGATCGGCGGAGTTCGAGCATCGCGTCGCTACGATTGAAAGCGCGGGAGCACGAGCTACGGTTGGAAATGTTACGGCAGAACGGCGATCTGATCAGCTGAACGTCCGTCGGCGTGCGTTAACGTGGAAGCGCGCTCAAGAAGACGTTCTTTAAGCACCAATCGATTGAAGAGTTCGAGTGATTCGTCGAGAAATTGTTTGAAGGTTTTTCTTGTTTTCGATTAGTGCTGGGTTCATCGCGAGGATTAATAACCGGATGTGCAATTGGTAATTTTATCGATAATATACTGCCGTTTTGCTCGACCGTTGCCTTAAATTCTTTTTTAAATGACCGGAAAGCAAATTGCTCAATCGCGTATGCAAAATGGCATTATTATTATTAATATATCGTCGGCGACAACTTTTTCATAATCGTAAAGGAACGAGACGAACTTCAGTATTTTACGGACTTGTAAATATACAATCGCGAGTGGGAGAGTTAATTAAGATTAATTAGATTAAGATTGATTGCTATCATAAACCGAATCCGTCCGCAATTACGATAATAATTTTAGATAAGGAAACGATGCAAAGGAAGCAAGAAACGACGACCCAAAGTGCAAATAAGTTTAACAATACGATGCAGATTAGAGAAGAAAAATTGAGATTCTTTCTTTTTGTTTAGCTTTTAATTAAACTAAGAATTAATTAAGACGCTCTTGTCCTAGTGCAATTAAAGGGCCTCATTTTATTGAAATTGTGAACGTTAAATCCAACTTTCTTTTACATTTCCCCGTTCAGTTCTCTGTCATTACTTTTCCTACCAGCATTTCTTTAGGAGTTAAGTTTGTTTCCTTTTACCGGTCGTCATTCGATGACGATCATGGGGGATGCTAATTAATCGATGATGAAGCAATCAAATTTGAAACTTGATCCGTCCAATTGGCAATTTTAATTGATTGTAAATCGACTTATTGTTCATAGCAAGCAACAGAGACGAAGAAAAGAAATAAACGAAATTTTTTAACGTAAACGGGAAGCCGTGTCGATTTTTTTGTCCCTGAACGAAAATCTTTCCAGCTCCATTCCCAATCCTAATGAAACGACGGTGCTACAGGAAATTGGCAATTTTTTGCAGTTTAATTAATTATGAGTAATAATACACTCTTGCTTTTTGTTTCTTTTTCTTTTTTGGTAAGTACAGTAGCGGTGAGTAATAATAACGTTAATTCACTTTTAATTAGGATCTAGCGTTTCTGCAAGGACTCGTTTTAGCTGCTTTTGAAATATTTGCAGTTAATTGTGCGAAGAAATGTTTCTCGTTGCTGCTTATTTTTGGTTTTGTTCTGCGTTTAACACGACGTGTAAATGTGAACCTTGCAAATTCCATTAGTCATTTAAAATGATAATAACGATAATGATATGGTAAGGAACGAAAAATGTAGCAGAGAAAGAAAGAAGGAACTGGAAGGAAAAAACGTTAAGCCATAACGGTAATTAGCATAATTACAGCACAAACGAGCCGCTATTTGTTTAGAAACTTGTTAAGGTAAGTTTACCCCGATAAGTCGACGAACGAATAACACAAAGAATAGTGTGTGGGTGTCGACAATGAGAAAGCAAAAATTCCGGCCGAATTGCCAACTGATGAAGCAGAATTACGTTGATCTTCCAATATATTGAAGAGGTTAATTCTGTCTGATTATCTATAATTTGATTTATTAATTCATTATCGCTCATTTACATCGACTCTCTACTATGCCTCTTCTTCGTGCACACAATGTGTACGCCTTTTTAAAGCGACCACTCTCGCAGGCCAAAGAATGATTCTTCATCATCTCGCCTGTCGTTATCTCCATTCTTCTTAGTTCGAACAAAAAGTATAAAAAGAGAAGCTGCGGTGTATGCAACGGCAGCAACAGTTACCATCTTATTCCTTTAATGAAATACATAATAATAATAACTCTCTTTAATTTCATTTTCGTTTTATACCATCGATGGTCTTCAGAAACAAAAAAGAATTTTTTGTTGCTCCTTTTTCGTAATTTTTTTTCTTTCAGGTTATTGATGATTATACGCTTAAGAAATATCGTAACCCATTAAATTATACTCTTGTTATCAAAAATGAGGATCAATATCAAAGAGGGAGGGCGAGTGCGAGCGAGAAAATTAGCTTCGAATTCATCATTCGTTAGTATTCCCATTGCCGTGCCCGGTCTCTCACTTGCTCCTCGTCGAAAACTTCAGCAATAATAATTACAAGCATTTAAAAGATTTTAATTATTCTTATCGTAACGCTATTAAGAAAATAACACGATGGTAATGAGAAAATGTCTGTTGCTCTCTCTCTCTCTCTCGTTCTTTCTCCTGATTCTCTTGCACATTATTTCACTTTAACTAGCTTTAACATCAACAACTAAGTTACCATTTAGTTAGTTATTGAATGTAAAGTAATATTTTATTACCACAATTACAACTACCGACCATCACGATAAATAAAATTTGCGCTTATTTCTTCTTTTCATCCACCATCATCATCGTCATTACTACGACCAGTATTATTAATTGATTTTGTTTCTCCTCTTTCTAAGTCTATTAATTCCGTTCGTTAGTCTGATTAGAGCTAATTGGATCTTACAAACGATCTCGTGCAAATTGTTACGATTCGAGTTTTGTTTAACTAAAAAAATGTAACTTTTTCAAAATACTTCAAAGACCGTCCTTGTTAATAAACTACTGTCAACTACTTGCCCAAACGAAAATACACAAGAGAAAGGGTTGCAATTCGATATGGAAGCATAAAGTCCAAAGTTAAACGTTTATCTTCGAAAATAATGACACTTTTATGTGGACCAGTAAAACGCTCCACCATTATCATAATGTTATTGTTGTTCTCTTCAGTAAATTTATCGTCTTTATGCATATTAATAATAGGGACCGTACGTCCACTAAACAATGCAGGCCAACAATAACAATTCTAACAGGGCAACAAGACCAAAGAATAACGGGCCAGTATTAAAAAGGAAGAAGTAGATACGTGCGGAGATTATTACATTATATTATGCGCAGGATTTTTAATGTAAATACAAGCGTGGACGAACGGCGAGAGCATCTGGAGATGTCTTTGCATCCGACCGTGCCACTAAACGACTTTAATCCTCCGGTACGCATTTTAGTTCTTCACCAACACATTGTTGTTCGGACTTTATGACGATCCAATAGAAGAAGAACGATAACAATTAATTCAGTCGCATTTTTTATTGTTATTAGAAACAATGTAAACCTAATTAACCATAAATTTCCGTTAATTGAATTTCCTTTTTATGAAGAAAACCTGCATAAGAGAAGAAGTATATGGAATTCGAAAAAAGAAACAATTGCGTGGATTTCCTCGGCGCGTCCATCAAAAAGGACGAACAATGCAACGTGCCCGTAAGAGAAATAATAATTTCAAATTGTTTCTAAATTAGTCGAAAGCGAGATTTAATTAAACAACGTCCCAACCTAACGAATTATTTGAATACGTTAATCATAAGAAGAGAAAGAAAACTTCACCTACGTGAAGAACAAAGCGGAATGAGGTAAGAATTAATGGAAAGAAAATTGAAACCTACTTATACGAGAGCAAGTGAGAAGAGGATAGAAAAAGAAACGAATTTAACCATTCTCAAACGTCAAAACTTTTCTTCTTTGTATTCATTCCTCTCACTTTTTACCAGTCTTTTGATTGAAATGAACTTTATTAAAAATAACATAATGCCTTCCCTTTTTTTTAATTCCACCTTTAACACGTCCATTCATTCTATTTTGATTTAATTAAATTGCCTGCCTTTTCAAAAAAATGCTCTCTTCCCTTTCCATCGACGTCACGTAAAAGTATAAATCAAATTTCTAATCTTCTTTCTTAATAGATTCTATTTTCAAATAAATCTAATGTACGTGTTAGAAAGGAAATAATAGCAATCTAATGTAATTCATCTAATTTAATAATCGTAATTAATGACTTTCGACTCGGTTTAATTAAAGCCCTATTGAGCGTTCGTTAAAGGAATGGTGATGCTTAGAGGCGGCAATAAAGAGAATTTCGTGTCCAAAGAATTAAGTTGGTGATAAATCCTGTTGCATCCACCAAAAACGAAATTTATAATAGCGTAGAATTGCAAAATTTCAATCAATTGCGAACAGTGGATAAATTATATACGAGGGGATATTGATAAGTACTCAGTCTGGGAGATTCTAGTAAACAAAAGTGAACATAGTCACAACTATGATGTTTTCAAACTGTGAATTTTGGAAAACAACATGTCTGAGATAAAAAATTAAACTTGAAAAAATCGAGTTTCGGTCAGTTATTAAATATTTATTTTTGAAAGGGTTAAAGTGAAAGAACTTTTTGCTGTTATGATCACACTGTCCTTCGCATCATCCTAGAAGACCAACCTCTGTGGCCACTCCGGAAACTGATTCTGACCATGCTATAGTTTTAGAACTGTTCGTTGCTAATTATATTACAAAAGAAAATTGCAGAAAACTTGCCCAGCGTTGCGCCCTTTTTGCAAGACGACGCTTCTGCTCACAAGCCATTGATTGATGAAATTGGTTTTGAATTGATCGACCTATTCCCCCGGATTTAGCACCATCAGACTATTAATTGTTGCCAAAACTCAAAAAAGTACTTATCAACACCCCCTGGTATGTTTTGTGTTTTTAGGCCGAACCTCATTCAATCGATTAACCTTAACATCTTGCTTTATAAACGTGGCATTTATTATGCTCCACGCATGAAATTTTATGGAGATAGAGCATAAAGGAGGAACAGAGAGTCGATATTTTTTCAATTATCCCATATCAATAAATATTGTTGTTATTATTATTTAAATAAATTAAAAGGCGAGCGCCATAAAGTTGCGGCCGAAGTGGAAGATGTTAGCGGGTGGTAACGCGACAGTCTGCCCGCCAGAATTCATGACCGTGGTACGACCACTTCTTCGCATTGTTATCGTTTCCTTCGGGCGTGCGTTTAGAAATTATCAATAATCGGAATTAATTAGGTACGAGTAGATTTGCGAAGGTTAAAATATTATTTGCTCAAAAGGGCACGAGAAGGGCCACTGCGCCGAAGATTTCCCTGTTGATTATTATCGCAAACGCTTAAAGTGGATTTTATTGTTCCGTAGGTGTAAAAAACATCGGGGACTAACGGACGAATACCTGCTGGTTAAATGTCGAATGTACATAACACACAATAACAATGTGTGCTCGAGCACGAGAAATGAAAGCGTCCCGAGAGGAAGGCGAAGGAGCTGAAGTAAAAAGAAAACGAATCGTAATAAAAAGATGGGAAGAGATTCGAATGCGTATATACGGCTTTTAGACCGTCACGCTGTGATATGCATATGAGGGGCCGTTGAAAAAGAAGGAACAAGTGGAAGAGAGAAAAATTATACATCAATCTTTTTACGATTGCTGATGGAAGATTTTATTCCTTCCAGTTTATGCATTCCACACCGATGGTGGTGATGAATAAAATTAAGGCCGAAGAAAGAGAGCCAAAAAGAGAAAAGGGGTAAAACGAAGAATGGCCCAAATTATCATACAACAATGTTACTTTATAGTTGGAAACATACGAATCGGTATTGGAAATTACTCATGTCTAATGTTACCCATAGGTTAAGAAAAGGCTGTTGGGAAACGCCATCCGTTATTGGTATTATTCTTAATGATGTTTTCTTCGAGCCTCCCTCCAGCAATTATCTAATTAGCACCAACAAATATTTCAAAAAAAAAGGAAGACCGTCCCAAACTTAAATGGGAAGACTAACGTGGAACTAAAACGTCATTTCACGAATGGGGCCTCCATCCAATCGCCCCATATAAATAGGTCTCAAATGCCAACACACAAACTCAAGAGAAGAAAAAGAATAAAGAACGTAAATTAATCACGTCCAATAATGGACTTTTACAATTTAAAAGGTTCCTCTCCCCCGACGATACGTTTTCTAATTTAATAAATAACGTTATACATGTTAAAAACCATCCATCTAGTCCATAACGAGTTCTTTTTTTTTCGAAAGAAAACGGTTGTTATTAGGTTAGAAAGAGCCAGGTGCAAAAAATAAAAGAGCCAAGCAGTTGATTTAAAAAATTAGTAGGAAATTTCTCGAGCTCACAAAACCAAATTAAATTTATAAAGGCGAAAAGCGAAAGACAGAAAAAGAGAGACGAACGAGCAGAATGGATCGTTTAATTAAAAAAACATGACGTTAAAAATTAAATTACTAAACTAACTGCCACCATATCTACTACTACTTGCAGAAAAAAAATGCCAATAATAATTGAGGGAAAACAACAACGGCGACGTAGTATATAAAATCTTGTTAATATTTAAATTGGCAATATATCATGATGTAATTTCTCATTTCTGATTATTACAATCCACTTTTTTTCTTCAAACGTAACACGCCCCGTATCAATGCAAAAATTGGTAGAAGAAAAAGGGGCACCTCGAAAGGGGGACGTTATAAATCGCCCAGTAATCTTAATATAAATAATCTAATTATAAAGTCGCCGTAAAAAGAACGAAGCGAAGGATGAAAAGGGCTTTTCGATTATCACATATGTATATGGCTCGCTCAAAACGGAATCGCTTTCCACGTTCTTTAACAACATTTTAGAAGTACGTATTTAATCCGACGATTTTCATTGTGCCTTGTATTCTTGCATTAATTTTCTCCCCGTTGCATAAAATTATTAAAATACTAAGGGTACGGTTTGATTGCGAGCGCTTCTCGCTTTTAGTTGCAAGAGAGTCTATTAAAGGATTTTTTGTGAAGCAACAAAGACGGTAGCTTTTTGCGCATTTTTCGTTTTAGAACAATCCCCTTTCGTTTAAATTGTGCTTTAATAAATATTCTTCAATGTATTGTATTAAATTAGCCGTGGGGCATCCTTGTCTTCATTAACGGCACGTCCAGCATCGAAAGAGGAGAGGACAAAAGGAAGTCGAAAGGAAAAAGACCAGAAGAGAGGAGGACGGAGCCGGAGTTGTTTGGTAGTAAAGTTGAACGACGACGAAAACGAGAGAAGAAAATATTAGACGTGAACGTAATTACGGGTCGTATGTAATTTAATTTCATCAGGGACGGACTGGGTGGGGCCCATTGACAGACTGATTACAGTCCTGCATTTCTCTCGTATTACATTATACAGTATAATGTGAAATGAGCAACTTACTACATGCTGCAATGCGAGAGGGGCAACAGCGAGCAACAGCTAACCGTTTTTAACTACGCTTTTAATCCCTTTTAACTAATTTAAATGTGCCATAACTGGAAGATAAAGAAGAGCATCATGTTGTTGATGATGATGATGATAATGGAGAAGATACCCTTCCATTTCTTGTATAATTTATTAGGCAGATTATGCCGTCTCATTCTTTTAGAGAGGATCCATCTCGATGACCCAAAATTCACTAAGAAAATTGCTCTTAGAAAAAAATCCTTCCCGTTTAATAGCTGATTCGCTTTATTGCAAAATTCCTCAACGTGCCTCGTCACGATCGTTTTCCTTTCATTAATAATCGGACGTTTAATTAAACGTTAAGCCATTCCGCAAGAAGGATTTATTAATAATTATATAATTGTTGCAGATTATAGTTAATAACAAGCGCGCTTGATTGAAATCAAGAATCGTAATCCGCTATTAATTTAATTAACGCAATCGTTCTTTTCGTCGGTTCTTAATTATGGATCAATTTTCCCCCTAGAAAATTTAGCTTCCTGTCGATAAGCAAGAAGGTTTCTGATTGAGACGAACATTTCCCAAGTTTCCAATGAGATTTTAAATGATGGTTTCGTTTCCAATCCAGTTCATTATCGTCCTGAATAATAAACAAATAGATCGAACGTAGGCCCGAAGGCGACCTTAAAGAAAGATGATATTGTTCTTCCTTTTTTCTTCTTCATCATCGGCACAAGTGGAAGAAGATGATGATGAAGGGCAACGAAGAAAAAGAACGGTTAATTATAAATTATTAATAGCTTTATAAATACGTTATAGCTCGTTAAGTTAATCAACTGTCCAATATACATTATTAGAGTACCAGGTATAATAGCCGATCTTATTATTGGTACCTTGGGTAGGGTACATTAACAATAGTATATAGGATGGGAAAGAGGGTATTATAAATTTATTATTTAAAATTTGGGGAATTATTTTTTTACCAATTTCACATTTTACAGGGTTTAATTTATTTTACATCGGGAGCCCTAATAAAATACGAAGCGAACGAAATGGGAACAAAGCCATAATGTTAACAATAAAAGAAGATGAGGAACAATAACAACTGGAAGAAATATCAACAACAACAGAAACAAGAAGTTGTTAAATAATAATAACTTTTATTTTGGAATAGAAGAACACAAAGGAAAAACGGGGAACAAGAAATAAAAGGAAGGAGGGTCGTAATTGTAATTTATTATAATAACTTATGCGGTCAGCGAAGTGGATGGAAGTTATAACAATAATGATATTGTGGTTTTATGTAAATTACTCTTCTGGGCTAAACAAATATCGTTTAAAATGTAAATAATTTTATTCATATTAATACCATTTAAAAAGGTTTTTAGGTTAACCTAAATCACAAGAAAACCCAAAGGAAAGAGAGAAAAAAGCGAACTTCAATTACCAATTATTCTTCACGTCGCTAAACAACCAACGCTATTGGGCCTAAAACGTAAACGTCGTCTCGCATTTACCACCTTCATCTTAATATCGCATAAAAAGCTTTAGTTTATCTAATCCAAATCACAAGGAAATCCAAAAACCGATTTTCATGTACCAAATACTTTTTTACTCTATCTCGATCGAAGCTGTTAAATGAAATTTAGTGGGTCCAAGAGGTAGAAGTTTTTCCCTCGCCAGCCATCATCGTCGTCGTCGTCCATTCTAGTTCATTATTTTATTTATTTATTCGTTTAATATGGACGTACGTTGCATCTTCTTCTTTTGAACGTGTGTGTGTTGTTGGCTGACCTCTTCTTACCATGTTTAATATTAATTGAAAGTGCCAATCAATGTAATGAACCGGGACCCGCCGCGTTCGGTTAATATGCAGACCAATTATAACCGGGTTAAATGGTTCGGGTCCGGAGAAACGAGCGAAAGAGATTGAAGCGAGAGGACGAGCGAGCGAGACGCGACTCTTTTATTTTATTATTTATTAATATTATTCCATATCGTTTTTTCTTCCACTTCATCTCGCTCTTTTTGTGTTGTTGCTGTTATTAATACGGAAAGAGTTCTAAAAGAAACCAAACGATCTTCGCTCTTTTCCCACTAAAATCCCGACTCGGTTTCGCTCTCTTCGCGGCGTTTTCCATCATTTTTCTTCGAATTAATTGGACGTCACTCGTAATTAAGAAGGTTTCTTTCTTCGAAAAAAAAATTATAAAAAAGACCGTTCCTGTCCTTACTCGTCGTGCAGAAGAGAAAGAGGTTGATTAAACGCAATTGTTCCAAAAACAGGAACGATGATGAGTTGGACTGAAAGAGAGAGAGACGAACGCTGGTGGCGTATCCATCACGGTCAACCTCTTGAATTATTCATCATCAATTACCACCATTTCACGTTTGTTCCGTCGTAAATGGTATTACGTATTTTAAACGGGTTAATAATAATGATCAAATCCTCTATTTACCACACGTGTGAATGGGTAGACTTATTAGATTTGTTGGTTTGGTTAATTATCTTTCCTCTTAGTTGTTCTTCGTTTTTTTTTTTGCTGTGGTTGTTGGTTACAATTTGATGATGATGATGATGGTGATTTATTTAAGATAATCCAAAGAAAGGAAAGAATGGTATAAGTAGAAGAAAAAGGAGGCCTACAGCAGTCGATGATGATGATGCTGATGAAGAATAAAGAGGATCTTTAATGTTCATCTCTTTTTACCTCTCTTTTCCCTTCTTTTACTTCTCTTTTCGCTGCTTTTTTACTTTTCTTTTCACGTTTATTAAAGGTATTCTTCGCCAAGTGTTTTTTCGTTTTCCTTCCTCTTTCAATGCGCACAATTGCTGATGAGTTGAATTATTATTTTAGGGTTAGGTAATGGACAGCTCGTAAATCATTGTAATTTGATGTTTATGAAAGCGATTCGTCTTATTTGTAACTGTTTAGTTAAGAGAGTTTAAAAAGCAGATGCAAGAGTAAACCGAAGAACTTGTTTCCTCCTTTTGCTTTTCGAGTGCAGGGTATCGAAAATTAACAATTTCTTCTTAATTTCCAAATAATATTCGTAATGATAATTGGTCGATAATTAATTTTGGGAAGAAAATTAATGTATTTATGGATATAAGAAGAGGTAGAAAATAGAGGGATTCGATGGAAGAGGAAGATGGTGTCCTATTATAAAAAGGAAAGATTGTAATTTATTGGACGTTGGCGCCGTCTATGGACAATATAATTTTCTTTATGTAAATTAAATTGGTATCGTCTAATTCGGGGCCTATGATAATGAAGAAGAGAAAATGAAAAAGAAGGACCGAGGGGAGAAATAAAAATAAATAATAAAAGAATGGAGGTTAATAGTTATTTTTGGAATGTTTATGGTTGTTTTGGTTTGTTGCCTCCATCTGAACAACAAATAAGCTTTTGTCCCTACAAGAGACCAGGTAGAATTTGCAAAAATGACACCTGGCAGGTTGTCACTGCAGACCCCCTACCATACATTTGATTAACACCTATTTGAACATTTTGATTATAAATAATGCAAAAAACTGCATGAGCCGATCAGTTCCAATACAAAACTTAATCAATATAGTTGATATAACGAGAATAATGGATCTAACCACATTGGTATTCGCAAGAACTTCGACGCCGGAGAAGAAAATGGGCAAAAGCAACGTTTCCAAACAAGAAAAGTCCTGTTATCCGAAATTCAAGAAAGATTTGGACGAAACGGTGCTGATTTACCGTCTAATGGGTTTTAACACTGCAAACCCGAAGGCAACTGTCAACAGTCAACGACGGTTCAAAATCGACGAAACCAAAGAAGATGCGAAACCGTGAATTTTGCCGATCTAGTAATCGCGGATTTGACGAATCTGAAGTTATACACTTCATGAAGAGGACGAAATACGAGGGGCCAGATGGGTGAATCCAGATTTAAAAAAAAACTCGAAGATACTGTCTTGTTGTTGTTAATTAACGATATGGATTTAATAATGTTTGTCCATTGTAATTTTAAATTAAATTTTTAACAAGTTAACGAAAAATAAACGTCCAGCTGTAAATCTTATATTTTATTTTATTTGATGGCATCGAATAAATCAAATCTTCATTTTTATTGAACTTCTTTTCGGCTATCTTTTTCCCCTCAAACTCACTCGCAGACACTTTTATTGGCACAACGCTTGATATATTGTCGTTCTGTCGGTCATATTTTTTCCTTTTTCGCATTCTACATACTGCAAAATTTTTATTCTTTTTAATAGATTTTCCTTTCCTTCTCCCGGCAGATTTCATCAATCTCGTTAACGAAAAATGCAAGCAACCAATCTTGCAACATTGTAATTTAATATCCAAACGATTTTAACCGAAATTTTCGTTGCAGATTTGCAGACTTTTCCCAAACGGAAATGTGCTACAGTTATAAAAATTAATAAAACTTTCTGTCCCCTTTGTATACGAGGGGGTATTTACCATTTCCAGTGACCCAACGTAGAAATCAGAAATATACAGGGCGTTTAAAAAAATGTTGCAAACTTTAACGGGTGATAATATGGCCCAAGATAATCAGAAAAGACTTAACGAACAAGGGGCCGGAAATTCGAAGATGCGGAGTATTATTCCATTCTATTTTCGCTGGTTATCATTCACAAAACTTGCATTTTCGTATCGTAATTAACAGCTGCTTTGTGATACGTAGAGTTTGCAGTCGTTTGTGACAGTTTCTTTATCTTGAAAGTTATCCCAAATCGCCAGATTCCTTCAGTTCCGTCTTCTTAGAGAAAATTTACACAGAATTTTTTAATGAGCTGATCGCTACCATTATTTTCAAAATCTGCAGATTTAAACCCTTTAGATTTGTTTCTTTGGGGATGTTTCCAAAGCTTGCAAATGAGCTAGAGGAACTGAAACAATGAATAGGATCAAAGATGCCATCGCATTTAAGCCAAAGCTTGATTGCCAATGATTTTCGAAAGAGTTTAAAGGTGAAATGGAGGGAAGGCACTTTGAACATCTTATTTGAGTTATTTTTCCTTTGTTTTTTGTTCATAGTTTGCATTGTTTGTGCATAATTGTAAAAAAATCTAAAAGTTGCAAAATGTTTCGTATTTCCAAAACCATCCAATTCCTGACCCATGTTCATTAGGACTTTTCGGCTTATCTAGGGGCATATTATCACCCATTAAAGTTTGTGCCACTTTTTTTAACGCCCTGTATATTATTGCAAAGTTCGATGCTAAAAAGTTGCGTAGAAAAATATATGAATCCACCCTCGTACAATCATACTTTGTTCTTGTTGCTGGGATAATTATAAAGTGGCTGGCATTAATTGGATATTTTCTCATCGGGAAACCTTCATTGCTGCCGTATTGAACGTTGGCAATACGAGACATCGATTCCATTGATATTATTATGAGAGTCATTACGGATGATTATGCGGTTTAAACACACGGTTTTAGATGTTGATCGAGCTTAATCGATCGCGATGAAGAAGAAGAAGAAGGAGCCCGGGAGCGCGGCAAGAATGTTGTAATACGAACGACGTCGATGTCGATGATGATGATGATGGTAATAGCGAAGTAAATGCGTATTTCAGATCTTTTAGATACAAATCTAATTTCCATCGACGGCTTCAACCATCGACAATGTAGGTATCTATTCCCGCGTCGCCTCTTGTGATCGACGAATCGAACGGTGGTTAATTGAGGCCTAAAGTAAATAAGCGTAGAAGAAGTTTCTTATTATCGTTATTAACTTCTGTTGGGGCGGCACCGCCTTTTGAAAAGCAGCAGAAATTTGCGAGAAGACGTTGAAACGCTTTTGTTTCCCGATCAGAGAAAGAATAAAGGAGATATTTTAATTATAGTAATGAGAATGCCACGTGCCGTATCAATTTCGGTTTAATAGAAGGGATTAAAATGCAAGTAACATGTGCCGTTTCAGTATTGTTGCTAATTGCTTTTCTCTTTTCGCAAAAACGGTCTATTAATTATCGGCTTTCAAGCGGTTTGCACATAGTTAAGAGCCGCCACAAGACGGAGCAGCTGTACCGCGCGGATAATAACATCGAAAAGTAACTCTTTTCGAAACAATTCCTAAGTGGAGAGAGAAAATTAACTTGGCTAATAATAATAGTTCGGGCATAATTGCTCCGTTATTAGTAAACAATGCCAATTGATGGGAAATTCGAATTGAATTTCTTGCACGCCGTCGACTAATACAGCGCAAATTAAATGAGAGCGTTAATGAGAGGCTGAAATGACTCTCCGATAGGGCAAGATATTGATGATGATGCTGATGCTGATGCCGAAGAATGGAAATAAAAAATTTACACGCTCGTCTTCGAGCGTTTTGACAGTGTAATAGTTAGCCTAACGCCATTTATGGTCGTGATTGTTGTTAAAGTGGCCAGTCATAGATTTACTTAGGATTAATTATTCTACCCGTTTATTATTAAACTATAATGATAAACGGCGACGACTCCTTTTTTCAACCTCTTTTCTTCTCCTTTTTCGTTGCTTAACAGGAGCTAATGATGTCGATGACGATGGCGATGAACACGAAGAAAAATCGGCCTTATCTAATAATTATCTCTAAATGAGATTCTATTATAAACAAATAATCGAATCGCTACCGAGGATCTTTTAATTTTCGAACCGTTTCTTTTTGGCCATGTAATAATAACCCACAAATTCGTGCGGCGATAAGGAAGACGCCGTTTTTTTTTTGTTTTGCTTTTAGATAATTACCAAGCATTCGTATTCGAAAGACATTGACCTTTTTTAGAATCCGATCAGATTGGCAATTGTCGCCGCATTAGGAAATTAAATTCTTTCGATTTTGCTAACTTTTCAGCATCGAATTATCACTTAAACGTGATAGTAACGGAGAAATATCTTAAACGCTATGGAATGAGACCTTCTAGAACTGTTTTCGCATTAAAAGGCCATTTTTGCGAGCGATTACATTCTACAAGATGTTCCTATTGTCGTCTCGTTCGCATTCTATCGTTGTTTCTCTTTGTTTCGGACGCAAAACACAAACGCTATACAGGGTTTCCAAAAAAAAAACGTTCTAACGAGGTACGACTACGTCGGAAATAGTTTCCAACATGTCGCACTTTAGGATCTCCGGAGTTATTTCAGTGTTTTCCGGGAAAATTTCTTCAGAACAATTTGACATGGAGAGTTGTCTTCGTTTGATTCCTTTAAAAAGGCAATATAATGAAGATTGTTCCAGAGACCTGTTGAAGCTTATAAATTTTATCATGGCATCAGATGGGGAAGACGATTCTCTTGCAATCATACTAACTCAATAGTGGGTTTTCACGTTATGTGCAATTATTGGGACACCCTGTATAAGTACGATTTCGATTCGGAATGAGGTCAAAAATAATGCACAATTATCGACAATGTCATTAGATAGCGATTAGTAAACTTCGTTGTAGAAAACGATTAAGATGCCGAAAAGTGCTTCTCCTTTTCTATTATTCGTCGCATTCCGGCTTCCTTTTAATCTTCGCGTTCTTTGGCTCCGTCGTCGCTATTAAGCCGAAAAAGGATTTCTTCTTCGTCGTGCCTCATACGTGGACGCTTTCGTTATTGTTAAAAATTGAAATTTGTAATATCGATAAATGTTTCATCAGTGTTTAAATAAAAATTTTTGTTTAACAACTAATAAACTATGAACTTTCGTTCCCTATCGCTCTTCGTTCCTTCCTCCTCCGCCACGGCCTCTTTCCTCCATTCTTTCTTCACACTCGCACGATAAAATTGCGTCGCGATTGCATAATTAAAATTTTAAACCAAAACGAAACGAAGAAAACGCGTCGTCGCATCTCTCTCCCTTTGCGGCCGCACTTTGATGGCACGAGAAAACGATTCGATTTAATAGCGAAGCGACGATAAGAGTTCGGACGTATCGAAGCAGGACAAGACGACAGCGGAGGAAAGAATTCTCATTCAAATCGTCTTCCTTTTTTTCAACTTAATATAAATGAGTCGCATTCGTCCGCACGAACGATCAGTGCGTCGTCGTTCGTCTTCTCTTGTGTGAGAATGCTTATGAGTGACAATTACATATCGAACATAATCGAGAAGAAACGCTACAAATATTTCCTGTGCGGCTATTTGCATCGCAAAAACGTCAAATCGATCCTAATCAAAGAGACGTGCTGAGAAGAGAAGGCGAAGAGAATTTCGAACGGAGAAACGAGGCCGAAACGAAATGGGAAACTGTTTGACGAATTTGTGGCAAAAGGCGAAACGTTTGATCGGCAATCTGCGAACGATTGGGAAGAATAATGGCAGAACGTCTCTGTCGCGGATCGTGCCGTTTTCCTTGAAGATGCGCTTGTTCCCGTCGCGGTACAAGAAGAACAAAGAACTGTTGAAGGCGAACAATAACAATTATCGGTTGGATATTAAGGAGTTTGTCGTATACGATTTCGACATTTTTGGCAACCTCGTGCAAATCGACGAGGTGTTCTTCATCAATTGATGTCCATCGATTGATGCGCAATGTGAATGAGTCAATGGCGAACGACGTCTTACTGTTAAGCTAAGATATGGGATTTAGTAATCTAATGTTAATGTATGTCAATCGAAAACGCAAAATGCGACGGCCGCCAGCTTTTATCGCCGTCTCAAGATTCGGTTTTATTGTTTCCTTTTTGGGGAGAAAAAATGGGCGCCCGTAATTGTTATTATTTTGTATTTAATTTATGATAGCTTAATTTAAAAACCTCAACTTATAAAAGCACTTTATAATGCCGACTTTATTCATCCGTTTTATTTATTTGTTGTATCAATTAAACATAGCGATAACCGGAATCGTATTGTAAATATTATTTGCATCTCGTTATTATTGTCCATAATAATAATTTTAATGTGGCTGTTATTTGTGAATAAATAATTCGTGTAATAAAACTAATTTTTGTATTATGAAAGAGAGAGAGAGTGTTTATGCAAATTAATTTATAGAATTGCCAATAATAGAAACGTCACGCATCGAGACATATCTAACAATCGATTTTTATTGCCCCCCCCCCCTAATAAAATCTAATTTGCATATTGTTTACCAAAAGGTTGCGGATTTTTATAAACTAATTCCAATAAATAACCACTAGAATTTCGCAATTCATAATCCCGATTCCAATAATAATTACAAAGTTGCAACTCGAATTTGATTTATTGCAAACTTCATTTGAATAATTCATGCTAATTAATTTATGACCTTGTTTATTCGAGTTATTATAAATCAATAAGAAACTGAAACACTCGAAATATTCCCACCAGATGTTTTGCAAAAAATTAGAACCAAATCAATAAAACCTATTTGAAATTGCAACAAGTGCAATTATCTACCTGAAGATTACATAATCTTCCCTAATTAGCATATCGCAATTTTCAGGTAGTTCAATTGATCGAAAACAAGCTCATTGTTATCCCACCCCTCAGGTAACCAATTTAGGGTATAAAAAGAGCGATTTTCCCTCATTCTAATCATTCAGCCATCAGTCGTGGTCGAAGTAACGTCAGTGTGCAAAAACAGTAATTGCAAAAAAGTAGTCGTAAACAAGTTATTAATTGTAAATTTTTACGTAAATTATCGAAATGGAAAACCAAACAACCGAATTCAGAAGAACGTCGACTCCGGATAAGAAATTCGTGCCATACGAATATTTTATGGAGGACAAGAATTATCCGAAGTTCAAGAGCGATTTACAAAAGGGACCGACCAAATTGCAATTCATCGGCGTCGATAGGCCGATACCCACTTTCACGTCGGGCCATTTGATAACGTCCCAAAGCGGACAAATGCAATAAGATTCGAGAAGAAAATTCGTGAATTTAATTCGAACAAGAATTCCCACATTGGAAATTCGCTAATATTACTTATTTATTGACTGATCTTCATGAAAGATTTACTTTTTATTGTTATATTAATTGTTATTTATTTGACTTTTAACTTATTGTTAATAAAAACTGTTTTAATTATACTTCTGCCTACATTTTTGACCGCAAATTATTCTTATTGAGATCCACTAATTGCTAAAAGATTGTAATAAAAGTTAAGAATATTTTTTTGTCCTAAAATATGATATGATAAGAAGACTAATTGCAAATAGCAGGTGTTTTCGTACATATCGAAATGGACGACCGAATTCAGAAGAACGTTGACTGCAGATAAGAAATTCGTAGCATTGATTAGAGAAGTTCAGGAACGATTTACAAGAAAGACCAACAAAATTGAGATTCTTCCCTTTACAAATTTGTAAAAGCTTCTTTATGAAAAAAAAACTTGTATTTAGTTATATTAATCGTTATTTGATTGACTTACTTTATCCTCAATAAAAGCCTTTTTAAATTGTACTTTTGCCTTATTCTTCGATTGCAAATTATTCTTCTGCGACTACATCCAATTATTGCCTTAAGATTGCAGTAATAATAGTTATTAAAACTTATTAATTACATTACATTCGTTCCTCGACAAAAACAACAATAAAAGAGTGAACGATATCGTAAAATATGATATGATGGCGGCACGACGATGTTGCTGTATCATTCGAAGGCAATTAGCCTCGTGGATGAAGACTTCAAACTGGTAAATTGGGAGACGCTTTTTTGTTATTATTTCTTATTACCTTTTTTATTCATCATCTCTTTCGATACCGCACAATGGAAGCGACGGAATTGTATTACACACTCGTAAGGATGATTATAATATGAATAATAACGACAACAACAATAACAGAGACTTTGAGCTCTTGCTGACAAAAGTCGGACGTTCGTTTGATGAATCGACGTGTGCAATTGGATAAAAGCTAAAATTAAGAGGAAACGTCTTTTCGAAGCAAAATTTTAGCTTCTTAACTTTAAGAGGCAGCAAAAGTTTCGATTAATTCCTTAAATTTGAGTTGAATTAGTAAGACAATTCGAGAATTAATTTAATTAATCGATTCGGATAATTTCCCAAACTAATTGCAATGGACGTCGTTTAGTTTTCATAAAACTCTAACTTGTATATTAAAGAATTAAGGTGAATTTATGCGTATGAAATAATAATAAATTAAAATTAGTATGTAATTAGCGTTAGTTAATTCAAACAGAGATTTTAATCGTTCGTAATTTGTTGTTCATTAAACATGTAAATTAAATTTGAACCTACTGCTGCTGTTGCTCTCTCGCTCTCTCTCTTGCTCACTCCATTTTTCTCTCTGATATAAATAGTAGTTTGTACGTTAATTAACGTTTCATTAATTAATCGAAATGATTTATGTGATATAAGAGAGAGAGAGAAAGATCGAAGAAAAAAAACCGAGGCATTAACAGTCGATTATGACGGAATGGAAACGCAATTTTATCTTCAAAAATTCCTTTGCCGATGCTTGACTTCCTCATTACGTTAGAAATAAAATCAGTTATGCGAAAAAGTTTAACTTATTTGCAATAACATCAAATCGATCCAAATAGATTTTATGCCGTTTTAGAAGGAAGTGTAGGCAACTAATCTAGCCACATTGTAAAATCCCCTGCATAATTTAAATTAAAATGTGCAATTTATTACGTCCCTTAGTTGTTTAGGCGGGTTTTTACCACATTATTGCGGAAATCCAATAACAAGAACCATTGTTTGACAAAGTTAATCCGCTTATTTCGAATTAAAATACAAAATAAGGCAATAAAAATGTGTTTACTTTAAAGGGCAATAAACGTATCGAACAATGGGGTGCAATAAAAGTTACCCTTAAATTTGCGCAATCATAAATTCATTTACAATCTAATCCTTTTCAAGAACAATAGGGTTTTACCGCAGGTGTAGCGACAGATTCACCTTATCTCCAATAAGTATGAAAATCTCTTAATTTCTGCAAAATCCACAATTAATTGAACAGTGTTCCTTGCATAATTTGCAAATTTCCCTTCAATATCCTGCCAATTCGATTATGTAACAGCTCATGAAATTTAACGCAAAATTCCTTCGATAAGGGATTAGTGAATCAAATCCGCCCTTTTCTCGGGCGAAATTTACCTAAACAATACAATGACCCATTGTATCCGGCAATTGCGACTTTTGGCAACCCCACCCTAATCAAATCAATTCCGTTCCTATTTAAATGAAGTGCCATCGGCGCAAATTATCAGTGTTCGAAAGGTCGTTAAACGTCGTTAATCAGTAAATCAAGGCTTTAAGAAAACGGTGATATAAGGTAAGAATCTTTCAATTTTATTTAAATTTCACCCAGTCGGCACATCGATTTCTAACACTCGTCTCTAATCGCTTGCAGTTTAATCGAATCGCAAAATGTCTTGGCTGAAGGACCTCTCGTCGTTCGCATCGAACTCGTCGCAAAAGAGGACCGACGACGCGGCCGATTGGCGCACGTCGACGTTGAAGGCGACGGACGACATCCGCGAGGAGCGCGTCGACGACATGAAGGACTACAAGCACTTCAAGCGCGGCCTGCGGAAATCGACGTCGTGCGGTCGCGTCCGCGGTTCGACGGATGCCGCCCGATTGCCCGGCGTCATTTCCGGTCACATCATGATCGACGCGCGGCCGCCGCCCGCCGATCAGTTCGTGCAACGACGAACTCCCATAATCGACGTCGAACGCTACAAAATCATGTTGCGTCGCATTTCGGCGGACGAGGCGCGCGTCCAACGGCTCGCCGAACGATTGGAGGAGTTGAACCGCGAGACGATGGAGTTGCGCCTGATGGAGATGCGACGCTACGAGACGTTCCTCGTCGACAGCAGCCGCGTCGAGCGAAAGGGACTGATCCCGTACTTGAGGCGGTGTTTCGGCAAGGTCGACGTGCTGAAGAAGATACAGAGCGCTCTGGATGGCCGCAGAAGCGGAAATTCCATCCGGAAATGATTTGTTGTTTTTATATCGATCTCTTTCTCTGTCCGTTGCGAATAAACCGTTTTGCAAGTAAGCTTTCTTTGGTTTTTATTTGTCGTCGTATTCGGGGAAAATTTGCACAACAATGGGACAAAGGCGCGTCTGATAACGGGGTGCGAACAGGTAAGTTTTTCGCGAGTGGCGGGGGGTTGCAAATTAATTCCTATTAAAGGGCGCGTTTTGCAATCGACGGGCGTTAGAATCGATTTTGCAATCACAGTGCGATAACGACCGTAATCAGTAGCGAGAAAGATGGATATCAGTGCGAATCAAGCCAGCGTGGTAAGTCGAAACTTTAACACAGAATTTATTTCATTTTTGTTTTGCTTTGCTTCTCTAACTTTGTGTTTGTTTGTTTTTTTTTTCTTTTTTTAGGAAAAAGATAGACCGAGCAATCGTTTCCTCCGTTTGGCGAAATCCTCCTTGCAAATCAAGAAGCGTTTCCGTCGACACGCGTCGTCGACCGAGATGACGGCCAAGAGGCAGCTACGTTTCGACGATACGCTGTCGTTGAGCGATCGGCAAGATCACGAACGAGTCGATCGATTGTTGCCCATCATGAAGAAGTTTGCGAAAATTTTGCACGTGACCAAGTCGGCGACGAGCCTCGATAGGGAGCGCGATAACAAGATGAAAAAAGCGAATTCGACGAAGCAGCAATTGCAAACGCAACAACGGCAACAGGAAGAACAACCGGAGAGTTACGTTTCGTACGAGGACGATTTGAAAGCGGATATCGATTTGTTCTTCGTCAACGAGGCCGACATGGATATGGATTTGTAAATTGGTTATTTAGTTTAATTGTTAGGGCTACGAATAAATAATATTTTTTTAATTCAATCTGCAATCTACGTTTCTTATGTTCCCCTCGTGGTTCAGGTCGAATTATTCAATTTATGGTAATTGCAATACCAACAACAAACGTTTCTTTCATTTTCTGGTCAGTTACTCTATCGCCCTGTATTAAAAACGAGTTGCACTTTTTGTGCATCTTCTTATAAAGTACCTCATTTTCTTTCTCAACCTTCCTTATCGAAATTCATGTTTATCGGTAGTTTTTATATCAATTTAATGCCTTTAATCATATTCTGTGGGCATAAAAGCGAGGGTAATTTCCTATTATTAGTAAGAACAGCGATTGTTGCAATTGTTACAAATAACTACATCCTTACATCTGCATAAGAGTGATTGGAAAAATTTTGATACGAAGGCGATGAAAAACAATTATCTGTTTACTATTCATAATGGAGATATGCACCAATTGGGGAAGTTCTTATGAAAATCAATTCCGTTTCGTTTTATTTCGCAAATTATATAATTAAGTGTTGCGAATTGTGGTTGAATGATGAGCGATTTTGCAATTTCCTTATGACATTATGGTTAATGACGATGAATAATAATTACAGCATTTCAAGCAATTGTAGAATATGTAATAATAATAAAATGTCCTACCTTGTTTTTTTACAGCAAAATCTCATCTCCATTCTCGCGGAAATGATTCACTTTTCCACACACTATAAATTACCAGAAATAATTGGCGACCACTCACGCTGCACACAAAATCAACTTAACACTTAGCTTTACAATTCGTTTTGATAAATGCAAAATATAACAAAGAATATTATTAAATTTGCCAAAAAAAGTAAGATGACAAATTTTCAACGTTTTAAATTGTTTGAAGTGGTGGCGCCACTATGCAGCAGCACACTACACATCATCAATTATCAATGCACTCTATGATACATTTTTACCAATAATCAGAATTGATTTTAATTTTTAAATTTGCAGATTTTATAAATTCGGTGTGAGATGATGAAGAAAGGAAAGGCGATGAATTGAAAGCCACACATGGAAGACCAAAAATAGGCCCATATTGTCGGGAACATAGTTATTAAAAAGAAACATATCCTTTAATGAAAATGTTAATGGTAATTTGCATATTATTGTCTCTTTAGATTGCTTATATTTTAATTTTAAGGTAATTTGGAAGTATGTCATCATATGTACAGTGGCTTTCATCATCAACTTCAATACATTGTATGGTACATTCGTTTTCGATGACACAGAAGCAATAGTTAAGAACAGAGACATACATCCCACTACATCAATTATTAATATATTCAAAAACGATTTTTGGGGCACCGATATAACGCTGAACAAGAGCCACAAGTCATATAGACCAATAACAATATTAACTTATAGGTTTTCTGCAATATGAAGTGGAAGTGATGCATATACTAATGATTATGTTTTAGGGTCAACTACATGGTATCTGATTACAAATTAGATGCATTCCAATTTCATTTGACGAATGTGATATTGTATGTAGTGTTATGCATGATAGCATTGAAATGTTTGTTGAAATTCTCAAAGAATGATTCGATAGCATTTTATGCAACTCTTCTGTTTACTGTCCATCCAGTTCATACGGAAGCAGTTGCAAGTTTAGTAGGCAGAGCTGATATATTAAGTGGGATCCTATTTCTAATCACAATACTGATATACGAAAAAGCCATTAGGAATCAAAGTAAATCTCAGTTTATTTTAGCTTTAATTATGGTATTTATAGCTGTTTTATGTAAAGAAACTGCTATTACTGCTTTGGTAAGATAACTTCATGGAGTAAGACTTTAAAATTGTATTTGAAATGTAAAATTTTAGGGTATCTGTGTGGTGTTTGATGTACTGGGATCAAACATATTGTTTTCACAAAGGGTAGAACATGTTTTTAAACATAAGGCACTTGCTATTAGATTCACAATAATGGTTTTCTATACAATGGGCTTGCTATACTTCAGATGGTGGATCATGAATTTTGAAGGGCCTACATTTACATCCATCGACAATCCTGCTGCTTACTCTCAAAGCTTATTTACTAAGGTAGGTGAATCATCAGGATAATTCAAACTTTTTTAAGATTTCCTTTTGTTGTAGATATTTACTTATAATTATATATACATTTTGAATGTATTAATTTTATTGCTGCCTCTGTGGTTGTGCTTTGACTGGTCAATGGGTTGTGTACCGTTAATTAATGATGTTTACGATATTAGATTAATCTACGTCGTAGCATTTTGGATAGTATTAATATTTATAATTTATAAGATCGTTCATAACGTACTACATAAGAAGAATAGGTGAATTGCCACTAACTGCTGAAACATTCTAATACATCACTTCATTCAGCGTTCCTCTAATTTTAGGCATTTCACTAATGATAATTCCATTTGTACCTGCAATGAATTTATTTATAAAAGTCGGTTTTGTAATAGCTGAACGTACGTTATTGATTCCGAGTCTTGGCTATTGCTATCTTGTGATATTAGGGTACGAAAAGTTAAAGGACAAGAGGAAGTTTTTGGTAGATAAACATCTATATAACAAAAAGCATAAACCGTCTATTCGTATTTCTAGATGAACTTCGGTTTCTGCTTAATCATTGGATTATGTTCACTAAGAACGATTCAACGTAATAACGATTGGATAACCGAGAAACGATTATTTTCTTCTGCTTTAGATGTCTGTCCTTTAAATGCGAAAGTCCATTATAATATAGCAAAGGTCGCTGCAGATGAGAAGAATGTGATACTGGCAAAGAACGAATATCGGAGAGCCATCGAACTGAATTCGGAATACGAACAAGCGATGAATAATTTGGCGAACATATTGAGAGACGAAAAGGAGTTTAATGAAGCGGAGACATTATTGAGGAAAGCCCTCGACATCAGGTATTCAATTCAAACGTACCTTTTCTGCAATTTTACAATTTAATTTTTAGACCGAATTTTGCGGCTGCATGGATGAATTTGGGCATTGTACTGACGAATTTGAATAAGGGAAAAGAAGCGGAGCTTTGTTATCTCCAAGCCATAACGTTTCGCAACAAATACCCCGATTGCTATTACAATTTAGGCAATTTGGTAAGTCAAATAGTAGTTTGAGTACGATTCGTCGTCCATTTTTGAAATTATTTTAGTATTTGGACATGAAAGAGAACGAAAATGCTCTGGCCTCTTGGCGGAAAGCCGTGGAATACAAGCCAACTCACACGGCCGCTTGGAGTAACATGTTGGTGTTACTCGATACACTAGCAGAGTACGATAAAGTGATTGAATTGGGCAAAGAATCGTTACGTTATAATCCGAATTCTGCCGCATTATATTTCTGTTTAGCTAATACTCTAGGTAAAATGCATCGATTCGAAGAGGCCGAATCGCATTTTCATAAAGCGACACAATTAAATCCTAAGAACGGACTGTACTTTTCGAATTTCGGTAAACACAATATTCTTAACGTTTTATATTATAATAATATGCTATCGGTTTCTAGGTGTTTTGTATCACCGATGGGGCAAAATGGAAAAGGCAAAAGAGTATTATAAGAAAGCGTTAGAATTAGATTCGACTCTGAAAACAACCGAAGCAAATTTAATGAAATTGATGAAGTGATTTTATTAATTAGTAACATTTGTAATGCACAAAATAATTGTGGAAGGAATAAACGCAAATAATAATTTCGTATTATTTTCGTAGATGTTAGATTAAACGCAAACATTTTCTGTAAGTTTATTTATTTTTATTTCATTTGTACACTATACAAATATAATTTATTATTGACTTCATTTACGTTCAATACATGTACTTTTATTTATCATCTTTTTTCAGTAATATAATATGTAAAACATGACTAGGTGCCAAAACTTTATTATTCCATTACAAAATTGAGCGTCTAATAAAATAATTTTCATTTTATCATTACTTCTGTTGGTTTTCACCAAAAAGATTCTCACACAAACATTTATGTAATGCAAGAAACTAAATTGTTTAACATCTTTCTTTGCATTCGAATAATATAAATATATATACATGTACAATTCTAAAGGTAGATTCACAATCTTTAGCGGCCATTTGAAAATACAGTCATAAATAAAAGCAATAAATATTATTCGAAGTTAGTTTTATCACAATAAATTTAAAATAATAATGATAATATTATTTAGGCCAATCTCGTTACAAAATAAAAACGTTAATACTGAAAAAAAAACAATTTGAAAATCGCAAGGAACCACAAGTGGAGTATTCATATGCAAGCAAAACAGAAACATTTAAAAATTTGTACTATTTCAACAGATAACAAAGATAAAATAAAAAGATTTACAATAATAATTCTCCTTCGTGAATTAAAATAGAACGAGTTTGTGTTCAAAGATTCATCCCCATTTTCATATTTTCCATCATCAATTTATAAGCAATTGGAACTGGGTCCCGGTTGATCTTTTTGTTCGTTCACATCTGTGGTTGTCAGTTTTTGAAATTTACCTGGCAAGTCTGAGCTAGTAATAATGGCATGATCGCTTAATATATCTGGCAAGGCATTGCGGCGTCCCGTTCGTCCTGTAGCTAAAAACTCTTGATCCTGTGCTTTACCTTCAGGTGTAATTGCTGTTGCATTTGTTGTACTCATACTGGAACCAGATGCTTGCTGTGATTCCATCACAGCTAGCATTGTCAGTACTGGAAAAGAGAATAGAAATAGTTAATTAATAAGAATCTTATTAATAATTAATGGTATCCACAGCATGCAACCTCACTCTTTGTTATTCAAAGTACAATTAAAAAGGCTCAATGTTTACCATAACATTCCAATACATTTGTTTGGTTTATTATTTTTTAGTATCAAAGCTCTTAAGACCCTGGTCATGGTGCATAATAAGTTTCCTTATTTAATAGGAAGCAAAGTAAATGTTAAATTATTGATTAATATGTTATTGATAATATCAAAAATACAAAATAACGTTTGTTATTATTGTGTTTCGTTCATTCTTTACATGCTTCCTACCTTTCTCTTTATAATGGGTTTTCATCTTCACTTTCGATTTACACCGTTTTCTTATTGCTTTACGATTATTAATTTTAAAAGATTTCTCGGGCATTTTTTTCATTTAATGTATGTTTTGAACCTACCATTCGAGTATAATAGGGGTATCATCCACCCTATGCAAAAGTAAACTTGAATGTTTACTTGTTTTCAAACGTGAGATTCTCTTCTCTCGAAAGATACTCGCTTTGCAAATGTGTACAATTTTACATAATTGTTGTGAATGTGCGTTATTTCGAATAAATTATTAATACACAAATATTTAATTAGTATCCGTCATTCTTTTAACGTAAAGTTTGACGCAATTGAGCGTAAGCTTGAAATTATGCGTGAAATCAGATGCTAATCAGTTGCTGATTTCAATTCCCGTTCATTCGATTCAATTATTGATTAATTTAATTGTTGACGTATTTTATCGTTAATTATGCGAAAATATGCGGATATACAATCGAATGATTCCATTATAAAAGATTACTCATGTCTAATGTATTGTTGGTTGTATATAACCCTTTGTCAAAATGGTAATTGTCAAATCAATTAGAAGTGAAAGTCGAGTAATGGTGCCCATGTAAGAAGAAGATGCACGAATCCCTGGATTATTTTCATTATTATTAAGCAACGACAAATGTGAAACTTTAACTTTCTTTCGGATCGACGAAGCAACGAATCGAAGGAAAAAAAAAGGTGAATGATCAGTACAGTTTTGTGCTTTGTACCGTCTCTATTATTTACAAATCAGATGTGCTTCTTTATGTTAAACACGTTTTGTGTCCAATTTGGTGGTTTATTCGAATATCTTTAATTGCAATTCAGTAAGAGATCATTATGAAATTCAATTAAAATAATTGCCAAATATGCGATATCACGTTTACGTAATATTATCTCTAATAGATTTTATCATAGAGTCCTTGACATATGCCAAATATGCGATCCGGTATTTTATCGATTTGCGAAAAGAATAACATGAATGATTTAGGTTAGTGGAAAATATTTTGATTCATCCATTGATCTGTTGATTAGGCATCTTATTTCGACGAAAGAAAATAAGAGTGAAACTTGTATAAAAAAACCAAAGAAAACTTTCTCTCTGCAAATAACAACACATTATAACATCATCATACTTATATAGCATGTTAATTACTAGAGGTGAGTCCCCTTACCTTTTTTTGAACTTGTTTCCATTAATTGGAATATTGCGTGATTAATCTAATGCAGCATAGTAAAAAGAGAGAAATATCTCTTCATCCATCCAAAAAATCTTCGATGTCGTTATATCGATATGTGGAAATACATCAAATATCAAATAATGTACGTAATAATATTATTCTAATCCTTGACCACATTTTGCCATTTATTTTTTCTTCACCACAATTAAGTAATTTTCTCTCATTATTATTAATAAAACAGAAAACATACAGAGAGGCAAGGACGATTATCATGTAGAGAGAAAGAATGATAGCCAACGAGAGAACCTATAGAAATTACGACTGCTAAGTGCAATCTTGCTATTCTTGAGACTAAAATTGAATTATTCAGATCTCTAGAAGCATATAAGTAAATATTTTGCATCAAATCCAAATATAAGTTCGACAGAAGAAAAAAAAACTTACGTAAATACATTTTTTTTTACTAATAATTATATATTTAAGGCGGTAGTCTATTTTTAATTTTCGCAAAATAAATGCAGTCTAAGAAAAAATAGATATAAACAATATTAGCATAACAATAAACGGTATTGTTGAGGAAGAGAAGAGAAAAGTTTATTTTATTTTCAAAATATGTTATTTTCAGTTCAACTTAAATATTCTTCCATGTCACTTAAACCCAATTTGCATGCGAATACCTTCTTTTTTTATATTATGAAAATTTACGTCAGTTTTAACAATTTGGCATTGTTATTATTACAAGAAAAAATTGAAGGAATTTCGTGATGGTTACAATTTCGGTTGACGCAATTTTCTCTTTCCTCTTCGGAATTCAAATCGGTTTCCTTCCATTTAAATCGCACAAAAAATACAGCGCATTTACTTTCACTTATTAATGCTGAAGACCGCGATCTATCATTAGCTTTCTTAATTTCTCTTTCTATAACGATGGCGAGAATTAAAAAAAAAGACGAATAAATTGCAATGTCAATGCAACTGTTAACCGCTGGAATTGCATTCATTCGGTCATGAAAATAAAAGAACCCTTTTGCTCTCCGAGAAAGTGTTCGACGCCCTTGACATTGTTTCTACTTCTTTTTTTGATAGAAAAATCAATTAAAAATTGCGTTATAATTGCAATAAAATACCTAATAAAACTAAAGCAATATCGTACACTTTCACTTTTCTAAAGATGTAATCCACGTGACAATGATCAGCCTTCATCATCATCATTTAATTATTAAATTATGTATTAACTTGATTTAAATTTTATTCGTAATTTGAAAGTTTGAATTTGCGAATCGCGCTCGTACGTTAATGAACTGTTAATTAATTCATTCATATTCTTGCACAATTTCATGGGCAAATTATCGAACAAAGAATAATTTCTATTATTTTTTCTGCGCAATACTGCAAAAGAAAATGTTTCACCTACTTTGTTCGCCACTTTCTTATTTTGCCGGAGAAAAATGCCCCAATTGTCTTATTTGCGCCCTTATTTTGCATATTACAAAATTTGTTATAGTACCTTGTGTGTGAACAGTTTGATTATTTTAGTGTAAATTTGCTTTTCTAGATTGTGTGCAAAAATATAAAAAAAAGTGAAAGACTGAAAGAAACTGAAAACGATAATGAGCGACAAAATCAAGAACATACCGCAGCAGAAGTTGAAAGCCTTCTCGATAGGCTCGATGGGTAAACGTGGCTTGTCGAAGAAAGAGCTGGAGGAGCAGCGGAAGAAGGAGGAGGAACGGGCGGCGGCGCACGTCTTTCAGGAATTCGTCGAGACGTTCCAGGAGAGTCCATCGACCGCGTCCAGCAAAGTGTGGGTGAAAGCGGGCACTTACGATGCCGGCGCGCGACGCGAAGACACGAGAGATAAAGGGAAACTTTACAAGCCGACCTCGCGTCTATCGCACGACGCGCAGAGTACGGCCGAACAGGCACAAGCTTATGCGAAACTGCTCGCTCTGGACAAGAAGCCGGACCGCTTGGGCAAGAAACGCGGCAGCGCCAAGAGTAACTTGGAATCCTTCAAAGAGGAACTGCGACAGATACAGGAGGAACGCGAAGAACGGCACAAGTATAAAGGATCGATCCGCGTGCCGGTCGAATCCGAGTTCGACATGTTCTTGCGCGCGGGCGACGTCGGCTCGTTCGATAACGGCGACCCGACCACCACGAATCTCTACTTGGGCAATTTGAATCCGAAACTGACCGAGCAACAACTGATGGAGATCTTCGGACGTTACGGTCCGTTGGCCAGCATCAAGATCATGTGGCCGCGGTCCGACGAGGAGAAATCGCGCGGTCGCAATTGCGGTTTCGTCGCCTACATGAGCCGCAAAGACGGGGAACGCGCGTTACGCAATCTAAACGGTAAAGACGTGTTCGGGTACGAGATGAAGTTGGGCTGGGGCAAGTCGGTCGTTATACCGCCGCATCCGATTTACATACCGCCCGCGCTCCTCGAACTTTCGCTGCCGCCGCCGCCGTCCGGGTTACCGTTTAACGCGCAACCGCAGGCGCGCGATAAGGACGTGATGCCGAAGACGGACGAGGAGTTGAACGATATTTTGCAACGTGCGGTCGTCAAAGTGGTGATACCGACCGATCGGAATCTCTTGATGCTCATCCATCGCATGGTCGAGTTCGTGATTCGCGAAGGGCCGATGTTCGAGGCGATGATAATGAATCGCGAACTGCACAATCCGCTCTTTCGGTTCCTATTCGAGAACCAAAGTCCGGCACACATCTACTACAGGTGGAAGATTTATTCGATAATGCACGGCGACTCGCAGAAAGAGTGGTGCACGAAAGAATTTCGCATGTTCGTCGACGGTTCGGCGTGGAAACCGCCCGTCATGAACAATTATTCGAACGGTATGCCGGACGAATTGGTGATCGACGAGGCGGAGAAACTGACGACGAAAGGCACGCTGTCGAACACGCAACGCGACCGATTGGAAGATTTGATTAGGAACTTGACGCCGGAAGGAAAGAAGATCGGCGAGGTGATGGTGTTTTGTATCGAGCACAGCGAGGCGGTCGAGGAAGTGGCCGATTGTATAATTGAGTCGTTATCGAACGAATCGACGTTGATCGTGAAAAAGATCGCTCGATTGTACTTGATCTCGGACATTTTGCACAATTGCGCCGTGAAAGTGACGAAAGCGTCGTCGTATCGGAAGGCGTTCGAGACGCGACTCGTGGAGACAATGAGACAATTGAAGTTGGCGCACGACAAACTGGAGGGTCGTCTGAAAGCGGAAGGTTACAAGATGCGCGTGTTACGCACGTTGAAAGCGTGGGAGGATAATATCTATCCGAAGAATTTCATGGATAAGTTGCATAACACGTTCTTAGGCTTGGAAGTGGAAGAACGAGTGGTCGTACCGGTCGAGGAAGCCGTCGAGAACATCGACGGCGATCCGTTGTTGGAGCAGGCGGAAACGGACGAGGATTTGCCGATGGACGGTGCGGCGCTTTTGAAAAACGCGTTGAAACAGAATTTGCGCAGTCCATCGCCCGGCGCGGCTGCAATCGTCACCGGTTGCGACGACATCGATATCGACGGTAAAGCCATAGAATCGGACGATTGCAAGGAGGACGACGACGAGAAACCTAGACCGGTCGGTAGCTTCGGTACCGTCGTCGGTTCGTCCACGTTGTCCGGTTTCATACCGTCGAAATGGGAGACGGTCGATCCGGATCAGATCGAGGCGCAAGCGATGACGACGAGCAAATGGGACATGTTAGAAAGCAGCGCCGACGCGAGTCTGGACAGCACTCAGGACACGCAGGATTCGAACGATTGCTCGGACAATCGCCTAATCACCGAGGAACGACGTACGAGATTGCGCGAGATCGAGGTGAAGGCCGTCCAGTATCAGGACGAGCTCGAGTCCGGGCAACGCGCGTTGAAGACCGGCTGGACGGTACCGCAACAAGTCGAGCACTATCGGCGCAAGCTGATGAAACGATCGGAGCGCGATCGCAAGGAACGCGACGTGAAGAGCAAACAGCGGCGCGACTGTAGCAGCGAGAGCGAGGAGAACGATAACGCCGTCAGCGGCACGGCGTACGAGAAGGCGATGATCGCGAAGAAGTCGAAGAAGCACTCGCGCAGTTCCTCGTCGGGCAGTCGACGGTCGCGCAGTCGATCGCCCCGTCGACGGAACCGCGCGCCAAGTCCGCCGAGTCCGCCGAAGATACGTCGCCATTCGCCGCAAAGTGGCGCGTCGTCGTCGCGTCGATACAAAAGCCCGTCGCCGACGTCGAGCGTCGGCCGGTCGTCGAATCGCGGCAACCGATATTCGCCGTATTCGCCGCGTGGCATCGCCACGACGAAACACGATCGACGTACGAGCCCGTTATCGTCGCCGTCGTCTACGCGGTCGTCGCGGTACGCTTCGAGAGGATCGCCCGACCGGAAGCACCGGCACAAGCATAAGTTTTGAGTTTTTTTTAATACGAATTGGATATTGATAGGATTATCGTTTACAATATGATTTCGCTGGCGACATTTGATGTAACAGTTTCCGCGAATGAAATAAAATATATTAGTGGCGATTGTATGCAAATATTTGAAGTTTTTTGTTTGCGAACGTACTTCCCATTGATTAACGCTCGCGACATGCTTTCTGTGAATTTGGTGCAAATAATAAGGCGAGCGCTTTCGTTTGCGGATGACTCGTCTCTCCTACGCAAAAGGAAAACATTTTCTGCATACTTATTAATCGAGCGGGAGATACTCTTGGGATCAGTTACGTTGCTAATTTTGCACATTTCCAATCTTGCTATTAATTTTTCGTTGTGTACGTAACGGCGATGAAGCGGCTTCAAGGTTGACTTCGTGCCATCGCTACATGAATACAAATCAATCTGGAAAATAATCTCTTTGTCGTTGACATTTATAGGAAGCTTAATAACGTTTAAGACAATGATGACGACTCGTAGAGATTAATTTTAAAATTCAACAGTCGTTTGATAATTTAAAAAAAAGGTGTAATTGCGAATTGGATTAGGATAATGCATTTTCGCATCCGCAAAATAAATCTAAAGAAACGTGCCTATATGCAAACGTAGACTATTTGCAAAATTGTTTCGCGCTTTTATCGAACATAGTATTTATACATGTTAATTGCAATCGCGTTTAAATTCGTCAAAAAATAGACAAAAATTTGCTAATTGCAAATGTAAGTTAATCCAATAAATTTACGTTTAGGTGTTACGCAATTTAATTACGTCACGACTTTTTGGACAATTGTTTAGGACAATTAACAACGTCCAAGAAAAGTCGAATTTAATCCAAAAATGAGTGAATCATATCGGACGAAAATTTATTTCAAATTCTCTATTTTATTTTGAGTTTTCTTTCCCAACTTGACATCTTTCTTTTTTCGATTGCGACCCACTAACATTTATCAGAATCAAATCCCTCCGAAAATAAAAATTTTGAATATGCCGTCCATTTCATAACTATTTTTTCATTACCAAGCATCATTGGCCTTGGCTGTTAATGTGCTAAAATTAAGTGGATTGGCAAAAAAGGAATCAAGCTGATAATTTAAATGAAGAAATTTCTTGTTGTTGATGGCCTTTCTCAAGAAAGCGAAGATCTTGTCTTCAAGGCATTTGGAAACCATTTTTTTAGCAGTTTTTAGTCATTTTAATCGCAAAATGTTGTGAAAATCCATCGCAAAAAAAATAAATAATTGCTTTAATTGCAATTATCGACGAGCGAAATCGCTCTCTGCTTATTAAAATCGTCCTTGCCGTTTATCAATTCATAATACCGGACGAATCGCAAATTGTATGAATTAGTTTTGGTTCTGTTAGTTGGTCGTTTTTGATAAATCTCTTAATTTCAATCTCTATGAAATGTTAGAAATGCAAAATTATTATGCGAAGAAACGGCAGAAAAAACAACAATAAAAATATCGATAATCAATTGATCGTTCGGTATATTAACAAGCTCTTTTTCGATTCGTTAAAAATTCATCATCACAATTTTACCTTGGTCGTTATTATTACTTTTTGGCTTGTTGTTATTGTAATATTCTTCCTAATATAACCGCACGAACATACTTTGTCTCTTGTTAAGCTATTAACGTCGATGTAAACGAGGAACTTCATGGAAAAAACGCTGAAGCCCGAAAAAAAAGTTAAATAAACTTATTATTAAAGTTAAAATAAACAATGCGCGAATCATAACGCACGCAAAAGGATACGATAATGAAGTTTCCTAGATTATTTTCATTTACTTACTACGAAATTTGATTATAATTTACTTTGTTTCTAAACAAGTGGCGTCAGGTTTACTCAAATAATGACGAAATGTGCAAATTTTAACCGTTTCTCCTGAAAACACAGTTCAGAAATTACGGTTTCAGGATCTTCAAAGTTTTCATTATCGCCGAAAAAGTTGCTTAGAATTTGATTAATATCAAGTCATAAAGGAATTGACATAAATCAGCTAATCACCTCGAAAACCGTGTTTCGTTTTTAATTTAATGCTGTTAAATGCTAAAACGGATTTTTATTGCCATTAAGGCATTAGCAAAAATGGCACGTGGAACCATAGACATTTAATTTTGCTCCGAAATGCACGATACATTCCCAACTTGTCCTATTGCAATTATTCCCGCAATTAACGCGAATCGTTAAGGGAAAAGAAACGGGAAAAACCGTCGCACGTTAAAAACGGACTTCTTCCTCCGAACTCGAGTTAATTCGATTCAAGTAGATTAGTGCCAATTAGAGTTCGTACAGAAATTCCGTTGTCCGAAATTATTGGAAACGTTCCGGGTCAATTAATTGCGTTTATGCGACCGCAGAAAGTAACTTGGTTTGTTTAATAAAATACAAATTAATATAATTGCCAATGATACCGAGCTAAGCTAAATTAGCAATAAAAGAAACTAGTTTCTACGATAATTCGCAAACGTGTCCGAACATTTGCGTTTATTAGGTAATTAACGCTAAATCTTTTGCACCTGACAAAAATTAGTCGAAAATAGGTACTTTCAATTATCGCTTTTCAACGACATGCTTTCGAACGCCCTGTATTGTTTTTCTTCGGACTTTAACTAATGCCACCTTTCTTTCCAAACGTCATTATTATTACCGAGAATGCATGTAGGTAAAGTAGTAATAAAAGTGCGTTGTGACCGTTTGTATCGAAACGAAACCTTTTAATACCATTAAATTTCGTGAAGAAGAAAGTGTCCGAAGGGTCAGTGCCCTAACAACCTGTAATAATTTTTTTCTTTCCTGCCGAAGAAGAAACGTTACAAAACTTCGTCTTTTTTTTCCTTCTCTCGGTGTTTCGGTTTAGAAAATTATTCACTTTTTCCATCTCTTTCGGCGGCAATATGAGCCAAGGCTAACCCCCTGCTCGATTAGAAAGAAATCGTACACCTGTACACACTTTTATAAATTAGTGCCAGTGAATTATTAATACTTTACAATTAGAGAAGAAGAAGGAAAAAACGCGCACACACGTTCTGCGTTTGCGGCCGATCGGAAGCAGGATCTTCCAGTTGGTTTGCGGTTACCAATTCGACCGACGCGTTTAATTAAATTATCTCACCTTTTTTTTGTGTCCTGTTCGTTGTTAGTAAATACGAAGTCGGTTCTCGCATAACCAGTCCAGACGATTAAATAAAGTTCAAGACGAACCGAAGAAGGAGGGAGCGAGCGAGAGCGCAGAAGGAAAAAGAAGCGTCTATATTAAAAAGAAACACGAAGAACAAGCATCGTCGCCTCTATCCTCTTCGGTGTATATATAAGAAGGTGTGTGCGGTTTACGAAATCGTTCAGATTCATTCATACGGTCGTCCGGTTGTTTTCGGCGTGCGGAAATTGTGCGTGTACGATGTCACGTACCCTTAAGATTCGACATTAAAAGGGCCACGCGATAAGGGCGTTTTTATCGGAAAAGTTCTGACTCTTGCGCTGCGTTTCAGTAGTTTCGTTTAGAATATTGCGGTGTGCGGTGTTGTTACAATTGTTTCTTGTTTCGTTCGAGTTTTGAGATTCGAATAACTTTTGCAATATTCGACAAATTAAAATTTAATTGAACAATTAATAGAGAAACGAGCGGCTATTGGAAAGTAGGTTGGTCGCAATTAATTCGTGTGTGAGGTACGAATTATTATCAATTTCTCGTTTTTTGTTTTTATTGTTTCGATTTTCGCCCATTGGATCGTATTGTGCAAGTATTCTTCGCATAGATAATTGCAAAATAATCCCTCGCGATTGCCTTATCGTAGGCCGCGACGTTCGATAAGAAATTAATTAATTTTCAATTCGCGAAATTAATCGAAATCGTAATTACAGAGCGACATCGATTGGGCGTCGAATTCGATTAAGTTTCGGCACGGTGGATTTCAAGATTAAAATATCGCAATTCGAACGGCGAACATTTCATTATCTCGGCCGCATCCAGCGCAATCGCTCGCAAATCGTTTGCCTCCCATCTCTAACTTGAACTTATTCGATTCCAGGCGTTGGTAGCGATAAACGCACGAAGATGAAGTCCGTGTTTCGGGCGCACGGCGAATTCTGCGTGTCGCATCCGTGGGAGGTGATCGTGACGACGCTAACGCTGACCGTTTGCATGCTAACGATGGACCAGCAGCAGCAGCAGCAGCACGTGCCGGTCCAGTCGACGGCGAACAAACCGCTGCTACGCAATTGCGCCGGCTGCTGGAACGAGGCGGAATACAACGCGGCCGAACTCGTCCTGATGACGCTGATCCGCTGCATCGCCATCTTATACACGTACTATCAATTCTGTCAGTTGCACCGGTCCGGCTCGAAACCGATCCTGGTCATCGCCGGGCTCTTCATCGTCTTCTCGTCGCTCGCGTTCACGTCGACGGTCCTCAACATCCTGCGCATCGACGTGACCGATTTGAAGGACGCGCTCTTCTTCTTCCTGCTCCTCATCGACCTGTCGAAGGCCGGCACGTTGGCGGAATTCGCGCTCAGCGGCACCGATCAGCACGAGGTGAAAACGAACATCGCCCGCGGCATGTCGATCCTCGGACCGAGCATCACCCTCGACACGATCGTCGTGACGCTGGTGATAGGCGTCGGCACGCTGTCCGGCGTGCAACGTTTGGAGATGTTGTCCTACTACGCTTGCCTGTCCGTGCTAGTCAATTACGCCATCTTCATGACGTTCTATCCGGCCTGTTTGTCGCTCGTCTTGGAGCTGACGCGCAAGACGAACATGGAGCGACGCCGCGACTGGTGCCTGATGTCGAAGGCCCTGCGCGACGAAGACCAGAAATCGAACAATCCGGTCGTGCAACGCGTCAAGCTGATCATGTCCGCCGGCCTGATGCTGGTCCACGTGCAGAGCCGTTGGTTCTTCGCGGCGTCGTCGACGACGGCCGACGAGGTGGACGCCTACACGCAGGTCGAGTCGGCGTTGAATCGTAGCAGCGAGACGACGCCGATCCACGGCCACATCATGAAACTGATCACGTTCAGCGCCGATCACATACTGATCCTCATCTTGCTCGTCGCCCTGATCGCGAAGTTCATCTTCTTCGAGAACCAGGAGTTCAAGGTGACGAAGAGCTGCGACAGGTGTCGGCCGAAATTCGTGCCGGCCGTGCCGTTCTTCGCCGTCGCGTCCTACGACGACGATCCGTCGACCGAGAAACGGCCGACGACGAACAAGGAAGTGCAGACGGACGCTTCGGTTAACGACAAGGACGCGATCGAGGAGTTGCCGCCGCGCAGCATGGACGAATGCGTGAGCATTTACAAGGACAATTTGGGCGCGGAAGCTCTAACCGACGAGGAAGTGATCAATCTAGTCAAGAACAACTACATTGCCGCGTATCAGCTCGAGAAAGCGGTCAGCGATCCGGAACGCGGCGTCGCGATACGGCGGAAGATCGTTGCGAAAGCGGGCAAATTTAACGGCGCCTTCGACTCGGTACCGTACAAAAACTACGATTACACCAAAGTGATGGGCGCGTGCTGTGAGAACGTCATCGGCTACGTGCCGTTGCCTTTAGGTAAGAATAATTCTTCGTCAACTGATCCGCTTGAATTAAAACTGTTTAATTCGTAGGAGTGGCGGGGCCGTTGCTGTTGGACGGTCAAAAGTTCCACGTGCCGATGGCGACGACGGAGGGTTGTCTGGTCGCGTCGACGAATCGCGGTTGTCGCGCGCTACGAAACGGCGTGACGAGCGCGATCGTCGCGGACGGGATGACCCGCGGCCCGGTCGTACGGTTTCCGTCGATGAAGATGGCGAGCGAGGCGGTCGCGTGGATCGAGAGACCGGAAAACTACGAGACGATCAAGGAGAGTTTCGACGCGACCAGCCGTTTCGGGCGTCTGAACAATTTGCACACCCGCATCGCCGGCCGTTTGGTGTTCATACGGTTCAAGGCGAAGACCGGCGACGCGATGGGCATGAACATGATTTCCAAAGGGACCGAACAATCGTTGAAGCTATTGCAAACCCATTTCCCCGAAATGGAGATACTCAGTTTGAGCGGGAACTTTTGCACCGACAAGAAACCATCAGCTGTCAATTGGTAAGTACAACAGCTCAAGACTCTTGACTAATTTCAATCAGTTTACTGAGTTTCTTTGTGCTCTAATTTGTGTCTTACAAATCTAATTACCAGTCATCTAAATAAAGGATTTCGATGTTTTAGGATCGAAGGTCGGGGTAAAACGGTGGTGTGCGAAGCGATCGTTCCAGCGAACGTCGTATCGTCCGTACTGAAGACGTCCGTGGAAGCGTTGGTCGACGTGAACGTGGCAAAGAATCTGATCGGTTCGGCGATGGCCGGCAGCATTGGCGGGTTCAATGCTCACGCGGCGAACATCGTCACGGCGATATTCATCGCGACCGGTCAAGACCCGGCGCAGAACGTCGGCAGCAGCAATTGCATCACGTTGATGGAACCGTGGGGCGACCACGGCGACGATCTGTACATCACGTGCACGATGCCATCGATCGAGATCGGCACCGTCGGCGGCGGTACCGTTTTACCGCCGCAAGGTGCCTGTTTGGAAATGTTGGGCGTGAAGGGGGCGAACATCGAGACGCCGGGCGAGAACGCCAATCAATTGGCGCGCATCGTCTGCGGCACCGTGTTAGCCGGCGAACTGTCGCTGATGAGCGCGTTGGCCGCCGGGCATCTCGTTAAGAGTCATCTCAGACATAACAGATCGACTACGACTATTAATAGTGGTAGCATTAATAGTGAGAAATTACTGAAACCTCCAGTGTGCAGGAAATACTAGAAAGAAAACGAATTAAATCTCTTTACTTTTCATTCTTCTTTGTACAAATTTCGCTTTCTCTCTTACTTTTATTAATTTAATGGACGCGCGAGAAGAGATAATGTTGTAACCAATCGAATGGGATGCTTAAGAGGAAGTAAGATTGTTTTAAATCTGAATGTGTCGAGAGAGGCTTTTCGATCTAACGAATGTATAAAAACGAATCAATGGAAATTAGTCAAATGTACTTTATACATATTATATATTTAGAATAATGATGTTTTTCTTTGTTGTTAATATAATGGAATTTTTGTAAATTATTCATGAGATGTTTGCTTTTATTAACCGAAATTATTCTTTTCTGTTCGAAATGTAAATTCGATCGACGTTTGCGATCTTATCTCGCAAAAAAAAAACGTTTTTATTTTCGAAAGTGTACTGAAATTTGTTGGCGCGCATCGAAAGCGTTTATTGCATTTTTCTCTTAACGCCGACATCGTAAATGGTGAAACACTCGATTTGTATCATTCGCGAATCTATTATTTACCTTCGCATCAATTTGCTTCTTTTGCCGCAATCGTTCGACGTTCAATCCGAATATCTGTTCATGTAATAAACTGTTTTTATTGTTATTATTGCTTTTGTTGTAAATCTAAATTTATACGCGTTTTCAATCCTAAAATAATCGTTGCAAATGGAATGAACCCAAAAATAAACCGTCCTCTTCCCTTGGCACCAAATAATGACGTACGCACATAATTTTTTATATGAATCACGAAGTAACATCAAATGAGAAAAACTAGGGAAATTGTACCAAACGGCATCGATGCCTTCATCGTCATCATGGTCATCATCGCCTGTCCGGCCCTAATATATTATTTGTTTCGTATTAAATCTATTTCTCGCCTCTCGCAGGTTGTTAAATTACTAAATATACATTTTCTAAAGGTAAATATTTAAACATGAAAATCCCGTCCAAACGTTTTGAATATTTGGGACCGTCGTCGTACGACGAATCATCCTTCTCTTGCTATTTTTTTCCCCATTCACTCTGTCTCCCAACATTCTATCTTTCATTCGCATCATCTTCGAAACTAAACCGTCGCCGCCACCACATTCGAATCACGTTATTGATCTCTTTTAAAACGTTGTTGTGCTCGTGTGCGATTTGTTGTTGTTTGTCCTGCTGGAACGACTACGTCGGCGCCTTACCATTATCCTGTAAAGGACACGCCATAAAGGGCAGAGAAAAGAAGAGCGAAAATAACGCTTTTAACAGTGAATTGTTTATAAATCGAAAAAAAGAATGATAGTTAATTAACCGTGCCAAAAGAATTAAAACGTTAAAGCGATCCTTAACAGTTTATTTATCGAATAGAAAGTATTGAAGTATAAATAAAATAGGGATTGTATCCGGTAAGGTGGTGGCTTTCGCGACGCTCGAATGCTTCTATACGATCGATTGATCTCCATCGACAACAACAACAACAATCGGCGATAAATTTCGTTGCGAGAAATCGCGAATTGCGAACCGCGTGAAGAAAAGTAAAATAAACGGTTAGTTTAATGTGCGAGAAAAATAAAAGAATGGGTTCGATCGTACTCAAGTCGCTGTCGGTCCTCTTGGGGTTGTTCTTCATATTCGTCGGTTTCATCAAATTGTCCAGCTACATATCGAAGGACTTGCACAAGGACCTGGTGAGTTATTTATTATGCAATAGCAACATATAACGTCGACTATTTTAGGAATTCACTTGTTGGCGCCTTGCCTTTGCAAAAAAAACTCAAGCTTCTTTCTTTTGGTTTATTCTGTTTTTCTTTTAGAGGAAAGAGTACGTGAAATACGCCAAAGTCTTCCCGTTATCCGATGTGCTGGACGTTAAGATACCGAGCAAATGGTACCGGAGGACTGTTGGAGCGTTGGAGATAGGTTGCGGCATAGCTATGGCATTCGCACCAAATCGTTAGTATATTCTTAACACTTTCAAACTGATAAGGTTTAAAAAAATCCAATTGGAAACCATTTGAATTAGATTGTTATTAACGCCATTAAAGTAAGATAAAAAGCGAGATGTTTGTGTTTAGTAATTCGTTGGCAAACGTCCAGGATTATTTATTCAATGCGTGTCAAGATCAAGATATGCGACCCTCAGACATCTGTGCGTTAATCTATTAAAAATAATTGTAACGCGTCCCAATTTCTTCTTTTCTCGTCATGCTCAGTTAATTTCATTTCGCTTAAATCTATTGTTTCTCGTTTCAGATAAAATAAAGAACGGTGCCAATTTGTGTCTGCTAATTCTAACGCTGATGGCCGTTTATTCCCACTACATGGTTGCCGACAAGTTGGAAAGGACCGCGCCGGCTTTAGTGTTCTTGTTCATGTTAAGTGGCAGACTGGTCGTTTACTATCAGTTGAAACGCAAGGAAATCGAACAGGTCGAAACGCAAACGAACGGTTTCAAGCAAGAATAATTTTCTGCGCGGTTTAAATAATTTTTTATTTGCTAAATTCTTTGTTATTTGCGAAAAAATTGTGATTACCTTTCGATAATTGAGCGACCCTTTTGAAATTGAACGACGGTCGTCTGGAAAATAATCAAATTATTATTCCTTTCTTAGCGTTATTCAAAATCTATGATTCTATTTGAGTGGAAGACGGAGTTTTACGATATAAACTAGTACTTTTTACCGAATTTATTATAATTAAGCAATAAAATTCGTTTGCAAACTTTTTCTTTGCGATATCAATTTAGTGTGAAGATAGTACAAAGGAAAGAGTTCGAGGTCCTCTAGAATCGTTTCCATCTCCATCCACTTCAAGTGAATGTAAATAAATTATGCGAATTATTCGTAAACGTATTATAAATATCCAACACCAAAAATTAATTGATTTGCAAATTACGTTCCAAGTGCGTGTGTGTGCGGTGTTGTATTTAATTAATCGAACCTTGTACAAATTGAGATTAAATATAAGAATCATCTAAAGTAAAAACAACAAAAATATACGAGCGAATTTTCGCCATTAGATTTGCACTGCCATTCGATTGTTGATAATAAAAAAAATCAAGAAGAAACTTCATCATCCCCATTGACTTGATAATTGTAATATTTACGAATCTTGAATAAAGTTACCAATTAATGAAAAATAACTTTCTTTATTTTCCACGTGTATCAAAAATCAACAGTATATTGATTTAAATCTTTATATGTACAATTCTATAAATGCAATAACAGTAGTTCGCTTAAAAATTAAATGAATACTGGACAAACGTTATTTAGTAACAAATGTAAAATTCAAGAACTCTTTTTTAATTATTGAGACGCACGATGCATCGTCGTCTACGTCCATTTCGCGGTGAAACCGTGCTACTGCATTGTGTACTCGTGCTTTCTTCGTTCATTTTATGCGTATCATGCGAAGAATCGAGAATGTTCGATATGTTCGTCGTCGACGACGACAATGACGAAGACGTTGCCAAAGAACAATTGCACGAAGAAGAAGATTGGCTCGAAATCGCACCAATTTGCGACTCATTGTTGCATACATGCGACGTGTTGAAAGCCTTCTTCCACATGTCGATGGCTTCTTGCGATAGAATAAGCGAATTGTTGCCTTCGGTCGCGCCCGTTTGAAGCGGTTCTTCTTGCGTTCCAAAGCTATGCAACAAATCTTGCGTGGATTCGATATGATTAGCTGCCGATCGTTGCGATTCTTTCACGGTCGCGTCCGTTCCATTAATTTCATGTAACGTTTCGCTGATGTTTCCGTTCATCGCTTCATCCGTTGAAATCGCATTTAAAGCAGTATTGGAATTATTCGTATCGCTTTTCTCTTCAGCTGCAATGACTTCATTTTGTTCATTTAGCGGTCTCCCGCCGACGACGTTCTTTTGAATGGAGATATCTTCAACATCGGTCGGTAAATTTATTTCGTCGTTTAATCGTTTACCATCCTTTCCTTTAGCTTCATTTTTACTATCTACTTTTTTTGCGCTTATTAAAGTATTTGCAATAACGTGAACTTTTTTGGATATAGTTTTCAATTTAGGATCTTCATCGACAATTTGTTGCTCGGCCAGTTGTTCTATATCTTGGCCAGACGCCGATAGTTTTCGTTTCTTACGGGATTTAGTCGACTTCGTCTCCTTCTTTTCTTTTTCCTGAGCCTGTTCCGAGTTCAGCGATTGCATAATTTCAGTTTTCATTCGTATCAGATCATTCTCATCCTTCGACATTAAATCGCTGGCCTTTAAAGGTTCCGGTACTTGCGGACGGTCGTTAAAGTTATCGATAACATGGAGTTTAGGGTAACTGGGGAAATATTGGCTGCTGTGAAAGCTTTTCTTCTTCGTCTCTTGTCGCGGATCTTTCGGAATCTGGTCATCCACTGTTCGGTCTAATTGTATAATTTCTTGTTTTGATTTGTGAGGTATTTTATAGCTGCTCCAAGTTTCAGCTTTAACAATTGCACTCGGTACTTGTACATTTGGTAACGTCGTTTTTTCCCGCTGCTTATCAACCATTAGTGTATCACTTGTCTGTGCGTGTGCTGATTTTTCGTCAATACAATTCGGGTTTTCTTGCTGTTTATCAATGAGAAGTTTCTCTCTTTCATATTCCTTTTTTGCAGAACCTTCATTGGATATTGTACTTGCATTTGCTTCCATTTTATTTATTTTAATTGCAAACATATCTGATACATTTTTGTTGTACAGATTTTGATCAATTTCTTTGTGGATTTCTGTTACTAACTCGTCATTTGGTTTAATAATTAATTGGTCCTCACTAATATCTGAAAAAGATGGTTCTCTGCTAGTTGGTTCATCATATTTCTGTTCAATGTAATTATTTACAACATACTCTTCTTTGATGTCATGCCTCTCATTGCTTCTATGTCTATATTTCTCCTCATGGGATCTATCTCTACTCCCTCTTCTAAAGTGACTCTCATCATAATCTCTACTATGACGTCGCCTGCTTCTACTTCTTCCACTTCTATAATCATTTCTATTTCTACAGGTTTTCCTTTTGTCTCTACTAAATCTGTCTCTTTCATCTCTCAAATATCGATCCCTCTCACCTCTTGTAGATCTGTCCCTGTCATCTCTTGTATATCTGTCTCGGCCATCCCTGGAATTGTATTTGAATTTTTCACTATTTCTTCCATGTTCAACTTTTTCACTTTTAGTATCTGTTTTGCTATAATCCTTGTACTCATCATGTCTACTGACATATGAGTCAATTTCAATCATCTCTTTACAGCTTATTTTATTATCCAGTTGTACCATTTGCTCTCTAACTGGTGAACTGGACACATTCTGTCTAATTTTCATCTGATCACTCCAATTGTTTACTTCATTCACTGGTGGCACTAACTGATGAGTAACATTATAATTCATTTTCACATTTCCTGATGAACTCCATCGATTTTGTCTTTTATTATTGCACAACTCCACTTGTTCTCTCAAACTTGCAATCAGTTTGTCTTTACGTTGCAATTCATTCCTAGCTGTATTAAACAATTTAGATATGTTCATCTTCAATGTCTCTACTAAATGCTTTACATTTGTTATCTCTACTGTGAGACGTTTATTGTCCACTTCTAAAAAGTTCACCTGCCTTATTAGCTGATTATTCTGATCTTGAAGCTGAAAATCAAGAACAAAACAGTAAATGCTTTACTGAAAGTATATTAATATAATTTATTTGTTGTAGACAATGTACCTTTTCGAATTGCTCTACTAAATTTGGCTCGTCTAACTCCGCATAAATATCAATATATTCTTGATCCATTTTATTCTTATTCCAATATTATTTTACTTTTTAATTAATGTAAAATAACTTAATTTGGAAAACCATTAATTAATATTTTCAAACATGGTAAGGTTAACGTATAACGTTCAAAAACAATTTAGTGATTTTACGTTTGAGACGTTGGCTACGCAGCAACTTCATTTTGGAAATATATTTAATTTCAAAATGCCGATTAGCAATTGTTTTTTAGCCGTTTTAACGTTTTTAATAAAATAAAGTAATTGTTGGTGTGTGTTTTCAAAAGAGCAGCAAAACTTATTGGGTAATATAACTATGTCAGAAGGGGAAGGTATGAAGATGTAGAATTTAGAAATGATCATATGACAGTATGAGGCATAAAACGTTGAGATAAGAAATGAGGAATTTCCTGATATCGAACTCAAGCTTACGTTTAAGATTTATGTTGAAACTGTTTTTAGGATAGAGAATCGACAATCAGCATGTATACTACATTATTAATGGATCGTTTTCTATACTCTGAAAGGAATAAGATAAGTAAAGAAAATACGTTATTAAATTAGTTAAGGCAGGTTTCAAATTACGAATACACCTGATTCTTAAGGTATATACATATTAATTTTTGCAGATAAAGAACGCTGATTATTATATTGGTTGCGCTTAATTCTTGTTGGAACTGCTACTGATTTTAGTTAAATTATTGTTATTTAAAATTCAGTATAAAAAAGATAACTTTTTTATAAGATTAGTTAAGACAGGTTTCAAATATATATATATATATATATATATATATATATATATTCTCTTTTGCACCTTAAGAACGCTGGTTATTACATTAGAAGCATTTAGTCCATCTGAAATTATGCTAGTTGAATTTGTTTAAATTATCTTTTAAGATTAAGATGAATCAGATAAGAATGTTATTAGATTTCTTAAGAAAGGTTCCAGATTAAGAATATAGCTGATTCTTAAGGTATATACCCTTTTTGCATCTTAAGAACGCTGATTCATTTATTAGAAGTATTTGATCCATTGAGCAACTGATGCTGATGCTATTAAATCATTCATCACCAACTGATAGTAATGCTAGTTTACTGTTTGTTGTTTTTTTAGAGTTGGATGAATAACATACAAATCTTATAGGATTATTTAAGAAAGTTTTCATATCAAGAATAAATTTGATTCTTAAGGTATAAATCCATACTTTGCATCTTAAGACGCGCATACTAGTTAAATTATGATTTTTTTTAAATTCTAATATGATTAAGATAAAGTTTTTATTGAGATAGTTAAGAGAGGTTGCAAATTATAAATCCACCAGATTCTTAAGGTATAAATCCTGTTTGGCACCTTAAGAACGCTGGTTATTATATTAGAAATATTTGATCGATTCAGCTACAGCAATGGTTAGTAGTTGATGCTAGAATTTTTCGAAAGATTTAGAGGAATAAAACTAAACCGTTAATAAATTAGTTGGGAAATATCTCAGATTAAAAATACATCAGATTGTTGTGGTATATCAACTTTTGCAGCTTAAAAACGCTGGTTGTGGCACATTAGATGTGTTTTGGTCCATTGTGATACTGCAGCATCTAATGGTGAAAAAAAAACCCGCATCTAAACGTTGTTATTGAAACAAGTTCGTTTATTATATAAAACTTAATAACTCATTCTAGTTTATGCTGGTACATAATTGTGTTATTTACGCAATCCATTATTATAATATGTCATTTTGTGAACTTTGCTACATTCTCTATTGTTCGTAGTAATAAGAAAATTGATAATTTAAGCATTCACTAAGTATTTTTGTTTAGTATCGTGTTGTTTTTAGCATTTGTCCGATCCGTGCGACGTTTCTTCCATCGTGTTCCCGATGTGCTGTTGCAAACATTGACGATGAGCAGAACCTCTGCAAAAGAAGAGGAAGAGAGCCGCTTCTTGCCTCGCTTCTTCCAGCGAGCGAGCAACAAAAAAAGGATTAAAACATCATGTGAATGTGTATACATAAAAGGATTGGTGGGAGTACGATATACAGCAACAACGGCAACACAAAATATATATACATTCAACTCATTTTCTCCAGTATCCACAATATAAACGAACGATAAAAACTAAACGAACGTATAACATCGGATGCAAACGAGCAAGAAGGAAAGGAACGGACGACAAAAAAGTGTGCGGTGGTCCTCGTTACTCTTCTTCTTCGGCAATAATCCAGCAATAACGTTGCTTTTAAGAGGTATTTCTTGCAAACAACACACACAAACAGATTCATTTACCTGACTGATGTGCGAACATTTGTGTACGTGTATGCGTGTGGGGTTCATCTTTAAACCAATTTAACTTGCGCCCAGGAGAAAATAAAGCAATGGAAAAAATGTGAGAATAAAGAAAAAGAAGACGGACCGGCAACTCTCGAAAACTGAGCCAGTCTTTGTGATCTATCCATCGGAATCGTTCGCAATCATTTCATCACGGATTCGTGCATGTACTTTTAAAGTTCTTGTATCAGCAACTAAGTTAATGGTTTGATTTTTTTTTGTAGTTTTTCATTGCGAAAGGACAAAGTTATCGAGTGCAAAACAAAAAAGTGCCACATAACTTGTTGGTAAATAATTGTGGATTTCGCTATTTTATTTTGGCGAAGGTCAAACTTAATTGCCGAACACGTTTGATTATATATTTTTTTAATGTTCAAACGAATTCAGTGTCAGACGTTAAAGTGCAAATCAGTGTTTTGATTTCTCGCCAATTTAATTAATCAATTAGTGGCGTCGATGTTTACTGATTATTGCGAACGATAACGAAGCCTGCGGATTATTACTCTCCATTCTTCAAATTTGGATTATTCTGCGATCTCATCTACGACTGCCGCTCCAAAATGGTAAGCAACAACTAATTTTGTTTATCGCCATATAATTATTAAGATCACACAACACGTAGGTTGTTCTTATAATTTTTTTAACATGTATTGTAGTGCTGAAATGGATTGTTGCGAAATGTTCCAATACGAGAAGTGCGATTATGAGCAATTGCGTCACTCGCACGTTTTTGCAAGGTTTTCCTTTTTCCAAAGCAAAAATTTTGGATTTGAACAATTTCCAACGATCAATTGAACACAATTTAAACAAGAAAAACGCGTCGAATTCCGTTAATTTATTTTCGGTAATGTCAACGGGTTCAAATCGTATCGTCGAATTATCACTTGAAAATATTATTATTTATCATTCGAATGCTTTCTTCCACCTCGATTTCGAAATGCCACAGCATGACGTGATCTCACCGACCGCATATATAGTTTTTATTTTATTTCTAATTTAAAATATTCAAATTAGATTCATGGAAATCCAGAATTATATCATAACAGCGTTAAACTTGGACAACAGTAAGAAATGTATCTGCGAGACAAAATTTCGCAATATTATACCTCTTTTGCCAATTGGAATACAATTTAAATTGTTAAATGGTCAGAATAACGCAAAGTAATTCCTTTAATGTTAATTATTTATGAAATAACAACCAGTAGTACGTCCAGTATCTGTTGTTATTACATTCACGTCAAGGTAGACGTAGAAGCAAGAAGGAACGAAGAAGCGACTCTTGTATGCAATTTTACTTTTTTGCAAAGTAGCGCAAACAGATGTGATAGAGGGAGACAAACCGTGAAAGCAGAAGATGAATCAAACGGCATTTTTGCGTCATGACGATGTTGATGATGATGATGATGGTATTTTGCGATGAATGAAGAAATAAAAGCGGAGAGGTTTTGAAAGAATCGCGAATTAATTTGCGCGCGTCATCCTCATGTTTTAATACGGTTACGGTTGGAATTCCGAGAAGGTTTTTTCCATTTGGGCCCGACATTGTTGTTGTTATTGTGGCTTGGGAGTTCCAATACCAATCCAATACGATAATAATAATCAGGCATTCATCATATAAAACGCCAATTCTTCGTTTTCGTTTATGGAAGCAGCCTCCGGAGGCAAGAGAGATGGGAGAAGAGGTATTAACAAACATCTGCAACGGAAATAATTTTAAAGTCTTCATCTCCCTCGTTTTGGAACATACGACGTGCACACATACACGAATGCGTAGACCTTTTCGTTAGGAGGACGCGTAAGATTTCCTCTTTCGCTTCGTTTCAGTCGCCATTCTTCGTCGAAAAAACCGTGTAAATTTCATCTAAAAATAGTCCGTCTACGCGTCTTCCTTTCGGATTATCACCAATTCAGGTGGTAAGCGTGGAAATTAATTGACATCTTTCACTTTAAGAGTGGGCAAATTAGACCGGCGATAGCAGATATGTGGACCGGAAATGAACATGATTTCGACGATCAGATGGCGACGAAAGCTTCGAAACGTTGATACTTTGGATGAAAGATTTTTGAGTTTCGAGGGCGACAATTCTCGAATCTCCTGCGATCACAATGATGGATGGCAAAGAGTCGTTACCGATGTCCACAGGTGTTGTTTGTGGACAACCTCGGCGAGCAATAACAATAAAAATTTAATAAAAAGAACAATCCCTGCAGGAACTTGAATTGTACCATTAAGAAAAATCCTCATAAAACCTTTCTATCTCGTTCTCTCCCATTCTTTCGCTTTGCCTCTCTATTGGCTCAGTCTCGCTCTCACTTTTTCCTTCGTTCTCTCGATCTTACGGGTTATTCACCGTGAACGAGCATTATTATTAGTTTTCTGCGCTCTTTATTACACTTCTTCGTCTTACATTGTTGTATCATTATGGTTTATTATTGTTGGATTTCTTGGAGATTACTAACATCCTCGTTGTCGTCGCCATCATCATCTTTAAAAGTGTTTAATCGCTTTTAATTGTCGCCCATTCGATGGTTAATTTGTTTGCAACAAACGTTCATTCTGTAATCCAAACAATAATTTGTGATTATTTAAATATTTGTAATGGTTACTTAAGAGGGTTTCACTTCTTGCGGAAATCTTCTCTTGTGTGAAGTTTCTTTGGCTGAAGGCTTTCATGAAAGGCGCCATATCACCATCAACTTCATCATCATCATCGCGTGCTCTCTTAATATTAATGTTAGAGCACTCAAAGATAAAATTTAAGAGATCCAAAACAATTTTTTCGTTTTTTTTTTATTAGTACGTTGTACATCTGCCACAAACAACCAGCAGGTACCGTTTGAATTCAACAATAATCACGAAGAGTTTTCGGTAGACGCTTCTAAACAGCTTCCACACCTGCCTTCTTTCGTCTCCTGATGGCCCGTTCTGATTCGATATCAGGTAAACCAGGAGGACAACGTGTAATTATTACTTACCCAAGGTTTTTTTCTTCGTCAGAAGAAGAATATTTGCTGTTTTCTGTCAACGAATAATGAAAGGATTAATTTGAATTCAATTAGTTTTATGGTTTGTTTTCTCTTTTAATTTTAGCCTCCGCCGTTTATTTTAGAATCGTTTTATGTTTATAATGCACAATATTCCATTTATAGATTCAAGTGCACGTGCTACTTGTAAAATCCTCTTTAATAATGGCACAACAAACAATCGCGTTCTTGCAACATGAATATTCATATGGTTGGTGCAAATTTAAGGCAATCGCATGAAAATGAATTGTTTTTCCATTTAATTCTTGTGGTAATTTGAATTCTTTTTTAAATGTAGGCGCCACACGTAAAACAACGCCGTATCAGAATCTACCTGAGATTGTGGAATGTTAAGTTGGTTGTGTGACGGGCAGGCTTAAAATCGCTCAATAATCCGATTATTATCGGATTTGATTAATTCCGTGACGGATTGATTACAAAATCGAATCCGGACAATTTGTATGTTTCTTTTTCGAACATTTTCCGTAGTTATTTTTTATTGTTTACGATTAATAATCGTATAAACAAAGTATTTGGAGTAGAACGCGCCCGCTGCTGGACTGTTAATAATAAAAGTCGTGTTTATGCATCGCCTGATAAATTATTTAAACATTTATATTAAGAACATGTTCGATTTGCTTTTGGGTTCGTAGAAATGCAACAATCGGTTCGTATTTTACTTTTGTTTTTGCGATTACAATAAACTTTAATTAACCTGGTTTTCGAACTGCTAACGAAGTCGTTTACGAAATAGAAAGAGAAATTTATCTGAATTTTATTATTAACATAAATATAAACTCCGCGGTGGGAATTGCCGTGTCAATTAATCGGACCTTGATTTCTCCAATCGAATCTTTCAAATCACTTTTTTTATTTATTAGACCGATCGCGAAAAAGAAAGCGAAAACTAGTTTAAGACATTCAAACGTCTTTTTTTGGGCGACGGTAACAGATTCCGTTCATTATCAATCGTTGACCTACCTGCGGACGACTACCGTGCAATTTTCTTCGCCAATTTACTCGAATCCTGCAATGATTTTGCAATCCATATGACTCACCGTTGACGCTTCCTTCGATTCTCAACGTCGAACGACTCTTCTTGTTGCGGTACCCGAAAAAATTCGTTAATTAATTAACGGTATTTTTGTTGGTTTCTTCTCGACAAACTCGAAGATTAGAAGTTAGTAACCGACGTTTCGTACATCAAACGCCATACGAAAAAAATTAAACGATCACTAATTTGATGGCGAAAACAAGTTACTCGAATAACGCGAAAGATTTATTAATTAACCTTGAATTAGATCCCCATCGACAAACTTAAATTAATGGCAAGAAGAAGAAGGATTAGTTTATTGTCTATTGGTGTGAAGTACAAATAAACCAGCGTGTTTGTGTGGCGTAAATCGATCTGTTTTCTTGCGGTAATTTTATATTTACAATCGAACAACAATAAGAAGTGTAAAATTTGTTCTATAAATAGGTATTAATCTGTGTTCGCGCGCGAAGAACTCGATGACTTTCGATGAAGGCACGTTTCCCCGGTAGGTCCGCGAACAGTTTCGATAATAAACATTTTGTTAAGTAGTGGTTCTTTATTTATAAGAAACCGAAAATAACAACAACGACAGTAAGCAGAAAAAGGAAGGAATTAATTTTCATTTTCGTTCGAGCCATCGCCAGTGGAGTACGTAAATATTTTTCAACCGTTTCGATAACGTGCCTTTCGTAAGATCTCTCTATTTGTTCTTCAATTAATTACCGTTTTGTTATCGGGCCGGATGGCGAGATTTCAATATTTGCACGTCGAGCAAACGCGTTTATCTGCGTGCGAAGAAAAAAGAAACCGGCCAAGTATCAGATACGGGAGCGCGATAAAAAGGTGATCGATGATTTGTTGTAGCTAACGTAAATTGTGCGAACATTTCGCGGAAAAGGCTTGTCTCTTCGCAAATTGGTTATCAATTAAAGTAATTATGTTCACCTTTAATTACGGCGAGAGATCGAGAGTTTTATCCAGTTTTCTGGATCTCGCTCCGTGTAATAGGCGTTTGTACAATGATAATAAACGTTATACGAACGTTGATAATAAAATGCAAACAAGTTGAGCGAGAGAAAAAAATCTTAACGTAGGTAATAGAAGAGGGAGGCGGCGGAGGAGAGACCGACACGAAAGAAACTTGGAACTTATCATAATCATCATCATCACGGTCAAGAAATATAGTATGTACGGTTCGTTATACAAAAAATAATAATAATTTTTTCTTCTCCGAACAAATTAAACTTCTCATTTAACTTTAAACCATAGAGAACGAATTCTGATTTAACTTTTTTTTGTTTCTTGCGAAGCGATAAAAGTGCGACTGTTAATGAGTTGGTAAAGTTTGTGCGAGAAAGAAAGAGATCGTCGTGGTCGGAATAATAGAGAGTTCGGTTCACGTTCACGGTCCATCTAATTTCTGTTTGTTTATTTTTTCATCATCACCATCATCACAATCCTACATTTATTTTAGTTCTTTCCAATTGGAAATGGATTTATTATTATCCCATTCGAATAAAAATAAATAGCGAACTACGTGCCGTTCTTTAAACTTAAGAGTGAGAGAGCAAGAAAAGCGAAAAAAAGTTGAGAGCCGTGTTCGTTTTATCAGCAGTGAGTGAGTGAGTGAGTGAGTCACGCGACTTGTGATCTCGCGGCATTCGCATAATATTGTCGCCTTTTACCTATGTGCAGGTATGTTAATTTGCAATCTTTTCGGATGTATATCTAAATTCAATGTTCGTAACCTTTGTTCTTGCACATCGTGTTAATTGCATCACCAATGTTTGCGTTATTGTAAATTATCAACTAATCGAAAGTAAACATTTCCTTGAATTCGCATATTGCAATCGAACAAAATTAACTAATGTTCCTCCTAGCGGTAATGATTTCAATTTTCGCCACATTTGCAAAGTGCTCTTATCTTTTTTTTTTGCATTACGTTATCGATTGGATTTTTCGATAACGATTATTGTAACGTTGCGAGCCCGATGGAAAAGCGGCGAAGAGGCTTTCAAATTTATTAATTCCATATGTGGGCGTAGAAGTTGTGTGCGGAAATCGTTTTGCTATTATTATTGTTGTCGGTCTTGTTCTAGGTGGTCGCTGATTTCTCGTAAGTTAATCATCTGTTTCTAATTGGTGAATTTAGTAATTAGTGCGAATTTTAACACAATTTGCCCATAATGTTGCAAGTGTTAAGTGTTGTTTGTCGTTTGCACACTAACAGCAAAAAAATTATAATGAAAGGAAATGACGATTTTCGCATTGTATTGAAATCGATTTGTGCAATTTTCCATTTTGTCACCTTCATTATTATCGATCGATTTATGTATCAGATAACAAAATACACTTTGTACCATTCAGTTTAAGTTGGCAATTTGTTTGGTGTAGGTCGTGCCAACTATAATTAATTAAACTCGCACATCCCATAAACGTACTGCCAACTTCGTAAATCAATCGCTCGTCGAATTTGCTCGCTTCGTACTCATCGACTTTTAGAAAGTTTTCAATTTCTGTTTTCGTCTTACAATCGACACGCACCATTAACTTTTTGTCTAACCAAATCAAATGGCTAACGGAAGGAATTAATTGCAGAAAAAAAAACCGTTCAATTTAAATCCAATTATAATTCTTTACTTATTCTCTTCTTTCTCTTGCAGGATGCTCCGCACGCCGAGAAGACAATAACGGTCCCGTGTTGCGGTTATCGTTCTGCGTGTTGTTACTACTCAATCGTTAAGAACGCATCGAACGATGGGCACGACGTCCAGTTGGAAGAATGTTAACGATCGCGACGACAACGACATCAACGCGACCGATCGCGACGGTGCGGTAACCAGCGACGCGGTTAACGGCGAGCAAATCAACACTTTGCAAAATATTTACTCGAACGATCGAAAGGTAACGAGCAGTACGCAAAAAGGGGGACGAACGAAATTTGATCGAACGAAATACAAAAGTTACGTCTCGAAACCGAAGAAAGTGAGCGATCGCGTCGGCGATATCATAAAGTCATTCGAAACGACCGTTCGGATCGAGCCAAAAGTTATCGAACGTTCGGTCTCGTTGAACGAGGGAACGACAACGACCACTAACACCAGCAGCAACAAGAAGAAGAAGCGGCACACCGTTTATACGGAAGTGGCGTTAAGATATAACAAACCGGAGAGCGGTATCGGCGAGGAGAGAGCAGCGGATGCGAAAAGCGAGACGGTAGTCGATCAATCGCCGTGCGTCTCCAAACGTCTCTCTGTACCTAATATAAAATTGAATGAAAACGCCGCAGACGAGGAAAACGAGGCGGCGATCAAGAAGAAGGTAGCACCTCCGGTTCCTGCAAAGCGTTCGTTTATCAAGAAGGACGCGGCGAGTGAAGATACCAAAGGAGACGATTCAGCTTTAGCGGTTGACGTGGCGGAAAAGTGCGAAAAGTCGTCGCCACCCGAGGAAGTTGCGGAAACCGAGGAAAACGCAAACGAACCCGTAGACGAACCGCATGTTGGCGTAGCGAGTTGCTCGACCGACGAGGATCAGCTAGATTCTTGCAATAAGACGGAGAAAGAGGTCGAGGAAATTGTTGAACGATTTAGGCAACCCAACTTGCTCCTGCCTAAAGCGGTGGTGCAAGAGTTGAAGCAGCGACTAATCGCCGACGAGAAATCGAAGAAAAAGGTAAAATTCCATCCGGACGTCGTCGACAGGCCGAGGCGTCGACGTGGCCGCAAGCCAAAACCCGATTCGCCGATCGTCTTAAATCCCAACGACAGCTCTCCAGATTTTCTGTTACAAGATCTAATCGAAGAAGAAGACGAGGAGGTGGAAGGCCGCGACAATCCGTTCATTAACCTATCGAAAGAATTCGAACCGAACGAGGTCGAACGGTACGCGAGGAAAATCGGTAGTTCCGACGGGTACGAGGATCAAAATCGAGCCAAAGATTCGGTGGAAGACGATCGATCGAAGGATCAATTGGACGAGAACGCGAACGTCGCATCGATATTCGTCGAGAAGTTTAAGAACAATCGACAGAGATTCACGGCGATCGAGGGCGAAGAAACGCCAACGGCACCGAGACGAACGTTATCGCAAATCCCTGAAGAAGGCATCGAAATCGAGCTGAAATACGATCGGATCGTGTTCTCGGAGCCTGAACCACGTCACATCATCGAAAGAGCATCGTCGTCGGACGATAGCGAGTTGGAGATCGTCGAGCAATTGGATAGTTTCATTATGGATCCTAATACGACATCGGCGACCGCCGATGGAGTTGGTGGAACAACCATTAAAAAGAAAAAGAGCGGCTTCAAGAAGATAATGGGCGTGTTCAGTAGCAACAAAAAAGATAAGAACAAAGATAAGAGAGAGGTGGATAAAGTGAAGTGCAAGGAGGAGAAGAAATTGGGCAAAAAGACGGAGAACCAGATATTCTCCGATAACGCTCGAAACGAGACCAATTTCAATCGCAACGTAACGTATCGACACACATTTAGCGGCAGTAATAATAATCATCAACAGCAGCAGCAGCAGAAGCAGTATCAGCCACAACAGAAATATGCAAATAGATTCCCGGAAGACGACGTTCAAACGGATGGAACGTTGGCATCGAATAATTTGGATCATAGATCGAATGGCACCACGAATAATTACACGAACGTCAAATACATCGATACCAGTTCGTCGTCGTCGAATACGTTGAGCTCGGACAACGATCACGAGCAGAAGGCGTTACGTAATTGTTGGAACAATTTGCAACGACAACCGTCAACGATCGTCGCCAATCGACCGAATTTACAATTGATCAGTCCGAAAGCGACGATCCCGATTAATTCCGAACGCGCGCTACCGAATCCGTATCAGAACCGCACGATCGATCGCAATTTGAATGTGAACGATAAGAAGGATTACGTGCGGAAATCGAACGATTCGATATTGGACAATAACGCTCAAGCCGACGAAGAAAGCGAGGATCCGTACGGAACCGTTTACGACATCAAATCGGTGCCGGCCAAATTGGTCGTTTCCAGTCCGAAACCGCAAAACTTCGAAAGATCGAAACTAAAATTGCCGCCGAATCGCGACGAAACGGTCGACGTGCGCCAGCCGCGCATCAAATCGCCCATACCGGAAACGAAAGTCAGCACCGACAAGATCATCGCCACCGAATTGTTAAAGAACAAGACGAAAAACGAGCCGTCGATAACGTCAAAAACGTCCGACGACTCCGGTTCGATGCGATCGATTAAGCAGCATCTCGAGGCGGCCGAATGGCAAAAGAAACAGAACGAATTGTCGAAAGCGCCGTCGCTCGTTTATCCAATCGACAATAACAATTATAATAACCAACAACCGCCGCAGCAAACTTTCACCGAGGCCATCGTCCACGTGCCATCGCCGACGGCCCGACAACAATTTCCACGTAGAGCCAGCACGCCCGTTAGCGTCCTATCGACCACGTCCTCGTTACAAGCGTCGCCGAAGATGGAGGAGGTGCGGCAGCGCGTCGAAGAGTACGTGTGGTGCGAGTTGAAGAAGATGCGGGAGGCCGAAGACAATCGATTCCTGATCGACTACTCGAAGTACGGCTACGCGGAGGAGCCGCGCGCCTTCAAACGCAACTCGATGCCGAACATCAATCGTACGTTGAGTTTACCGCGCGAGATTCGACGCGAACCGCGCGTCGCGCAACGTCCGACGCCGCTACCGGCGAACGTTGCGTATCAACAGCAACAATTCGTTCGCAGTTCGCCGTCCCGCAGGACGATCGACGCGGCCGGCTTGCGATCGAACGAAGTGGTGCGACCGATCTTCAATCGCGGCAGCTTGCGTCCGGCCGATTACCAGCTGCAGGCGCAATCGCTCAACAACAAGAAGGTGGTGAGCTTCAACGGGAGTCAACCGTCGTGGCCGACGAGGAACGGCTACGTCCAATCGCCGCCGCAACGCCATCTGATGCCGGAACAAGCGCAACAACAACGGCACTGTTCGCACGACTCCGATTTCTACGACGACGTCTTCCTGTTGCCGGAACAAGAACCGTTCCCCAGAACGATGCCCACAAACAGAAGCACGTTACCGTCGTACGTGGGGGTCCCGAGCGTCGATCACTTGACGGTCACGCGACCCCCTTTGCCGCCGGGGCAACGTTCGCGAGGCGTTTACAACGGCGAGAATCGACAAGCGGGTAGCGTCGTCAACGAGAACCGCGTGCCAAACGATATCCTGGTGCGCAGCAATCAGCAACGGTTCGTGCCCGAGCCGACGTACGGTAACACGCGGGTGGACCACTTCAATCGTCGCACCTTTACGGACGGCGTCAACGAATCGCCGTACGCGTCACGACAAGATTTCCAAGCGCAACCGACGATCGCGTATCGAACCGGCGCGATTTATGATAACGAACCGATCTACGGACAACGGCGTCCGTCAACTAATCGACCGTACGACGTTTATAACAATCACTTGCAAACGGGTGCGGCAATGATGCGAACGCTACCTCCGCCATCGCTTCAATCGCCGCAGGGTAGTTTCCAACGCGGCGGTCGTTTAACGTCGAGTGCCAACGACATGTACAAACGGTTGGATCAGCAGCGGTACGGCAGTCAGGAGATGGTTTATGGGAACCAAATGGCACCTAATCGCCCGTTACCGCCCGTGCCGCAGCACCAGCAGCAGCAGCACGAGAGCAAGACGAAGTTCTTGTTGACGCGTCGAGCCAGCCAACGGAACGAACGCCAACAACAAGAACAGCAGTCGATGATACCTGGTGATTACGGGGCGCAGAGAGCGACGATGACGATGGATCGACATCTTCAGGCACGCAATTTCAACGGTGAGTGATTTTTAACTTTCACCAGTTTCTAATTAATCCACTCGTTCCGGTTGTTGTTGTTATGTTAAATCAATTCCACGATGTTTTGTATCCCGGTTTCGTCCTCGTTGATCCGTGCTTCTTCTCGTAAAGTCCTTCTTTCGGCGTTAGTCCTTATCGGTGTCCAAGTTCTTTTTTAGCCCTTTCTCTTGCATTAATTAGCTTAATTTTTGCAGATAATCGTAGAGCGTTTTGCTGACTTTCTATCTTGTCTCTCTCCATTTTCCATTCTTCTTCAACTGTAACATCATCATCAATGTCGATAAAAGGTTGTTTTTATTTGCGAATTGAAGTGGCTATTAGATGTTAGAGAAATAATAATAATGATAAAGATTAAGGGTAAACGTAAATCATTGTTACCTTTTCAATTAATTATTTGAATTAGTTAAATAGTTTTGTTGTTGTTTTGTATTATAGCCGAATCGGCATCGATTGTTGCGACGATTGCTCGCGATTTTGCAAAATACTAGGCGAATTATTTGCAGCGACGTACGAACGTGTTTTGCGCGTAGTTTTTGTTTTCACAATCTTGCCAATACGCGGAAAACAATTTGTTCGTATCGCTCCGTTGCTCGTCCGGTATTTTCGATCAATTGCTTTATTTTTTGTTCTTTTGCGAGGCACGTTGCGTAGTTTGTTATTATTCTTATTCAATTCAAGTAGATTGATAGTATATAACATTATCCCAGTATTATTATCATGTTTATTACTACTTTTTGCCAATTAGTTCTGTCGTTTTATGTTTAAGTAATTTATTATTGCCTTAATCAAGTTATTGCCACAGCTTTCGTGCCAAAAGTGTTAACAAAAGTTATAATTGCGAAAATTAAGAGAGAATCAAAGAGGCGTGCTCTTCAATTTATATGTGCCCATAGCTTTAGGGTAATACTTTTTTTTGTATGTTTATGTTGTACATTTAATAAAGGAAATTAGGTTGACGAGAATTGATTAGTCTTGATTTATTTTTAACCCTTTAATCGTTATTATTATTTTCCTAACATCGGCCCATTGAATTAATGCGAACGACGAGCAAAACAAACGGCTTCCTCTTCGAATTTCTCCGACAATTCTAACGGCATATCGTACGTTTCTTCGTCCACCGGGGAGGACTCTTGGCCTCTTTCAATTTGTTATCATCCCTGCATTCAAGAAAGATCCTTCCAATTATTTGTCGCTGGCGCGCAATTAAAGCGGACTTTGCTAAAAGAAAAAGAAAACGCAAACGATGGAGCGAAATTAACGATAATTACAACTACTACTCCTCCGTGCACTCCAAACCCTCGATGCTCCTCGGCGTGGGATCCGGTGCAAAAAAAGGGCGTAGTACGTATTTCCATCTGGGCGACCGCTTTCCGAGAGCAGGGCGTTCACCCCTTTTATTTCTCACGCACACTCCCTCGCCACGATCGTCGACGTCGTCGCCGCCGCGGCCCTTGAATCCACGTTTCACTACATATTCGATCCTCTAGCCGTGTGTATGTGTGTGGGAGGAAAAGGCCCATTTCCACCGGCAGCTGACACCACCGTCGTCCTATCGATTTTATTATCATCATCCCGAACGGCGCTCGCAAACGACGAAACGATTTTGACGTCACCGCGCGGATGCTGCTGCTACTGCTGCTGCTGCCACTGGTGCGAACCGGCTCCGCTTTTGGCCGATCGCCTCGCTCCTCCGGTTTCGCGATCGTGCCTTTCATTCTCTCTTCGCTCTTTTTTTACGTCTGAGTGTGTGTGTTAACATCCAGCTAACGCCGTTACCGTCTAACTTAGATTTCAGTATCGTTACATGTACATTTCGACGTAGAAGTGCCGTTCTTTCATTTCTTTTTCCAATTCGACTCTTTTCTCCGCGGCCCATCGCCGAAACTGTGGTAGAGAAGACCGAAGGGGAAAAGACCGATTCGTGCTCGTTTCCCTCTCTTTACGTTCCTCCGCCTGTTTGTTACCTTCCGTTATTACCATCATCGACGGCCTAAAGTGATCTTCCATTTTCTCTCTCTCCGGCAAATTATTCGCCAGAAACGAATTTGTTTGTTAAGTGACACGGCCTAATTGTTGACGGTTTTTCTCGTGTTTCGCATCGATTTCTGCAACCTCCTATTAGAAATATTGACAGTAACGAGAGGGACAATTAAAAGTGCAGAAAATATATTGGTAATGATCGAAACGTTTCGCATTATTATGTGTTGGTGCCCCGTTGACGTTACTCCCGATTGCTACGCCAATGAACCGGCTTATTTTCTGACATAGAGTTGGGTGTAAGTATAAAAGCAATTTCGATTAATTTTCTCGCCTTTTTTTGTTGCTTATTGCCTGAAGCGATAACGATTTTTTTCTATTTAATTTTTTTTCCAAATTACTCTTTCGTTTGCCTACAAAGGATTACACCCACCATTCGTTGGCTTTGCCCAATATATAATGCGGAATTATTAGCCGGAGCATTTTGCAAAGAAATCGATCATTGTATGCGAATAATCGTGTGCTGCATAGTGAAAAAGAATGCCTCATTCAAATCCACGCCGATTGTTATTAATTTCGATTCCCTACATCAAGTTTTTTTTTATATTCGTGCTCATATCGATTGATTAATTAGGGGGGTCCGAATCTAAAGGGCGAGCATCGATTAGGCGCCACATTAAGTTGGCAACGCTACCACTTTATTTAGAGTGTTAAACACTAACGCGAATTTAGCTAATAAACAAACTCCCTACTATTAATTGGTTTGCTAGCAACTTTCTTTGGTTGTTGCCAACTTTTTTGGTTGCAGTCAACTTGTTATAGTTTTCACCAATATAGTTTTATTTTGGACCAACTCTCTCCTTGTTGTTGCCAACATTTTTATTGTTACTAGCTTTCGTTTGTTACTCCTTTTTTCTATTGTTGCCAACTCCCCAAATTGACTTATTCCAAGTATGTTTTTTCGCCCTGTGTTTGATATTTATATACAAATAGCAGAAAGGAATTGCGCGTGGGTGTCGGATTTGGCGAACGAGCGCGGAATAATAACGAAGGGGATTGGGATCGAGGCAGCAGCAGCAGAAGAGCAAAAGTAACAAGGGAACGAACAAAAAAAGGGAGTCGAAAAAACGTTGGCAAACGCGGGAGTTTTCCTTAAAGCTTTGAATAAACAAAAATTGTGTATAACGAGGAACGGTTTAAAGTTAATTTGCTTCGATTGATTTTCTTTTTTAATAGTTTTATTATATTCAAATTGCAAATTTTCGCTGCCAATTGAACTCCAATCACAATCGTGCCTTTAGTCGTCGTAACATCACGCTAAAATATTGATAATCGTATTGGAGAGATATGTCAAATGCCATTTCGAAATCCAATTGTAAATTTCTTTGGGAAGGGCGCCGTAAACTTTTTAATTCTCTCTATTTTCTCCGCATAACGAGCGAGAACTGTGCATTAATCTTTTTGCTTTTGCGAATCGATTTATTTCGATGATAGGAATTTTAATACACGTCTTATTTCGCAAACTAATCAGCGAATACTTTGCAATCGTGCTTAATAATGCTGTTGAGGACAATTTAAATTGGAATCGAAGGAATTCGAATTAATTCATTTTTGATGAATTCAAATTGGGTTTTCGCGTACAATCGTGCATTTCTTTTGAGTTTTTTTAAATATTGTTTTGCTGCACATTTTGCATGGTAGTTTCCGTTTGATACAAGCGCAAAACAATGTTTTCCTTGTTTCTTTTGTAGGACGAGGATCGTGAATTAAGAAATACGATTTAAAAAAGAAAACTTGCAAAATATTCAAATAGAAAGATAACGAAACAAAAAAGGAAGTGTAATTAAGACCGCATCGAATTGAATTAGTACATTAATTAAACGTAGTGCAACAATCGAAAGTCAGTAAGAAATGTTGATCCGTTGGAAGAACAAAGATAAAGACAAAGAGAAATGCGAGAAGGCGAACAATCAAAAGTCGAATTCGACGGGCGTCGGCGGGACGTCGAAAAAGAAACGGAAATTCGGCAGGGACGGAGGTAAGTCGAATTTTGCTAGTGTTAAATTTGTGTTGTCCCCGCGAAAATTCTTGCCAAGGAAAAATTAAATCCCTTGGGGTTACTTTTTTGGATTAATTACATCCTTTTCTGCGCAAAAAGTGGAAAAACAAAGACGAAAAAAGTGGGGCAGAAATATACGTAGGTAGGAAACAAGATGGTTAATGTGAACGGCGTTAGGTTATAAATTTCTGGTTAGTAGTGCAATATTGATGTTGCCCGTTTTAGTCCGGGAGCCCCCCCGCATCTTGTTTTTATATCTCCCTTTCGTCCACTTTTTTTTCGGGTTCTCTTCCTCTCTCTCCCATCCCCGGTTTCGTCCCCCGTTTCTGGGCATTAATTTAGTGCGCCCCCATTCCTCCACCGAGAAGGAACAGGAATTATTATCCTGATACTCACGCACCAGTCCTTCCGTTATTTAAGGACCTTTGACGACGATCTTCGCCCTTACGTTCATGTTATTTTCGGCAAATTCGCTTTCGTCTGAAAATATTTTCGCCTTAATTACCGCGCAAAATTGATTTGTAGGTCATCAAAAGCGTCCCTTGTTGTTTTTATATCCGTACCCCGAAAGCCATAACATAAAGCCCGTTAAGAAAGGAAAATGCTCGCCGGAAAGGAGGGCATTATTATTGAAATAGAGGAAGTTATCCGGGTATCATATTTCCGGTTTCTTCCTTTAACGTTCATTTTTTTCCCTTCTTTTAGCTCGTCCCTTTTTACCTGTAAGATGGAATTGTTTATAATGTAGAAGTTGCGAAACGTACGAGGGTGTAAATGAGCGAGAGCGAGAGAGACACGCAGAGGGAGGATGGCAAAGGTAAAATATATATTCCCATGTATAATGTATGGGGTTGCGAAAACTGGGGGTAAATTGGTTTTGCGCAAGGGCGACGCTTCGCGCCGGCAGGCAACCCTTCCGACGTTCTAGTTTGGTTAAAAGTCTTCGGCTAACATCATCATCATCAATAACAACAACAGGTACAACAATATAACTTCTTGTAACAGAATCGGCGTTTTTAAACTGGTCGCCCCCAAAGTTTATTATTGGTTTTCGTTCGCAAATTGGCTGTGATTAATTAAGTTTCCTTGTACTCAGGTTTCGTGTTGTGGGCGCTCAATTTGATTTAAAACAATGAAACGTGGCGATGGTTATTAATTATTGGTGCTAAAAATTGTGCGATTTGGCAAAAACTAATACAAGGCGGTTCTTGTGGCGGTTCTTATTTCAAATGTTCGTATGGCGACACTGCGTTTCGTTAGAAGGTAATTTCTATGGATCTTTGTAGACGAATGTTATAAGAAAAGGGATGCGATAGGAAACGGCAATGGATGTTGCAAAATTGGAGAGATACCTGGGGGGAATTTGAATATTTTAAAGTTATTACGTTTGTTCTTCCCGTTCCTTTATTCTATCTACTATCGCTCTATGTGCGGAAAATGTGTGTATATTGCGAAAAATTTCATGAATATGAAATTATCCAAAGTGGGAAAACATCTGGAAACAAACAATTGGCACTGTCTTTTTTTTTCTCTTTGCAATCGTTTCCTTACAAAGTTCGTACCTCCGTCCCCAACAATTTTCCATCTGATTACAATACGCACTCGGCTGCCGCCGAGAATTAATTCTTGATAAGCTGGTCTCCTATCGCGAAACCTTTTCGACGATCGCAACTGCGACGGATCTTCCTTTTAATTATTAACTTAAATTAATTACACAGCGATTAATTCGAATCGATATCTCTCCAGTAGTTTTCCCATTGAACTTAATCAAACTAATCCAACGAATTCACTTATCTCCGTGAAGAGATAAAGTGCGGACGAAAACGAAAAGTTTCTTTCGCCCTTTAACCCGTTTCCACGTTAATGATCTAAAAGGAACCAACCGAACACAAAAAAAAGAGATAAAGGGGCGAAGAAACCGAAGAAGAAAAGAAAGGAAGAAGTGGAAGTCGGGCAATAATTAATTCAACTTCGCTGTTCAGCGATCTCTCCGCTCGCTTCTATTCCATTTCACTTCTTCTGGATGGTTAATAACAAACAATTTCTCTCTACGACTGTCAGATGGATAAGTAGAGTTTAGGGAACAACGTTACCGTATAAAATCTCTCTTGTTATTCGATTTCTTCTAGTTTTATACAGGTACCTACTACTACTACTTCCAACTAGGATTTAAAGGGATCGCACGGAGATTTATCGCTAACGATTCCCCATTTGTTATTCTTCCACTTTTTGCTCCAGAAGGATTCTTTTAATTCTTGCATTTCCTCCAAAGGAACGAACAAAAAAAAAACTTGCGATAAATCATATTTTCTCGGTTCTTTATCATCGCCTTTTATTAACACACCAACACCAGCAACAAGAACAGCATTCTTGAGCGAAGCAACAAGAAGGATAATAATGACAATGGGAGGAGCGCGGGGGGACAAAACAAGGGCGGTAATGTTCGCTGGCTATGATGATTACCCGCAATAACGATGGCCATGATGAAAAGGAATTAAGAGGGAAGAAAAAAGAATGTGGGGAAGTGAAAGAAAATGGTCCGCACCACGTGTTTCATTAAATTATTTTTCCCTCGTCGAATGGGATTCCGGTGCAAACGCGAAAAATTACTAAAAGAAAACGAGAGGATTGCGAAAATGAAAGTGTGGCGTATGGACCAGATGGATGGATTAAATTAGGAAAAATTGAGTTGATAGCGATGATAACAGTCCGTTTGAGGGGGACAACGAACCGGGCAACGTTTGTATTTGTAAACTCCATAATTACTGGCGTCTGCTTCTTCTTGTTCTTTAACACCAACCTTCATGTCTTCGTGTTACCTAATTGACTAGTGCTTGGAATAATAATGTTAATAACGCTATAAATGGAAGAGACGCAAACAAAGACGGTATAAATTTAACGAAGAGTTTTAACATTCAGCCGACGTGCGAACGGAGATACTCGTAGCGCGGAAACGGAATTATAAAAGGCAGAAAAAAACAGGGAAACCGACGTTTCTCTTAATGAACGTTTGTTCTTCCACTTTGCCATCGATAAATTACCCAAACTTCCTTTGCGAGAAAAATGTTGCCAACTCCATTCGAAACAGCTCGCATCGCCAATTCAATTCTGTATCTTTGTTGATTTTTTTAATACACTCGGTATTTATCGTTGCTGTCCGTTCCGTAATTAATGGCGACCCTTTTAATTAATGTCGTTTTAGACGAAGAATTTTCGCTCTTCCCAAACTTCGCTTTTTGCATCCACCACAGAATTTAGCAATATATGCGCCAGCATCTCGTATCGTACGTCACAAATTCCCGTTTTATTACCTTCCGCATCACACCGTCTATTTGCTTTCATTCCTCATCATCAGAAGAACCTCTTGAACGTTTAACAACCCATAATTTACCATTTGCAACGGCTGTAAATCTCTACCATCTTCAGCATCCGATATTTCACTCGGTCTCTCCTATCTATATTCGCCGTTATTATCATAATTTGTTACGTGTTACTCGGTTGTACTTCTTCTTGCAGCTCTAATAATAAGCTGATGGCTACTCTTTCTTTCTTTTTTTTTTTCGTTAGCGTCCTCTCTATCTCTTCCACTTTTTTCTTTATATAGCTCTTAAACGAATTATGACATCCTTACGTTATTTGCCGGATGTCCTATAAATTTCTTCTACAAGAAAAAAAGGAAGGATGGATGACTACCGTACAACATGTTCCTCCACTTCTTTACGTGGTGGTGCACGTTCCTAAATTTTTACGAGGCCTACCTTCTTTTTCTTTTACCTTCCAGCCATTCATCCATCCATCCAAGCGGCCATCCGTAAGGTAATAACGTTTAATCGAATTCCCTTCCATCTCTTCACCTAGTTTCGTTATTTATGTTTTTATTTGCTCGCAAAAGTAGATCGATAGTTGCGTGTTTTTCTCGTTTTTCGGGCGAGCAACAATCGTTCGCGAACCACTTGAAGCCGCAGGAGGAACGAAATCGGTTTAGGATTTAATTGAATTCGATGGGAATTATGATTAATCGGGCGTGTGTGTGTGTTCGCGCAAATCCGCAAACTATAATTCGCAAGCTACAATCGACTGTTCGCGCGAACGTTGATGATGAACTACTTTCTGAATTGCTCGATTTCGCAGCACGTGTATTCGTACGGTTTCTAATTAAAATATTAATCAAATTAATATGCAAAAAAATTGCGGAATTAAAGTGGAAGTGTAACCTGATTATAAACTAAAATGCAGGGAAGAAATCCGAATCCGTGATTGTTGTACGAAAGTTTTGTCGACATAACAACAGATTAAAGTTTTAATTAGGGATTTAAATAATTACGATTGTCTGCGCTACTTTGGCGAAAACAAAGATCGACCATTTACCGGGCGATAAATAAATACGTTTTCGAACGCAAGTTGGCAACACTTGCTGCTACCAGCCAAATTGCCTATAAGTTAATTAATTTACCATAAAAAAGACGTGGAACAACGGAGAGAGATAATGGTCTAATATTATTTTTATTCGGTCGTTTTACCAGTACATTATCGAAAATAAACCGACCATTATATGATAACGGACGTGACATTACGTTGTACGATCTCCGGGGGGCTTTACGTCGTTCCCTCTTCGCCCTTTTATTAATTTTCCACTGGGGTCGCGCCCTTTGCACCCGTCCCTTTAGAACAACTCCCCAAAAAACATACATAAATGCGAAAGTGTATAAAACAAAAATCCCGCACGTAACGCGTCCATCCACGTCAACATCGCCGGGGAAGTAACCTCAAAATGCTTTTTACCACGAAACCAGATTCAATTTGGAACGAATCGCCGTAAACGTTTCGACGCGGACGCTTGCAACTGATGAATTGAAGAGCGTATCGATTGCTATTAATTCGGAAACAAGGCCGACGTAATAAGTAAACTAACAGGCGAAAAGAAAGGGGAAAGAGCGAGCGCAGGACAGGCATCAAAAGAACCATCATCAACCAATTTGTCCCTTTAAAATCGTTCCATTCCATTTTGCTAGTTAGCGCGTGTACGATGCAAAAAGGGCAGGAAGAGGAGCCAACAAGTTAATGGGGTTAAAACGAGCTCCTCGCCGCTCTGACCTACTTTCTGCTTCACACCCTCTGCGTATCCCCCTCATTTTTTCTTTGTTTTCGCCACGACGATGGGCGTCAAATTAGTAAATATTGAAATTTCTGTGGGGGTGGAATTTGCAAGCAAAATTAAGGGGGAAACAGGTGGAGGAAAACGGCGGGAAGGCTCTTTGAATGGGGGCAATTGTTGCGTCTTCGATTCGATTAAATGCTAATTGCTTCGGTCGTTGATGGGATTAATTACAGCTCGAGGGCTATTAAAGCGAGCTTTCGGTCGGATTCTTCGCAATTTAGTGCGATTTTCTTATCGGCAGTGGTACCAACTATTCATTCTTGTCGTCACTCGATACTCGTCGATTCGCTCGCCCGATTTCCGGAATCTCTTCCTGCGTTCGGCTTGTTACGATGGTCGTGGTGCAGCGCGGATTGCGTGGGTCGCCGGAGCACGCCCGTCGTTACCGTTGCCTCCGCCACTGTTGTTGCTGCTGCTGCCGCTGCCGCTATTTTCTACATAGAAAAAGAGCGACGGAGAAAGAGAGCGCGACATATTATACGGACGTTCTATTATCGACTTTGCGGAGGGCGCACAGTATAGGGCGGAGACGCGCGCCAGTCACGACGTGGACGTCGAACGCGGCGTAACAATTCGCTCTCTCTCTCTCTCTCCCTCGCACGCACACTCTTTCCCTCTGATTGTTGAGTTGCGGAAGACGACAAGAAAAAGAAACAAAGTGAAAAACTTGATTTTTCACTGTTGTTCGATCGCGTTCGTTTCTTTCGTCAGTTTTGCATACGGAGATGCAACCCGAGTCGAATCGGTTCTTCGGACCGTCGTCGCGCGGTCGTGGTGGATGCTATTAAAGTGGTGGCACGGCAGTGGAAGGATGACGTTAATGACGAGACGGATTTTTCGCGACAAACGGGGCAAATAAACAAAATCGCATTCAGTCGTCGGATGTTGCTGCGACGAAAATCGATCTCCAGTTAGGATGTGTTAAGAGGGACTCATATTGTTTTTTTTTTCTATAATTTTCGCGTTAAAATGCGAGTGGTTAATCGCGATGAGTAATTGTGCATAAGTATTTTGCAATGTGTGCGAAATTGTTGTTATTGTTTATGATCGGAGAGCGTGAGTACTACTACCACCGCCGCTATTGCATTCGCACTGCATCGACAACAATGAGCGAAGCAACACGTAACCCGGCGATACCGTGCGACAATAACAATGATACGAAAAGCGAACGAATCCTCGCGGTCGTTTCGCGGATTTTTGCATACCAGTGGCTCGCGTTCTCCTCGCCAAGTGACCGTAACAGCATTTTTGTCGTTAACAAATATCTTGGACGATTTTCGTGACTCCCTGTGTGTTTATTTGTAATCGATTTTGCCAGATTCGTTGTCGTTGCTTTTCCCAATCGAAGTCACTGCGAAGGAATCTGTAAAAACGCGAAGAATTTCAATTAAACGGCCGGATTACGTCGCCTCTTCCTATATTTTTTTTTGCAAATCTAATTGTTTAACAATTTGCTTTCGAACTAGTTTTGCAGATTCCCTCTCTTAAATGCTCCTCGTTGCAATCAGAATGCAACGAATAAATTTTGGGGCGAAAATTCCCGTGGCACTAAATCCAAATTAAACTTTTAATTTAATTAAAAAGGTTAATTACATCGTGTACCTACGCGCCGACCTAAATAACGACGACAATAATGATAACACACGTGTTGTGTTGTTACCTTATGGCAAACCACAATAAACCGTCAGCCCATCCCCAATTTTGACATCAACATTTGTTTGCACGCGTAGACCATCATTAAAAGAGTGATGGCACGTGCATGAATCGTGTGCTACTAATTTTTTTTTAGGAAATTAACAAAAAATTCATTGCAAAAAGCGCGAATAAGAGCTGTCATCAACAGTTTTTCCAATGTTCTTGTTTCTAAAGCGTGTCAGGGGCGGCGCGTTAGGGGATACATTGAACGTTAGGTCAGTGAACGGTTTGACCCTCTTACCACGGCTTTAAACATTTTTCTTCGCCTCTCTTTTTAGAGCAGATTACGAATCCCCTCGTTTTCCTATTGCGTTTTTTTCTTCGCAGAAATCGCACGCCTGTGTGACGAATTCGAACGATTCCCTATCGCCTCGCTTAATTAATAACGCAGCTCCAAGGTGTCACGTCACGTATCGATTTGCGATTATTGCTAATACTTCACGGGGGACCGGAGAAGACGTGAATTATTCAAGTAGCCAAACGACAATCTCGCAGTTTGATCGACGTGTTCTTTTACAATTATTATTTAATCTCCCATTGGAATCGCTACTTGCCTTATTGTTATGGTAATTTAGACAGGAATAAATGGTAAACTTCCTCGTTATGCCATTTACGTCCATCGAATTGGCAAAACAAAAATGGTATAATAGTATTAAGTGTACAAGTTGTTATTCTAATTAGGCAACGATTAATTAATATCAATAGCCACGTTTTCTATTGTTGTCGTGCAAAAATGATGCGAGCTCCGATGATACAATCTTCGGCTAATATTATGGATTGAACATGTTAACCAAACACAAACCGTCAATCAGCCACTCTTCTTTTCCCGTCTTTTGTATCGAGTTACTTTCAATTAAAATACGTTCCATTAATTTTTTCTCTTCTTTTCGATTCGACATTGATCGACTCGACAGCAAGATGATCATGATGCGGCGAAAATAAATCTGTCGGCGACCTTTCCGTTCGCTCCTCTTGCCTCTCTCGCCCATTGTTTATACGCATCTTCTCGGTTCTTTTCCTCTTGTTTTCCTTTTGAAAGCACTAAAAGAGATGGATGTTGCTGTTGTGTTGGAGTAAGATGACGGCCACACATGTCCGCAATTAAAATTAACACATGTTCTTCGGCCGTAAGTGAAAATAAAGAACGAGAGGAAAAAGTGAGATGATGATGATGGTGATGGTGAAACGTGTTAAGGTCAATGCGCTCCGGTTTAAGAAAATAGAATGCCATTAGATTTACTATTATTGTTAGGTGTTTAGTTTCGGGTTGCATAAAAGGTAGATGGATATTTATTAACTTCATCTTAATCTCTCTTTCACTGATGTTAACGAACTAAAGAAAGTTATTTTTTCTTCAGGAAGCGAAGAATATATCTTAATTATCGTCGTTCTTATTTATACGTATCCAAAATCTGTTGTTCTTTTAATTTAACTTTATTCGAATCGTCGATCCACAATCTTCTCGCTCCCGTTTTCGTCATTTTCTTTCTGGTTCGATTGTAAAGAAAGAGAATTACGTTTGTTATTCGCGTAAATCTGCGGTAATAAAGAAACTTGAAAAGGGACCCGTTGAAATAACATTGGCATGAGTGCCGCTGGTGTAATAATGGTAGTGGTAGTGGTACTGAGGGCGGGGGCGGCGAAATGGGCGTCTTGGGGCCCATCGCCCTCAAATTCTAAACTTATTTCGACTTTTAATTTATTCCATTTTATTCCCTCTTTCATATGGTCAGTTTATTTTCTTTTTCCTGCTGCTGGATTGAATTCGGAAAAGAAAGTCGTGAATTGATTTTTTTTTTAATTTCGCAAAAATGACAATCATCGAATCGAATCATGTTCTCCTAGTGATAATTAATGAATAGTACTCAAGACTTAAAAGCAATTTAATCGATTTATTAACGATCACTGCCAATTGAATTGCAAATTGATTTGCACATCGATAATGTGAGGTTCTAATTACTAAAAAACGAAATTGTGAAATGTGTTCGCGTTGTAGCAAGTGCTGCAGGAACGACGATGAGGACGACCGAATGCCACCGGATTCGGATAGTTGTTCAGGTGTTATTACCATCAACTACTTATCACACGTTTAAGATTGCCGAAGACCCTAAACCGATCTCTCTCCCATCGAGACACGTGCTAATCTTTTACCTGCATTTAATAAGTTTGTTTTCTTGTTCGAGGGAAAAAATCCTTTTACGCGAAGTGAAAATCGAGCAAAACCGTTTGATTGTAAGCAACTGCAATTTTGATACGGTTCGAAATGTTTTGCTCGATTGCTTCTTCGCCTTCGAGTCCCCCGTTTAAACTTCAACTTTAACGCTCAATTTTTATTCTCTTTTTTCTCCGCAGAAGAAGAATGGAACTCGGACGGGAAATCGGGCAGAGGCGGATTATCCGGCAACGAATCCGGTGAGTCTTCATTTTACTTTACCAATCTTTAAGCTTGTCGAAAAAAGGAGGAAACGAATCTGAAAGAACCGATGATAAGTCGAGGATTTAATTTTAATTAAAGTTTATTGTTATTGTTGTCGACGAATTAATTGAAATCTCATCCGAATCGATGCCGGTAATTCGATTCTGGGATGACTGGTGAATGGGATGGAAAAAACTATACGGGAGAAGGAAGTTCGCCGATTGAATTTCTTGCCCTACCATCCATTCGCTAAGGGCGCGCGAAGCCATTCAAAATTGTTCGGATTAAAGTTGACAGCGAATAAAGAAGTTGAAGGATTCGCGTCGTGGACGCAGACAATCTCTTCTTCGTCCGCATTTTCGCCGTACTCTCCGCTTCCCCGGGTTCAATGCAGCTTTTCGTCCGGCCATATAATGTCTCCTATCTCGTTATCATTATCATCATTATCCCGGGTTGTTTCGCCATTACGAACAATAACGACGGTAATAATTCTTAACAAGATGCAGATATCTACGACGAGTAAACAGTAAATCGTGCGATAACGAAAGTTAGACGAAGGCCCACTTTAATCGCCACGCAGACTCCGAGTCGTTCAATTATGAAACCTCGAGCATTTTCTGCTAACAATAAAGCCAAAAAAGGATTGTTGCGATCCTGCCAGGATTCGAACCTGGAATCTTCTGATCCGTAGTCAGACGCGTTATCCGTTGCGCCACAGGACCTCGTTGGCAAAAGGTCCTGGTGCCCGACGGAAGCGCTTTACGGCCCGAGAAAATGTTAACCAGCAATCGGACACGATCAAGACCGAACGCGGATCGTTCTAGCGACGGTCTAATTATATCTCTATCCAGAGATTGATCTCCGCGGATGGCTTTGTCACACGCCCGGCTAGCTCAGTCGGTAGAGCATGAGACTCTTAATCTCAGGGTCGTGGGTTCGAGCCCCACGTTGGGCGCAAAAGCTTCTTTTTTCAAAAACTTTAAGAAGTCCTTCTAAAGAAAAAACTCACTTTGTTTCTTGGGAGCTGAATCTCTGTGGGGGGCATCACCAGAAGCCCGGCTAGCTCAGTCGGTAGAGCATGAGACTCTTAATCTCAGGGTCGTGGGTTCGAGCCCCACGTTGGGCGCAAAAGCTTCCTTTTTCAAACAGTTTAAAAAGTTTTTTTAAAGAAAAATCTCACTTTGTTTCTTGGGAGCTGAATCTCTGTGGGGGGCATCACCAGAAGCCCGGCTAGCTCAGTCGGTAGAGCATGAGACTCTTAATCTCAGGGTCGTGGGTTCGAGCCCCACGTTGGGCGCAAAAGCTTCCTTTTTCAAACAGTTTAAGAAGTCCTTCTAAAGAAAAAACTCACTTTGTTTCTTGGGAGCTGAATCTCTGTGGGGGGCATCACCAGAAGCCCGGCTAGCTCAGTCGGTAGAGCATGAGACTCTTAATCTCAGGGTCGTGGGTTCGAGCCCCACGTTGGGCGCAAAAGCTTCCTTTTTCAAACAGTTTAAAAAGTTTTTTTAAAGAAAAATCTCACTTTGTTTCTTGGGAGCTGAATATCTGTGGGAGGCATCACCAGAAGCCCGGCTAGCTCAGTCGGTAGAGCATGAGACTCTTAATCTCAGGGTCGTGGGTTCGAGCCCCACGTTGGGCGCGAACAACGTTTTTTTTTCCTTCCTCCAGATGACCTTTTTAACACGCAATCGCTTAAACTTGACCCATCTTATCGCCCGCTTCAGTTATCTTGTAAAAATTTCGTATTAATCCACATAATCAATCGGACTTAATTCGGTTGCCTAATTTGCGTATGGTTTTTTTGCGAGACTGCTAATACAAACGGTGCCATCTGGTAGAGACGGCGCCGAATTAGTTTCAGGCGTCGTCGTCGTCGTCGCGATAAAAAAACGGTCGCTGCAGCTCGCCGTCCTTTCTCGCTATATTTCTATGAATGAACGATGAGACGATGGTATCGGAATGAGAAAGAGATGATGGCTTAAAGGAGCGAGATGTACGAGGAGACATGGATCGATCGGATTTTAGTATTTTTGCAAAAGAAACGGATCCTGCAACAAGAAGAACGAAAGACGAATGCACGAAGAAAGTAAACTTAACGATGAAAATCGTTTAAGAAGAAGTGCAATTTCCCTTGTTGGGGCCCACACAGTTTCGACATTACGTTCTTACAATAAGGCCCCTATTATTATTCCCTCGATATTCCATTAGGGTTTAATTGCACTTTAACGAGTTTCGCCTCTCTTTTTTTTTCTTCGCCACTCTTTCACTCCATCACCATCGTCGTCGTTGTTATTAACAAAAAATTTAGGGCAACTTTTTGTCGTGTCCCTCTGCTAAAATGAAGTTTGAATGATGATTATGTCGCCGCCAGTAGAAAAACATAAAATACAAACTTTAACGCGAACTTAATGTATTTTTAATTTAATAAATCAGGATTAATTTAAAATTTGAATGGATGACGAATCAAAAAATTTCATCTACAAGAAACGATTGATAAAGGAATCGAAGAGAAAGAGAGATTGGTAGGGGATGACGATGTTGACGCAAGAAAGAAATCAGACCAACAAAAAAAATGTTTAAATTCATTTAATCTCGAATTCATCGATGGTTGCGCTCTCGGATTTCGCTCGAATAGTTTGGCTAACAAAAAAAAAGCGAACTGAAATTGTGGGATTGCGAATCGAAAATGAAAACCGACGGTCTATTTAGCAAACAAAAAAAAAGCGACTTGAACGGGGGGTTGATGGTTGAATAGGGGCGGTTAGTGAGTGAGTGCACCCTCTACGTTCATCCCTTTTTTTTCAATGCTGCTACTACTTACTATACAATTCCACTATCAGCAGCTCGCTTTTTGGAGCGATGGAAAGAGACAAGTTGATGATGATGATGATGTCGTAGGCTGGATGTACAGGGCGATCAAGATTTTTTTTCCTTTTTATTTCCCCATCAGCATTTTGTGGCACGTTTCAGCCAAGTTCTTCTTCATATTACTACTGCTGCCACTACTATCGACGATTGAACATCGTACGGCCACGACGACAAAACGATTTCTATTTCAGTATGGCTAGTAGCGGTCGTCGCGACGGCGGCAACGACGACGACGCTCACTCTCGTCGTCACTCTCTCTTTTCCATCGGTCTCTCTTGCACACCGACTCTCGATAATCTCGACTTACTTTTCATTTTCTATTCAGCATTATTCGCTTTCAGTAGTAGGATTCTGATAATCAAAGGGCGTCGTTCGCGTACGCAGATTTCGGTTGGCGTTTTATTGGCGGATGTGAAGTGAAAACGTAGTCGTGAAATTTCGCGCAAAACGGCAATTAGTTTTCATTTTTTTAAAATAATTTTGCAGTGTTCACAAACAAAAAGTGTGGTTCTTGTTGTTGGATTTGTTTTAAAGTTTGTAGTGCTTCTTCGGGCTGAAAATTAATAGGATATCTAACCAGGCGATTACAGTGGGTGTTGTTGCCAAGGATGATGATTCCGCGAGTGGTTTTTCTGCAATTTTAAATCGGTAATTTCACCTGTGGTTTGGCAAATTTTTCGCCTTTAATTTACTCGACAACAGCTAAAATTGCGAACGTAATAGCAAAAAACACCTGCGTTTATTTACACACGCTCCTCTAACCCCATTTCATAACGCACCCACACCTCTTTTATGTTTGTCAATTATCCCATGTAGCAATTGTGATAAGATAAAAAATTCTCATTATTATTTGATTAAATGCAAAAAATCGTTCTCCACAATCTTTTTTTGCGTTATCTATTTCATAAACTAGTTTCCATGCTGTGCAGTTTCCAGTTGATGAATTCGTATTTTTGTTGTTGTTGAAGAAGTGGGATAAAAGATTTATTCGCACGTTTCGATTTTGGCGGGGGAGCGAGATCGCGAAAAAGCTTTCGGCTAAAAGGGGATCCATCATAAATGATGGATGGCGATAAATTTGCATGGGGAAAACGGCAGAAAAGGGAATATAAAAAAGAGTCACTCGCTTTTTTTTCCCGTTCACTATTGGGCACTTATTGGGTTATTGGTCTGCAGTTTATTATACCTTCTCCATTATCATTATGATTCATGCCATTTATCTCATCGACGCTTTTTTTGATGGTCGATTACGCAAATGGTTATTATTATTGCAAAATTGAATTTGTTAAAAATAAACGAATCAAGGTTTGTTTTTTTCGAAAATCACATCTAAAATATTGTCGCTCTTGACATCGGATCGCTTGTGACCACAATCTAAATATACTTCGCCGATATTCGCGGTATTATAAAATAAAAGCATTTCGCGAATAGTCGCTGAATTCGTTTAGTTGTTGTGGACGAAAGAAACTCAGTTTCTCAAAGCTATAATAAAGATTATTTGGATGGCGCCTATTCCGTTCTCCAAGGGGCGATGCAGTAAATATCCTTTTGTTTTCTACCCTTAAAAATGTACCCTTACGCCCATCGAAATGAATCGGATTTTTTTATTCATTTGATATTATTATTTTTATTGGAAAGGAAAAAGTATCTAATAAAAAAGCGTAATTTGTGGACCGTTCGACTACGAAAGGTCTATCTAGCTAGAAGTTTAAAGCAGGAAAAGGGGAAATAATGTTTCTTTCTCTGGAAGAAAAACAAATAAAAAGTATAATAACATACGAAGAAGATGGAAAGGAATGTGCCATGAGTGAAGGGTGCAGGAAGTCGCAGCAGGAAAAATAGAGATACATGCAAAGGGACGGGGAAAAGAAAAAAGGGATGAAAAATAACGTACACATGTTTACGTATTCATATTCATCTTGTACCAAGAGCATACCAAGAGCAATAATAATAAGGCACGTAGAGACGTGCGCCTCGTCAATGTCAAAAGGTATTCCATGTCGGTGGGGCAAAAAGAAATTGGAACGGACACGTGCAACAATTGGAACGTGTCTATTAAAAAAAACCTAGGAAAATATTCTCATTTTCCTCTTTTTATTTTATTTTTTAATGCAGACTGAAAGAGTTGTGGAGGAAAATTGATATTTAAACTCTGCAAATCCCATAATGTTCGAAACCCGATTTTATTGCAGTCGATTAAAACGATTTTTCCTCGTCGTCCAATAAATAAACTTTCTCGTGTACGATATGCTAATTTGGCGAAAAGTTCTAGTTGGGCTTAAACTCGAAAGTTTTCAATTAACCGAAAACTTTTGAGGAGTTTTAATCTATCGACCTATTTCAGGTTTTGGGCGTGTGCCTTCGCAGATGAAATGAGAAATTTCTCTTAAAAGTCCCTTCAAACGAAGCAACGACGATTAAATACAATAAGCCTACGAAATCGCAATCACAGCTACGCGAATCTGGATCAAGTACCTCAGGTTAAAAACTAGGCGATTTTAAAGTGAATATTGGCGTTAAAAATGCGATTACTGGGAACGATATGTCAACTTTTATTTTTTTCGCTTAGAAGTAGTTTTTTTTTTGCGAGGCAGCTTACTAAAACGTTCTCAATGAATTTATCCGAACGCATCATCATCATTATTAATGGACGTGTGCGAATTTTAAATTTAGACTTGACTAAACTCGTAAAACATCCACTTCGTTCGTTTTCATCGGGATTTATTTATAAATACGGGGCACAACGACTGCCGTTACGTTCTGTAATTATTACAAGAACGAAATAAAAAAACGTGAAAATAATGTGGGTTACATGGCCCCATTCTCTGTTGTACTATGCCATAATCATTATTTTTAAAAGCCACGATCGGGATGCCACTCTAAAAATTTTGCTTCTTTAAAGATCATACCTCGTTAAAAATCATATATATTTTTTAAACACGCCACTTTAAAAATTGGGCCTTTAAAAAATCATGCCTCTTTAAAAATTGGGCTTTTAAAAAAAGCATACCGTTTTAAAAATTGGATCTAGTTAAAAATCATGCCTGTTTAAAAATTGTGGCCTTTTGAAATTCATAAGTTTAAAAACCATGCCTCTAAAAAATGGGTCCTTTTCAAAATAATACGCCTTTAAAAGTTGGGTTTTGTTAAAAGTTATGCCTCTTTAAAAATTGGGCCGTTAAAAAAGTCAGGAACCTTTGAAAGTTGGGTCTTTAAAAAAATTATGCATTATATCCAAATTATAATTTGGATTTTGTTAAAAATCGTGCATTAAAAATTGTGGCCTTTTGAAAATCATAACTTTAAAAATAATGCCTCTAAAAACTGGTCCTTTGCAAAATAATGCCTCTTTAACAGCTGGGTTTTGTGAAAAGTTACGCCTCTTTAAAAATTGGGCCTTTAAAAATCATGCCTTCTTAAAAACCGAGCACTTTTTAAAGATCGTGCCCTTGGGGAAATAAAAAAAAACTTGGAAAAGAAGCGCATCAAATTAAATCTTCCGAAACCTAGTGATCGTATCAAACTTCAAAATTTTGACGTTACCCCATCATCGAACGGTCACGCCGCAGGGAAAAGCGAGCGCGCGCTTATTAACGACCATGCGACTCGCTTAAGATGTTGACCACCGACAGTAACATCGATGGCTCGATTAAGAAGAAATACGCCGCCATCATCGGTACGAATCACTTGCGCATCAATCGCGCAAACTATGCAAACTTCTTGCCGCTAATAAAACGAAGTTCGATCGATGGATCGCTTAAGAATTCGTTCTCCACGTGCAGTTATATGAACAAGACGATGTACGAGCGGTTGAAGTTAAAAAAGTACAATTGCCTGATAAGAGCACGCGAACGTAAGCGCAATTCCGACAATTCGATGGAACGCATTGCCCTCGAGTCCGTGGACGACGAAGATGGGGATGGGCTGAACAATTCGATCGGGCGCAGAAGAAAATGCAGGATACTGTATAGAAGCGACTCGACGTTATATCTGGACGATATCTTGTCCGATCCGGGGAAGAAGCGGACGAAGAACAAGGCGGTCAATTGCCGATTAGAAATGTACCATAACGATGATGACGGCACGAGAACGTCGATGGGAAGCGACGGTAAACTCGTCGCACGGCACGAGTGCGAGTACAGCGACAACGCGTCGCAAACGGACAGTAAATCGCTCGAAGACGTTCAAGTGCAGGTCGATGCGGAGATGCTGATCGATAAGAAAGAGGCGACGACGTTGCAAATAATCGATTACGGTATGCACTTCGTCGAGCATTGCATGGGAAAGTTGCGAAGATCGCGTGAATTGATCGAGCGCTTCAAGAGTCTCGCGAACGTTCGATTCTCGTGCGGGGAGCAAGTGGACAGCGGCTGCCAAACGTGCTGTTTTGAAGGCGATCGCTGATGGCAGATTACGCAAATTTGATTCGAAACCGATTTCAATTAAACGATAAAAGCAATTCGCGATTTTGGTGGATGCGCCGGGCGTTCCTCACGTTTCGCTTTCTCGCTCTGTTTCACCGTCGTTTCCGCCGAACGTTGATGTTACCAATCAACCAAAAGGCGCCTGAATTAGCAATCGGCGGCAGGAAAGACTGCGGATTAATGAATTCCTGCGAGCCATAGGGGGGAATTACGTTTGATTGCGCCGGGGTCGTAGGGTGAACGCGCAACAAATAGAAATAAAAGCAAACAGCAAAAGAGCCAATAAATAAAGTGGAGAACGCTAAAAAGGAACGTGGCGAAAGTTGGCGTGTTGTTGTTGTTACGGTTTAATTAAATCCAAACCGTTATTTTGTTTCGTTTTACCCATACGGTTGATTTTTCATATTATTAGGTTGCTGCATAATTTCCAGCAGGTTTGTTGACTTCAAATTTTTTTTAGAGAATCATGATATTGGTCGGGAGGTGCTTCGGACTTTACATTATCCGATTTATTTTCTTTGTTTATTTTGTCAAACTGTTTGCGATTTTCGTCAACACCAATTTACCTCAAGCTAGTAAATTTCTTCAAAGAAGCAATCAAAAATTGGACAACATCCGCAATAATGCAGACTTTGTTTGATGCGTTACTTAAATTATGCACCAACCTAACACCGATACGTTTGCCGCGCGGTCGTTCATTCATACAGTTTTTCCTCGAAAAAACCCTCGCAATTCTAAACCAATTTACTTTCGACGACTTAAACGTACGGTCACGATTCGCCGGTAATTATCGATCTTGCGACGTGTCGTAAATTAAAACGTATTAAAGCGTAACTTTTGGAAATGAAAAATAAACCAAGCGAAACGAAAGTTGACGTTCGCGAATAGTTCCGTTGTCGTTCCATTGTTTGCGCTTTTGATTTTCGCATTTCAAACTTTCGCAACGATTTCGTGGACCAACGTAAAACGTTTCGATTTTTAATTCGTTGCCAACTGTTTGCTATTTTCGTGTCGCTACTTCCTGCGCTCGCTTTATGCGATTTTTCATTAGAACCTTGCGATTCCCTATACACATATACGTGCAGTTTTTGTTTGGCTTTTGCAATTTACCTATATTTGCCACCGTCACACGTTCATCTGTTATGTGTACAAGCTCGACATGGCACTCGACGTTGGTGGTGGTGTAATACGAAGCTGCGAGGGGCGAGGAAGGGTGTGCGCCCTCAATAACATGACTGTAGTGTGTATGTGTGTTTTGTGCAAAAGGTGGGCGTGCCCGAGGGTTGAAACTCGACGACGGCGCTCGATACGACGCTCGCTTTTACCGGCGTCGACGTCGTTTGTTGTTATTACGTAAGGTCGTTTCCATTCCTCTCGTCATCCCTCTTCTCTCTTCATCTGTTTTTCTCTTCGTCGCTTGTCGTTTTTCTTCTTCGATTCCTCATTTCTCTTGCAATTAGTTCGCATTAAATCTTTCCATGCAATGTGTTGCATGCAAGTAAATGGCCGAAAGATACATTTTGTAGCAACCTCTTTGACATCGTGTATTTTGCCGTCTATTTCTTCTGGTGTTGGAATTGAAACTTGAGCTAAGACGCAGATGCTCACACGAAATTTAGTGATAAGAAGGAAAGAAACGGGAAAATCGAACGGAGGCCACTTGAATTGAGACGAGGAATAATTGAAAACCCATTTGCATTTTATGGATGTATTTAGTATATGCGTTTCGCGTTTCTTTTTGCCTTCAGTCCTTCCTCTTTGGAAAAGTGGCCGAAAAGAAATTCCTTAATGCCACCAGAGCAAAAATGACGTACAAGAAAGGAAGCACGAAACGGGCGAAGATCGATAAAACGTTTTTCCCGTACTGCAAAAAGGATTAATAATAACGAGTCCCGTTTTCCGTCTTTTTTCCCTCCCGTTTTCCTTTCACTTTAACTTCTTTTACCATCTCGCCGGCCGTTTTTCTCCTCGCCAAACATCTGCTTGTTTACAATTTCTTTTTAAGGGGGCCACCAACTAATTATGGATGTTTGTCGTTCATTTTCTCTTTATTTTATGTTTTTACTAAAGAAGCGCTTTTTGCTTTCGTCTTTTTCTTCAAGAATCATTTGGAACGATCAAGTCCTCCCATTAATCCCTGTCGTTTATTCACTTCCCCCCGGCCTTATCGAGTTCCTGTCTCATTGCTCCAGCACAATTTCTGGGAGCAACACGATAACGTTTCGCAGTCGACGGTCAGCTCTCTCCTTAAGCGACAATAGTTTAACTTTTTTTCTCTTCTAGCGTTTACCATCTTTTATGCTTGAAATTGCATTCTTGCACTCCACTTTCAACTGGCATCTGAAAGAGGAACCATTAACATTTTAAAACGCCTTCAATCTGAAGCAGGAAATAATAATAATAATAAACGAGAATTGAAGTTTACACGCAGCGTCCTCATCCCCATAGCGATGGGCCGTAATTGAATTTTAAGGGACTTTACGCCCTTTCAATTAATTACGATTTTTCCCCGTTGCCGTCATCGCTAAACTAGATCGAACCGGAAATTGAAGCAAAGAAAAGTTGACAAAAAAAAAATCGGGAGCGAGATAAATTGATAGGAAGTCGATTGGCAAAAATGAACGAACGAGGGGGTGGTTAACGAAGCGTCGAAACACGGTCCGAAACGAATCGAACGGCGAGAAGCGGCGGAAGAAAAAATACGTTGCAACAACAACGTTTCCCAGACGAAAATCTAATTTAATTGACGCGTCGCGCCGATTTGCACGTCGCCCCGGCAAAAAGTTGACCGTTTCGTTTGTTTTACGTTTGCAGGAAGCGGAAGGAACGACAGCGAGGGCGAATTGAGGGGACGCAGCGGGCGAAACGCGCGTCGCGACGATCCGCGACGGCACACTTTGGCCAGCGGCGATCAGCAGTACAACATGTCGGGCCAAGGCGGTCCTTTGTCCAGGACGATGGATCTCGAGGTAAAAACAATCTGAATCCCGATCTAATTGTGTTATTGTCGAAAGAGAAACAAGAAAAAGAGACGAGGAATCGAATAGTATCGATTACCGATAGGAAACTTTATTTTTCCGGTCGCCATCCAATTCGTGGCGCTTAAATATTTAGATATCTCCACCCGCTATCACAACGGACCCATCCGAGTAAAGGAGAAAAGAAAGCGATCGTTTATTATTCACGTTATCCCGCTGCGTAGCGATAATATTAATTTGGCCCTATTCTTTTTTCAACTAAACGCCCCTTATCAACCATCAAACTTTTCGTAATGGGTCGTCATCAATAATTAATGCCCGCAAGAAAAACGTTCGTTTTGGTGGATGCACCGGCGGATTCCTTATGCAAATTGCAAAACTTCCTTTTTAAGCGGAGCACGCACGTTTCCTCTACTTCAACTATTTCTAAACCATAACATCAATTTAGGTCAAAACAACAAACGATGACATCATGCGGGCGTCTCGCTCGTTTTAATTCAATATTAATTAATTAATCAAACTCATCATCTCTCGCGCTCTGTCCGCCGCTGTGCGATCGCTTAACGAACGGTCCCCCAGTGCGTTGTGTAAGATGCAAGACGACGGTCTCGCCTTTTGAAATCGGCCATTTCGCTCGTTAACAAGCGCTGTGACTTTTAATTAAACACATCCAAGTGGTGATTTTGTAATTGAATCAAAATTACCAGCCATGAAGAGCAAAGAAAAGGCGAAGAAGACACCTCGTGAAACCGCGCGCGATAACGGCGTTGCAGAAAGAGCCCCATCAACTGCGAGCGTTGCGAAAATTATCCATCACTCTAATCCGCAACTAAACGAAGAAGTTTTGCCGCGCGAACGCAAGTGCCAGATGAATCGATGGCAAAACGTCGACAGTTTGATCAAATTGACCGAGAACACGTTCGCCATCGATCCGAATAATCCGCTAAACGTGCAAATTTTGTTTCATGCCGCTCCCCAACGTTCGATCGATTCTCCATCGACGACGCAAACAACAATCGCGAAATCGCCGTCGACGACTTCGTTGGGACCGTCGACCGCTCCGCCGCCGTCGTCCACTTTGCAGATGAGCTCGACGAGTCGATCGAGAAAGGTTTGTGCAAGAAATGAAAATAAACTCCCCGTGCAAGGCATCGCACAGAATTTTGCATGATGAGTTTATTCAATTATTCCGTTTCGTTTCGTTTGCACGTGCCGGATGTTGTTTAGCGCTAATTTTAATTAAACGTCGTCGAAACTGCAAACTAAATGAAAGAGGATGCAAACACGCAAAAACGAAAAAAAAAAAAAGCTGGAAAATTCCCAACGAAAGCGCGGAGCATCGTCCAATTTGTTTTAATTGTCGACGTTTATTTATCGCCCCGTTTATTTTCAATTTCGATTCGTTCGTTATCTATTCCCCGTCACCGGCTCGGACATGTTTAATCGATATTAATCGACACCGATTCCCTCTTTTTCAGGCACAACCTCGAGGTTATCCACCGCCGTCGAACGCGATGCTCTTCGACGACGATCCCGGCATAATGTCCGAGGTCGAGACCAGTTCGACCGGGTTCCGCAGGGGCGGCAAACAGCGCAGCTCGTTGCCGGTGGTGCGAACGCCGAGTAAAACGTTGGAGAGACCTTTAGGTAACAAAGAAAAAAGAGAAACGAAGAAACCACCCGAAACTTGCAAGTTAACCTCTTCTCCAGAGTCGAAACACTTTTAGAGCCGTTGAATTATTGCGATTTCTTTCTTCTTCTTTTTTTGCTTAAGGCTTAGTGTTCTTGCAATATCGCAACGAGACGAAGCGCGCTCTCTTGCCGAACGAGATCACCTCCATCGACACGGTGAAGGCGCTGTTCGTGCGATCGTTTCCCAAGCAATTGTCGATGGAGTACTTGGATTCGCCGCAAGTGAAGATTTACATTCACGACTCGTCGAAGGACGTGTTTTACGAACTGGAAGATGTCAGGTAATAACACCTGGGGGAAACAGCTGACGTAAATTGCCGGCAGATCGATTCAATATTAATTTGCAATCGGAGAGTTTACAAGAAATGGTTCATCAGAACGAATGTCATCTTTTAGGTCGCATCTAAGAGAAATTCGCGATCGTTCGGTGCTGCGACTGTTCGAATCGGCGGACGTCTCCGGCGGACTGCCGATGGCCGGGATCGGGATTGCTGGCGGCGTCGGTCACTTCGAGGATCCGAGCTATTTCTCCGAGCCGGAATTCGATTCGGAGTATCAGCATCAGCACATCCACAAAAGCAAGGTGAGTCCTTGTTTAGAAAACGTTTTATTATAACAAAAAGGTGGTAATACGAATACAGGTATAAATAATTAATTAATTAATAGTAATTAGGTTTCATGTAGACGGAACGAAAAACGAAGAGAGGCGGGAAATTAAGTAAAAACAATTAACGCGAACAGGGAAAACGGGGAGATTGCATTAATCGCCGTCGACTAATCGCTAATTAAGGCTTTTAGTGTGAAGCTGTCGGCGGATTTCTCTCGCGAAACGTAGCAAGAAAGGAAAAATGGCAAACCGTACGCGTGTGTTTTTTTTTTACGAAATACAACCACGTCGCGCGATCACTTTGTTAAAACACTCGGCATTCTTGTACGGCCGGCTGATAGAAAGCGCCCGAATAGAGTTTCTTCGGCACCGTGCGCCAACCGAACACCAGCGCCTTGCCGAACGGTTCCTCGTCGCAGCCGCCGCACACCGACATCACCGCCTTCACTTCGGCCTCGGCCGGTTCCCGCTCGTCGTCCTCCTTCTGTCGCAGCTGCACGTACGGCTCGCTCTCGCCGATGCCGGCCAAACCGTTCGACAGCGACTGTTCGAACGCGCTATTGTCGTGCGTCGCGATCAATTGATGGCCGTCGTCCGTTATGTACAATTCGCGTTTGCCGTTCGATCGACGTTTCACGCGCGTCTCCTGTTGAAGCGGTTTTTTGATTTGCGTCTTCTTCAGTTTTCTCGAAGACTCCCGCTTGAACAGTTGATGCGTCTCGATTGCCGATGGCAACGGCGTCTCGCCGTCGATGGACGACGTGGAGGAGTGCAGGAGACCGCTGTTGATCAACGGTCGACCGCCGAGCGATAGCGTCTGCTGACTGTACGAACTCTGCGGCGGTAGCACGGGGAAGTTGGGCAGTTTGTTTGTGGGCGGCGGTCGCGGTTGCGGCTGTTGCTGCGGCTGCGGCAAGAAGATTTGCGGCCCCTGGCGCAACGGACCGGATCGTTGCGAGGTGATCGTGTACTGATCGCCGAAGAATTGGCTCGCGTAGTCTTGCTGTTGTTGCGGCTGCTGCTGCGGCAGGAACTGATAGAGTTGCTGCTGCTGCGCGGCGATGTTGAGCGCGATGTCGGGGTTCAGCTGGCCGGCGGTCAGGAGCGGATGCGTCGATTGTTGGGGACGCGGCGCCGGCGGCGGCGACGGCGTCGTCGTTATCTGATTTCCGTTGTGATCGTACTTGTGCGCGTGATGGTGCTTATGGTCCTTGTGCGCTTTGCCGGCGGTCAGCGCGACGCTATACATTTGCAGCATCGTGATCTCGCCCAGCATACCGCCGGAACCTAAGAGAGAAATCGACGTTTAATTGAAGAAGAAACAAAAAGCGGCTCTTTTACCTTTTGGTGCGGCGTGGCCCTCTTGGAAACCGCCGCCGATTTGCGATTGTTCTTGGCCGCTGATGGCCACGCCATTGCCCGGTATCGCGTTACCAACCAACTGGGACAAGGAAAAAAATAAAGAGATTTATTTCGGTGTTGCATCGAACAATTGTCGCTTGAGATAAATGATTCTTACTCGGTTATGAAAACCGCGACCGACGCGTTCCGCATTCACCCAGATCTGCCATTCGCCGGTGCGGCCGTTCCAACTCTGGCACGCGTGATACCAACGGTTCAATCTTAACGGATAGTTGAGGCGATAGAACGTGTGCCCTTGGACGGCCATGCTGAAGTAGCTCGAACGCTCGGTGTTCGAAATCCATGCGAGAATCGCACGCGGTTCATTATCCACTAATCGACAGGCAAGAAACCAACCAGCAGGTTAATTTGTTTTTCAATCAAAATCCGCGGGATTTTTAACAGTTTTTTGTTTGTTTGCGATTACAAGAATTGATGCGGTCTTTTGGCGTTTTTTTTTGCTGTTGTTTGATTGAAAGTCCGTTTTTTCTTCTTGATACGTTTTGCTAAGTAATAAATTGGTCTTTAGCTAGATGAAAGTGACATTAATGCCGTGGATTTGGGTTAACGATTTGTCCATCGACATCATCGGCGACAACAACATACGTGGACTTGGTATCGCTTATTTTTTCGAATCGGTTTTTGCTTAAAGAAGAAAGTGTCTCCTATCATTCCAGTACAGTTTCCATTCTAATTAAGCGCAACTCTTTTACACACGCGAAAAAAACATCTAATCAAAATGTTCTTGATTTTTCTCTCTCTCTCTCTCTTTATTTCTATCGAGTAGAAACTAACGTCCATAAAAGAGAAATGAAAAGTGAAAATACAAAAAGAAAAGTAAAAAAAGAGCGTGTAATAATAAACTCGCACGTGTTCCTTCGGTTGCGTAACGCGAATTAACGAAGTGCACGCGTATACGCGAATGTACGAAAGCGGTTTATGAATTTAAATATTAATTAATTTTTCTAGTAACGCAAGAAAAAAAAAGGAGCCAGCAAAAAAAGAGAGAATTTCATTAATTTCTAAAAACAACGAACAATCTTTTTTGTTGTTGTTGTTGTTGCTGCTGAAACTTTTTCCTATGGCGCGCACAATTATTCGCAAACGAATTTATTAGCAGCGCTGGCGTGCGAACGAATTCATTAAGTTCTAATTATAATTGTAGTAACAATGAATTGTAACAATGAGGAGAATTACAATTGAGCAAGTAAAAGCAAGGTTAGTTGCAATTATTTGAATTTCGTTGAAATTTTACTTTTACTTTAAATCTAATCTCTTAGTATTGTTTACGGTAATTACACCGGAGATTAATCGAAATTAACAAATCAACAGCGTAATGTTCTAAATTACTAGCAAAAAAGAAAACAACGAAAGCTGCAAAGTCGTGTTCGGCATTTATTTTCGAACGGTCCATCAATAACCGATTGGATTTCACGTTCAATTACCAAAGAAATATGTAAACGCGACGTTCAAAAGGAGTTAAAGTTTTCCATATAAGTGGCAAACCTTGGAAGCTCATTAATTACAAGTGCAGTGTGGGTTGTCACACCTTTGCATCATTGTATTCTTTTGCAAAATCTTATTTTAATTGCACCTTTTCGTTTGTCGACTTTTTAAAACTTTTTTCTTTGTATTTACGAGATAAATCCGTTTTTTTTTGCGATTTTGCAACTCGAAAAGTTCGCTGCGATCATTCTTCTTCGTCCGACTTTCTTAAATTAATCATCATCGACTTACGCAACCGCCAAGAATCTAAGCGGAAACGATAGCAAACAACAACAAAAGCGACGTTACATTTCCGCTTTCGGTCTTTTCCTCTACCTTTTTGTTTAAATCTCGCCGAAAGCCAACTTTCGGCTCAACTTGCTCAACATTTTCCGTTTGTTTTCCGATTTCGCAAACAAACAAAAACCACATGCAGAAGCGACTTACCCGCATAGGAGAATACCGGATGATCGTTACTGTGATTAGCGAACTTGCTCCAATAGCATAACGTGAACTCTTTCATCTCCGGCATATGACTTTTGTATTGCACGTACTGAAAGTACAAGTCTTGCGTGAAACCGACCTTGTACAATTCGCACTGATCGCCCTGCGGACGATGTTGATAATGGTCGGCGATTATCGATGAGAAACTCGGTTCGTGATGTCGCGGACGTTTACTATAATAATCCGCGTCGAACATCGGTTGCCAACCGTCCGTTTCGATCGATAAACACGCCGGCAAAGCGATCGACAACGACAAGACACTCAACGTCGCCCTTAAACTCATCATCGTCTTCGGCTATAAGCTTGAATAATAACAAAAAAAAACGATCGCAATTTGAGCAAGAAGAACGTTTTGCAAACTTACCTCTCTCTTTTTGCGCGAACTAATTAATTTCTTCGATTATACTTCTTCGAGATGAAGAAGCATCACTCGATTAAAACGACACCACTGATTCTTCGAAGATTTATTTAAGAAAGTACATAAATTGGATTACAATTCGCGCACGCTTCTGATTTAACCTCCTTCGTTCGCGATTAACTTATTATTGACGGACTTCTTCTTCGGTCGCGCTGCTACAACTCGATACTCCGGTTTGTCATTTTGTTATCGTTGCGTTTGGTTCTTCGCGGTACTCGGTGAATGGACATATGGAAGTAACAGATTCGTTTTTAATAAACGCACACGGCCACCACTCTCCTCCACGGGTTTGCAAGAAAATGTAAAAGAAAAGTGAAAAAAAAAAGGATAGAGAGGACGAACAAATTGAGCGATTTGGCTGGCAAAGAAGTGGATGGTTCTAGAAAAAGATTAGAGCTCGCTGTCTTGGGAGGAGCGAGAGAAAGACGATCGTTTAGCGTCGTTACTTTCCCTTGCATTATGATGCGTCATTAACATTTAATTTGCAGACTCTTTTTTAAATGAATTAATTGTGTTACCTTTCAACCTTCCCGAAGAATTGTTAACATTTTTGCACTAAAAACTAACCGAAAGTTTGAAGAATAAAATGTTTCATGTGCTGATAAAAGTTTCGCAGAACCGAAATTGCTTTTGGTTTGGCAAACCTGCGTTAAATAAACAAAGGATAATCGTTTGGTTGAAGAAAATTTTGCAATAACGGGTTAATGGACTTTTTCCGAATTCTTGTCGGTATTTAAATTAATCGAAATATCATTTCCGTTTGTTGCGTAACCGCAAAAGAGAAAGGTCCCTGACGATAATGATGAGTAAATTCTTTCACTCGACGAAGATCCTTTTCGCAATCGGAGCGCAACAACTATTGCGATTAATTAAAGGTATTTTTTTGCGAACGATTATGCAAAATTTCCGACTATTTGGATAAAGAGCAAAAAATCAGTCATCCGTTTACAATTAGGCTGCCGAATTATGTACCAGTGGAAGGTCGCCTTAATTACAATTTAAATCAATTGTTATTTATTGCCAATTAATTAGCAATTAGCATAATTCAATCGTTAACGCTATCATTGCGATTAATAATAATCGTACGAATGGCAACAATCGTTATTATTGTTATGTAAATCGTGTAATAATGGTAATAACTGCTTATTCGCATTAATCACTTACTATTAGACGTTTACTTGAGAGTTGCAAAAAGAAAATCGATTCGGCTGCATCACGTTTATTAACAAGTGCAAATTATGGTTGGGAAAAATCGCCTCAAGGTTTTTCGTTTTATTAAAATCCTTTCTTTCGCATCGTTGCTAGAAACCTTATGCACGTTCCCTTCATAGCCTAGGGAAAAAGTGTAAACCAAACTTTCAAATTTTTTTAATCTGGTGTTGCAAATTGTTGCAATTCTCTTCAAGGGAAAGAAATGGAACTCTAAAAAAAGATCGGCAATTAGTGGTAAACAATAATAGCATTGATTCCTGAATTGGTTTTAATTGAATAATCGTTATGATATCAATCGGATCGAACGCTGAATAATTTCCAGTAAATTCCGTTCGTTTTCCGTTTGGACATGAAACCGCTGGAGAATGTTTTTTAATGAACGTTATTAACGGAGTTTTATTGCCGAATAATTACGTGAAAGGATCTTTTTAACAGTTGTTTAACGATTTCAATTGGGAACAATACCAAGAATGAAATAGATTGGTAACGAATTTAAATTCGATTCACTGTCATTAACGTCAACAGAGCATTAGGGAAACGGTCTAGTGAGAGAACTTCACACCAATACTAATTATCATATCGTATCTAAAGCATTGATTCCCCATTTTATAGTTCAATTGCACAAATATTCGTCGTTATGTAATCGGTACGTTTCGCGAGTTTCTTTAAACTCTTTCAGCCGCTTTAACTTTAAAGTTTTTTTTTCTCTTTTGGGCAAGGCCGTGTAATGGAGACAACGCCGTAACCGATATGTATTTCATGCCGATTTTGAGTGAAACGACAAAAAGAAAACCTAATTATTTGTTATTTAATCGGCCTAGAATTTAATCTCTCAACGACACTCTGCACTAAATTAGATATTGTCCGATGATAGAAAAAAGAATCGTATCATTCAAAGTTCTCGCTTAACGTTTTTGCCTTCTTGTTGTTGCTTTGATTTCAAAAAAACAGAAAAAATAACGTGCCTTTCGATTCGAAAGTGAAACTTATCGAATTTTAGTTTATAATAGAGTTGCAAAGACCAAAGCGCAAAAGGTGTTTATTTTGTTTGTCATGAATCTCCAATTTGACCAATTTATTAATTAATTTATGGTTTTATTGCCGCGAGAAATCCAAAATCCTTTCCATTACGTTGCTGTTGATGAACAGTATAATTTCTTAATTCGCCAATAAAGAAACTGGGATTTTTCTTAAAATAAACAAAAACTTAATCGCAATTTACACCAAAAACTGATCATGATTAATGCCAAAATAATAATTAGTGGCCAATAAATCACGATATGATTAATATGTTCGTATCCAGTTTTTAATCGATTAAATTAATGAGATGCAAAGCAGCTCGACGTAAAGTTGATCAACATACGAGCGATTTCGTTCCAATCGAATTCGATATATATTTATTCGCATTTGCACGTAAATAAATGGGTAAAAGTTGCTCATTTTTTTCCCTTCTTATTCTCGCATTCGCAATAATAATTCTCCAAATGCCTCTACCGACTTGATATACACGTCTGATTAACCTAGATTCGTTGTTACCGCAGCCACATGGTCATAAAAGTAATAAAATGTTAGTTCTTTCGTATATTAATAAATAATAATAAAAAAACTTAAATCGACTGAATGAATAATAATGAAAGGTGGGCAAAATCGAAAGAAACCGCGGAGAGATTTGAAAAGCCGTTGTGCAATAGGCAAATTGGATTTCTTTTCTTCGATAAAAAAGGCGTTACCACTTATTAATTCACGCTTTTTCCTTCGACTATCAAGTATATGTAATATTGCTCAATCGAAATTAAATAATCCACCAAAATGAGATTGATTTATATTAATTTTTATTTTCGATTGCAAAATATTGTTGTTTCTCCATATCGATTTAAAGACGCGAACAAATAATTGCAGTAGCATAAAGTGGATTTTCCATTTGTTCGTACGCCGGCTATTGTAATCGCATAAAGTGACCGTCAATTAATCGTCGATCGATCGATTCCAAATTGGAATTGCCTCCTCGACACGACACGTCCGACTGTCACGTGCACGTCAATTTGCGGACATGCAAAATATTGCCAATTTTTGTTGTTGTTCGTTTCCGCGTAGAGGTACGTTCGATGGAAATCGGTTTCACTTTTTCCCCTCTATCTCACTTTGCCGATGTTAATAAATTATCTTCTTGTCGCCTGTCGCTATTTTCCTATTACTCAAATGTTAAACAATTAGAAAATCTGCATAAAGCAATAAAACGAAAAAGAAACTTAAAGATAGTTAAAAGAAATTTGAAAATAGGAAGGAAATTGGCACGTTATTATTATCGCTATCGGGAAACGAAACAGCAATAAAAGGGGAGGGAAAAATCGACAGATTTTTCGAAATCGAGATTTAAGTTACGAAATTGGAAGCAGGAAGTTTCTTTTTTTGTTTTTGTTTTTTCTTGTTCTTGCCTTCGGTATTGTCGGGATACAACAAACGAAAGAAGCCGCACAAAGGAAAACGAATTAACGAGCGACAGTGATAGAAATGGAAATTCGAGACGAACAATTTTACATTCTTTCGCTCGCTCGCACGCTCACGCATCTCGCATTCGATTTCGTTCGGGCCGCATTTTCTTTTCGAAAACAGCAAAATACTAAACAATTCCAAAGAGAAACAACTTTCTTTCAAATTCTGATTACAACACACGTATTTTTCGTTATTATCGTTATTAACTGGATGAGTTTCTATTCGTTCCATCCATCACTTCATCGTTTCCATACAAATCGCAACGGTAATAATTGCATTTAACCGACCGTTCTTGCAATTGCACTGAATGCACCGAAAGAACAATGAGGCGACGTGCAAATTAATTTGGCACGGATTGAAGACGAAACAAATTGTTTAACGATAGAAACGGTTAAACATTTTCACATCCATTTCCTCCAGATATTACTACGTTTATTATTAAACCAAAATCATTCCGAATTGAAATTGCTATTAATAGCAAATACCAGAAAGTAAATCGTGTTTTACGCGCAAAAGAACGAGTTTTATCTCTTCGAGAGCGATTATGTAACCGTTCCTTTTTGCATTATTATTATTATTTACCACTTCTCGTACGTTTAAATGTATCTATTAAAAACGTGGTTGTTGTTTGGAGAGAGCGAGAGTTGTTGACCATAATAAAGTCTGCTCCTTTTGCTCTAGAGCCATTTAACCGTATCTGAAGCAATTTATCGTTGTAATAAACGTTAATAACGATTTTATTACAGCAACGATTAAAATGTACAGGAGACCGAGGCGAGCGCCGTAACAATAATTACGAGTCGCTCTTAAGAAACAACGCAGATAATATTACAGGTGATCTAATTAGGAAAAACTCTTCGATGCTTACATCATCGCGACGGTATTTACGCTTGCCGCCGATGACCGTGCGAATCGAAGACGTTTCGTGAAAGATAATCGTGAGCTAATTAATCTAATCTGCGGTTAAATGAGAAGTATTTTGAAAATCGTGTCCGTCAACTTTAGACGAAAATTTCCCGTAACAGCCCGAACGAAAAATGCTTTCGAATCGTCGAATCACGAATTCTTCTTCGCGTCCATCCTGCATCATTATTAAAGATCTAATTGAGAGTTTTCTTCTACGAACAAACATCCAAATCGAAAGAAATGTCGTCCGGTCGGAGTGAAAGTGGTTCGTCACGTTCTCGATCTTACTCCAATTATTCCTACTTCGGTGCCGTTTATGGTCACTACCAGATCAAATTCTTCGACCAGCATCCGCCGTCAATCGACATCGATGGCAACGCGATCCCGTTTCCTGTACGATTAGTTATGTAATTCGCATTCGCAATTCGCATTTGCAAAAGAAAAATTAGCTAAAATTAAACGCCATCTAATAGGATTTGATGAAAGAGAGGCGATTGGAAACTTTCACCCGGTGACATGTCGAAGAGATTAGATTGTTCAATTAAAAGATGTCTCTATTAACTGTTTTTTTTTAACGAAAGAGAAAAAAAAAAACGTGCAAATTGCCATAAAGCATATGCGCTACGTTGAAATTAATATTCCCATGATGAATACGCAAAGCCATAACTTAATTCGATGTGGTTTTCGGGAATGAAATCAATGCGCTTACTAGAAAAGTGTATTTGCACAAAACGATATCAACGCACATTGAATGCTCATAAACAAAACGGCGCGATCGGTTTCCACAAAGCGCCGCCGAACACGCGTACCGGCGTCTTCGTCCAACTCACCAAGACCCTTCGGTCCCGCAGCGGCGCCCCTTTGCCCAGCAAGCAATCGCCGAAACTCAACTCGACGAGGACGGCGCCCAACGGTCTCGTCTTCGCCGCAACCGACGGCGACACCGAATTGTAATCGCTCGCCGTCGCACGTCTCCTATTAACGTTCGCGCCGCTCGCCAACTGATCGCCTTCACCGTGCGCCACTCGCCAACGCGAGGGCCCGGGCGTCGGCGAAAAGAATCCCAAGACGTTCTTCAGCAATTGCTGGCCGAACGTCACGAAACTTTTGGCCGTGCGATCGCCAACGTCCGCGGCGGACTTCCGCGTCTTCCCATCGGGAAACCTCACTTTCTTCCCGTCGTTCACGTGATTGACCGTCATGTCGTCTTGGACGCGCGGGAAGTAACCGAGCACGGATTCGACGGCCGGTTGGCTCGCGTCGGCGTGCAAATAATCGGGCGATTGGCGATGGGAGACCCGCGAAGCCGACGCCAATACGAAGTTGAAGCCGTAAACGTCGCCCTCGATGCCGTCGTCCAAGCCCTTGTCGAAGTCCGTGTATTCTTGGCCGACGACCAGATCGCCGCTCGGTTCGATTATTAAGCCGCGTAGCTGAGAATACGAAAACAGCGGAAATCAGTGGGCAATTTTCGCGGTCTCGACGGAATCGCGCACCTTCCCGTTGGAGCCCTGAGCTTTCAACCTGCCGTCGACGTACGTTTGCCACGTGCCGTCGCGATTGTCCCACGATTGGCAAATGTGATGCCAACGGTTCGTCGACAGTCCCAGCGGCACGCTACTGACTGCGATGCCGGCCAGCTCGAGGTTGATGGCGGTGCCGCGAGGCGTGATCCAAGAGCGAATCAAACGCAGTTTCTCGTCACCTGTGCGAGAAATTTGCCTTCAGATTTCGATTTTTTTTTTAATTTTTGAAAGTAAAGCAAAAATTTGCATACGCGAATACGAGAGTAGCGGATGATTGTTGGTCAGATTGTTGCTTCGCGTCCACACGCAAAAAGTGAACTCGTTTATTGGCGGCACATCGGTTATGTAACGCAGAAACTGGAACATGGGCGAAGAGAAAAAAATTAGAGTAGATCGCAGTTCGAATCATTTTTTTCTTCTGCGATTTAAAATTCGCAATTGCGGCATTATTTTGTGCATTTTTTTGTTTGCTCTTTTATCTCTGCAATCGCTTGACATTGCCAAAATTGTTTCGCATTATTTTTTGTTTCACATGCATTATGACTGCAGCGAATTGCAAATTCTATAACGCCGTAACAATTGGAAATTCGCCATCGGCATCGACTGACCTGTATGTATCCTTTTTGCGTTAACGTCACCTTATTAATGGTAATTTCGGCGATCGGTCGAGGATTATAATATTTCCTCAAGGATAATCCATTTTGATCCAGGCATAATGTACTCACGATCATCATCCTGTTATTATTGTCGTTATGGGACAATAATACGATGACGAGTATTAATTTAATCCCGTTACTTAGCCAGTTTATAACGTACGTCATCGCGAAGAGCCGGTGCGAATTAATTGGCAACAGCGAACCTGTTAGACAATGAAACAAAGCAATAATGTTCGTTTTCTAGTCGACGATTTGATTGGTTTAATTAATTCGCGAGACGAGTGAAATTGAAACGTTTTGCTAAAAAACAACAATAAAGAATGCGAAACGGTACTTTATGTAATTCGCAGAGAAAAAAAAAAGAGGGAATGGAAATAAATTGCACGTGAAATTTACGATTGCCATCAACATTTTTACTTATACCGAGTGCTCGTCAAACTTGTCTCCCGTATTTCGACTTTACACTTTCATATTCGTAAAACTCCACTGTGCATTTATTACTGTAATAATAACGCGATAAATTCTGCAGTTTTGCACTTTTCCTTTTATCTTGATGCGGGCATCTAATCAAATTCCATCGAAAGTGAAACGGAACGGCCGGTTTCCCCAACGACAATAAATCCTTTTACCTGAACGCTTCCCATTCGATCTCACGTCCCCGATTAGATGACATTGTCTCAATTTGATTACCCATAAACAAACGGGGAATCGAATTCCGAAGCGAAACAAGGTATTCGTTAAGCCCGAAATGCCCGCCGGTACGCGCGCACTTACGTTTTGCATTTAAGATGCGAATTAATTGCGTCCCCTCGTTTAGTTGTGTTGACGATGCCGTTTCCCTACTCGGATACGCCGAAGTAGTGATCGTCTCCCTTATTTAGTTAATTAAACAAATCCAATTTAAACGGAATAATAATTACCTCCGGTACACCGTACGCTCTACGGTTATGGCTTTTAATCCTTTAAATAAACCGCTCATTTAAAACGAAACAAAAAGACGAGGAACCACGCGCCGCTTTAAAACGTAAACGTAAAACGTGTGCGAAAATAACTTTAAAATGATTATCATCGATAGTTGCGTTTATTTAGTAAACACTCGAAGTTGGAGGCACTTTAAAGCGAACGCACCATCGTTCGGCGATGCTCTTTTTGCATTGAAACGGTGGCACGCAATTTTTATTTTAAGCGCAATTTTACTGCAGCAACAACAACAACAGCGGCAGCAATGGTGAGAAGTAGCCGAAGAAGAGGAACGACGAAGAACGCGAAGCCCCTCTTCAATTCGACGTTTTAACGCTCTTCGCTTCTTTTGCAGAACGATTTTTTTTAGCATTATTGTGATAAGCAGAAAGCGTCCATTCGTTTTATTGGAAGTGCCGATCGTTAGCATCGATCGGTGGTAGCAGAAGTCCTTTCGGTAACCGGGTAACCTTGTTGCACTCGAATCGATAATTATATAACGACGCGAACTCTTGGTTAATAATAATCAATTACGTGCGACGAAGAGGAGTTCGTTTTTCAATTAGAATTAATCAGCATCTGTTGTTTGCAATTATCGTGCGATTTTAACGCAAGAACAAAGAGAAACAGGAAGCGGCCATTGAGCAAGAGAAGGACAGCTGTTCGATGGGGGACTTTCTACAATTTCCCATTATTGGCCTCGCGTATATAAATGATAATATTACTTACAAAACCGTTATGTTTATAATTGAACCCGACGATGATGGTACTTGAGCGGTTTTAATCGTTCGCACAGAAAAAATATTAGTCCGCTCTCTGACATTTAAAATGGTCCGACTTTCGAGGATAGAAATCTAATTAATTTAATTAATAAAGTCGTGGCTCGCGCTCGCGAATTTTGGACGTAACAATTAGTTCGCTCGGAACAATAGGCGGGATTATTAATTCGGTCTTAAGTTTAATTAAAACCGTTTCGCAATTGGACTTGTTTGGAAGGCGAACGGAAAGAAGAATTGAATGTTAACTTCGTTTTTTCGTTGTTGATGTAGGCAAAAATGTCGTTTCGCGCAAAATTGCAATCATTACCGTGGAAAATGTGAATCAGAGCGGAAAATTTAATCTCGATTTTGTGACTATTTTGTTGTCATAAACCTCTCATTACATAATGAATGAATTTCTAAATTTCATTATTGTGAATGAACGCGGCGATTTCAGAAAGAGATTGGAGCGAATGACAGACGTCATTTCAGTCGGACAATACAAGATTGTCGTAAAGCAGGTCTTTGTCAATTGAAGTGCGCCTAATTTCAAGTCGTTTAACTCGTTTGCATAATTGCTCATCCGGTATATAACGATTCTTATTAGGTTTACCATCCATCTGCTTGCACCTCTTTTTAAATTGCATTATCCTTTTCGCCAGTTTTTATTTTCTTACTTTCTCTTCAAAGTGAAACGCTATAAGAACTAATTGATAGTTTTCGTGCAGAAAATCCATCTCTGTTTTTCGGTTTTTTTTTGACGTTTTTCGCATGTAGTTTTCCAACATCATCATCATTATTTATCGCGTGCGTATTGGTGTCGTTGCAAACGAGATTGAATTTTCCTAACAATATAAGAAAAATAAACGGGAGCGAAGTAAACGTTATCGAATCGATTTGCAATGTTCCTTTGCTCCAAACTCGGCGAAGCATCATCAGCAAACAGATTGCCAAATTCGTTCGCGAATTCGATTAATTCCAATTAAACTTGCTTTCCGTAGACAAATGCGCGATTCTAATCGATCCACGTTCACCAACTGTAATTAAAGAAAAAAAAACGCAATTAAATGCGCCTCTTCTTCCTTTTACTTTTGACACGAAACGAAACCAGAAGAATTCTCGCTGCTTTTGCGTGAAAAAAATTCCAAATATTCGAGGCGTGTAACTCGTGAGAATCTGCTCTTAATTTTCTCGACTAGCATCGTCCTCGTTAACATTTCCGCGATTAACTTCAATCGCGAATTGATTTATGGCGAAATTGTGCCGTACATCGGAAATCGACGCGATCGTTTAGTAATTTAAGTCCGTTTTTCCAGGGAAGTGCAGGAAAAGGTGCTCCGTATTACATGGGATCGACGGCCAGTTTGCCCAGAGGTGCCGCATTGATGAGGGCCTATTCGCCGGCCGTTGCCGCTCTACCGCCGGACCGTTTGAAAAGTCTGCCGACCGGTAAGAACACAAAGTTCCCAAGTTGAAGTGCCCGGTTTTTATTTTATTTCACAAACGAGTAGATAATTCTGATCGTTGAATTGATTTTTTTTTAAGTATCTTACATAATTGTTGAATTGTTATGAGGAATGATGGATGGCAGCACTTCCGATGGGTGTTTTTTCTTTAAGATCAAATAGCTGTTAAAAAAGAATTACGGGGGTTGAATCGATGCTGCATGCCACAAGGAGCGATGAATAGAGTGGTTGCAAAGATGGAGCCACGTGTTTGATTTTTACGGTTCTTATTCGATCAACCAGTAGATGTTTTTTCTTTTTCGTTTTCCTTAGGTGGACTTTTTAATTTTTTCCCCATTGTTATCGTTGTTGTGTACGTTATTTTTTTATTTCTTGCATATGACCTAATAAAGGTGCACCCCCAAAACCGCAACGAGCATATGCACACGCGCCCGCCAGTGGCGGCGTGCATCGACGTTCGAGTGCGATTCCGCCGCGACCACCGGAACGATTTGTATCCTTGCAAAGGTCCGCCAACTCCCTATTTCACATACCAGGTGGGTATGTCGATGACGAACCGAAACGGAAGGATCCAATCAGATTTTTTCGTTGCTCTTTTACTCGTTCTTTCTTGCCCATTTTTGTTTGTTTGATTACGTCTTTTACTGTTAATCTACCTTACGCTATCGTTAAGCTAATTAGAAATTACGGTGGTACGGCAAAGATCTATCACGAAGAGTTCCAAACAAAAAAGGATCCTCTATCGATGGATTATTATCTAATTGCGCGCGTTTAGCGGACGCCTTTCATCGCGTTTTCTCGTTAGATAATTACGCGAAACTAATTGCATTTATATTTCGGTGAAAGTAAATTAAGCGGAAGAACAAAAGAAACGGGAAAATTTCACCTGACGATGACCTCACCGCAATTATCGTTCAATCTCGCGTATACCGAGCGAATGGAAATTATTTCAAGAATTGTCACAAACTGTTGTCCGTTTTTTTTTTAATAATCTTATCGTAATCCATCGGACAGAGGATCGAAAAAATGTGATTAACAAAGCTCCGATCAAACGCAAGCTATATTAATTTTTTTCACGTTGGCATTCTTCCCAAACCCTTCTCACTTCCGTTCTTTCGTTCGTCGCGTTGGTTGGCTCGATTTGTGTTCGAAGTCTCTGGCAAAATAGCGAAAACGCAGCGCCTTTTTGCGTTTACACGTTTCGCTTCTTTTGATTCTTAGTTACTTTCCTGTCATTTTCTGTGTGCCACTTGATGCACCGTGATCTTAGCTGGTTTTACTTGTTTGTGCGTGTGCGTGCGATTAACGATTACGAACGAGCTAGAAGTCTGGCGCTATTCGAATTTTCGACAAGTTGTTACCAACCTTACAAACATCGCCGTACTTCTTGCTCGCTCGGCAACTGTTACAATTGATGAATCGCGAATTGAATCGATTGCAATTTGTTGTCTGCCCATCGTCAGACGGTTACATGTCGTCGCCGGAGCGCGGCTCCCGAGGATACGAGGATCCGTATTACACGCAGTACGGAACGCGATCCGGTTCGATAACGCCGGTCATCGACGAGGAGATCAGGTAAGTTCTCGCCGAGGAGCGCCGAACGAATTTCCATAACGACTTTCTTCCACCCAGCGACACCGAACTGATGGAGGAATCGTACTCGTTGTACGGCGTCAAGTTGCCGTCGAGCGGCCCGCGACCGGCGCCGAGGTCGCAGTTCCCGCCGCCCGCTTCCGTGCCGCCGTACGACGCCACCAGGTGGTTCGCACGTCGTCGCGATGGAGCGTTTTCTGATTGCCGTTTGTCGATTGATTGCAGGCTCAGGGTGGAGAACATGGAACGGCAACTGGCCAATTTGACCGGCTTGGTGCAGAAGGCGTTAACGCAAGCGCCCAGCGTTACGGCGACCGCTTCGCATCTGCAGGTGCCGTCCGGCAGAGAGGGCTATCGATCGGGTAAGATGCGATTTTAACGTTCGGTTATTTCTAACGAACGATTATTTGAAGCTAATAAATGCGAAGAGAAATTGTGTAAACAACGAGGGCCTGGCCAATTTGGGTTAAATATTTCTCGTTCGTTTAGTTTGCGTTTCAATCGGTTCGAATTTAATTTCAACGTTTTCTCTCTCTCTCTCTCTCTCTCTCTCTTTTGATTAGTTTGTAATTTTTAATTAAGTTTTTTTTGTGTATAAATATGATCGATTAATAGCAAAAAGGATAGAGAACGTAAACAGGTTGGGATAAAGAGAGAAACTTTTGCACTTGCTTTAGACCGAAGCGACCCTTCTTTAGATTTAGCGAACGATAGATGACTATAGATTAGCTGTTCGATGTGCGATTGTTGTTATTATAATTTTCAACATTTCCCTGATTAATTGAATCGATGCAATGTTCGCGACAAATTGGCTAAATCGAGTCCAATCCAATCTGGTCGCCGAGGTTCGCGCTTAATCGTTGACAAAATTTCGTCCGAGCAAAAGAATCGAAAAGATGTTGGATGATATTTGCAGTTAAGAGAATAAGTTACTGAAATCCTCATCGTGCTTAATCGTATTGTGACCACTAACAGTCGATGCGGAGGAATCATGAGGCGCTCTTTTTTGTTAATTTCTGTTTTCGTTTACCCTAATTTTTGTGGTTTGGCTTCTGTAAATAAATAGTGTTTGACCGCTAACATTACATTTGGCGATTTCTCTCTTCTCTTCCATGTAGGGGACGAGTTCGATAAGAACTCCAGTTCGAGTTCCGCATCTTTACCAGGTTTGTAATTATACCGATTTTTTGTCGTTTTCCCCCCATTATTTAATCAGAAGTGTATACTTATAATTACCAGTCGATTAATTTAGCTTATTAGCAGATACTTATGCAGAAACGTAGCCCGGAAAGTTGTGCATGATTTCCCGTTAAGAAAAAGGCATTTTAATCGTGAAGTTTCAACGTTTATTTTGCAATTATTGTCAATTGATAAAGTTTTATTTTTGTGCCCTATATTTTTCTGTTGGTTGTTCCGTCAATATCTGTTATCCTTGTGGGGTAATTTTTATTTTGTGATAAAGTCGAGAGGAAAAATTAGAAATATGATTTGTCTATGTTGGCAGATGACACGTATCTACGTACTGAGGGTAGTAAAACGCCCAAATTGGGCAAGGGCGGATGTCGTAAGTTTGTTTGATCAACTTAATTCTATCCTAATCGAATTTTGCGACTACTGCAGGCATGATTTTTTTGCTACGATTATTTTTTAGTTTCTCTTTAATTACTCTGTTAAAAATACTTCTTCGTCTCATTAATTGGAATGCTGCGACTTCTTCATTGTTACAGTCTCTCTCTCTTTCTATGTGTCTATCATATTCATACATTTCTATTTGTTCCTTTTATAAATTTAGTTCCTTTGTTTTGCAAATAAATTACAGTATAAACAAATTATAGCCAATTTTTCTGATTATTGCCATAATTTAAAGTTGATCGTTTAGCGAATTCAAATCCTATAACTCAGTTGATCGTATACCTTGAAGTCACCCTTTATTCGTTTATTTTCTAGCAATTTTATTTGTAAATAGGCATGTTAACGAGTAAACTGCGCAGATTTGAGCAGGATAAGCATTAACGCATAATTCGCTGGTTATTTTCTTTTATCATTCGTACGAATCGAATATCGAGCATCCGTTTGTCTTTTCGCATTCGATCGATCGAATTCGATTCATCGGAAGTGAGACGCGCGCCAAACACAAATCGCCATCTTCAATCATCCGTTTTGTTCTTTCTGTTTTCTCTTTTTAGATAAGTCTGTGTCATTTGAAAAGTCCGTCTCGTTCAGCGACGAGCCGCCGGACATGAACTCGCCGAAGCAGCACAGTCCGCAGCATGCAGGTAAATTTCCACGGAATTAAACACGTTAGAATCGAAATGAAAAAGCTCTTTGATAGGTAGAGCACAAATGTAATGGACGAGCAATAAATACGAGCTGGCGATGTTCGTCCAACCTCTTTTTTTTGCTCGTCCCGTTTACGATAGGGCAGACTAATTGCAGTTTTATTTTAAATTTGATTTGCACATTTATTCGTTTAGGCTTTTTCTTTTCATTTTCAAATGGAATCCATCGGGTTTCCTTATAAACGATTTGTTTCTTTGCATGTCATTAAGTTGTATCACTAACACTTATATTGGGAATTATTTCTTGAAGTTAATGTAGACGTAAAAGTTGCTATAACAAAAAATAAACGGCAAGGTAAAAGTCGCAAATGTTAAAGCAATTCGCGCACTCTTACGAGTAATCGCAATTCATTTGTGGTTTACTGAGACAAAAGTCAATTATCGCCAAAAAAAAAACAATTAATCATGCGATGGATTGCTAATTACATTTTAGTTACTAACAAAGTAGCGTTTATTGTATATGAATTTTGATTTCTTAACGTGGCTATTATTATTTTTATTGTTATGTTGGCAGTATTAATAAATTGTTGGATTCTAAGTTGCATGGTTTTATTACTTGTTATCGATCCAGTGTACCCAGCGAGCGAGAAATTATGCATTAATGTTGGCAACAACCGTTCCATACGTCACTTCTTGCCAACTTGAAGCAAAAACGACGTGATTCCTCGCTCGCGCGGTAACTAGTTTTTTACACTAATCATTGATTTCTTATTTGTTTTAGTTGTTTTGAACTTAATGCACGTACACATCGTTTACGATTACATAGTTCTTTGGTATTTTGTTTGATAAACTAATCAGTTCGAAAAGACAGAAAATTAATGAAAAAACATTCAGGCAAATAAAAGCAAGACGAAGAAAACCGCAGCGAAAGAAAGAAAATCTCTATTTGTTTCTCTCTATTTATGCTTTTGTAGCGGATACTAAACCTCCAAAGCCCGCCATAAAATCATCTACGCTCCCTAGAACGTCGTCGCAGGGTAAGTTCTATGTGTAAGAAGCACCGAAGAAGGAAAGAGAGTTGAAATTTACAACACGAAAAGAAAACACCCCATTTATTTTGTGACTTTTTTATTGGTTTTCCATAACAATCACATACCATTCGTTTGGCATTTTTATTTGATCTTTTGATTGATTTAATGATATTTATTATTCGCACGTGCATGTTTATTAACTTGTTTTCTCTTATTTTACATTTATTTTTTTAGCAAAAACATCCCTTTTCGTTCTCTCACGCGAACGTCCCTTACAACAACAAAAAAATAATCGACCGGTACGCTCAAATATCATCCTTCCACCTCTCTTGAACTATATTACATTAATTAAGTAGTAAGCAAATAGAACCCGAAAAGAAAATGATAGGCAATCAAGCGAAGCTTGCAATCTAATCCGAGTGGCACACCTTATGATTCGTTCCCGTTTCCTTTTTACGTGAATCGCTCGCGAAACAAACAAAAACCGCCTTCTCACCGTAACCGCACTTTCGGCCCGTAGAACGCGACCGCCTGAAGCCGGCGCCTCCGCCGAAACCGGCCTCGCTCTCGCCCGGGCAGTACGACGGCCGCCACATCTATCGCGACCTGCAACTGACGCCGGAGATGTACAATCAGTTGCGCGGACTCCAGAAGAAGGCGAAGGATTTGCGTGCGGAGGTGCGAAACCTGCGACGGATGTCGCAAGCGCAAGCACACAGCGTGAGGGAGACGATACGCGACACGTTCATCAAAATACGGGCGATGCTCTTGGCGGGCGGCGAACAAGTTTGGCAAGCCGGTAAATTAAAATGGTTTAGCACGCGGGGGTTTTTCGCTTTTAATCGTCGGATGTTTTTTAGGTATGGATCAGGAGAGGATGCGTTTGAGCCGCGAGGAGGACCTCTACAAGCAGGAGATGCTGCGTCTGGAGAAAGACCTGAGCGATCTGGAGTCGACCGTCGAGGAGCTGCGCGGTAACGTCATCAATCGGAAGACGCGCGTCAACATGTCGGACGTCGAGAATATGGCGCTGGTGTTGAGCAAGAGCTCGAAGACGGTGGCCGATTTGAAATTGAGGTTCCCGGTGCCGGGTGGCAAAGTGATTGCGATTTTGTAACGCGTGCCTTTGTAGATTTCCCAGTCTTCAGGACGGCATGAAGGCGTTCCTCGGCTCCGAGATGGAGAAGGTCGTGCGCGAGGAAAAGTTCCTCAAGGAGGAACCCGAGCGGCTGGAGAGCGCCCTCAGACGGTGCAAGAAGCTGACCGGAACGTTAGTCACGTTGAAACGGTAACGATCGCCGCCGGCTGACGTCGAGGAGTTTTGCGCGAGCGCATAGAGACCTTAAAGAATTGGGTTAAATGTTTGCACGCAAATTGTAACTCCTGAGGAACTCTTCGAGCGGAAGTCGCCTCGAAAGTCGGCCATTGGTTCAATTTCGGCTCGGAGATTTTGGCATTGTCTGCAAACATTTAACGCTGAATCGTTTTGCGATTCTTGTCGTTTCGATGGCTTAATCGTTGACGTTTCGTGCTTTTAGTTTGGCGAGCGTGCAAGAACAACGGTTGCCTTGCTCTACGGCCCAGAGCGACGGTAGATTGTCGCCGACGTTAACGGAAACGCCGCCCGTAACGCCGACGTCCGCTCAACACAGCAAGGTACATTCTTTTCCATCGATTAACAATCGAAACCATGAATTTTTTTATTATTTATTCGAAGTAATCAATTGATACATTAACTTTTTACCATTTTCTCTCTCTCTCTCTCTCTCTCTATCTCTCTGTCTTTTAAACTTTTTTTTAGTCATTTTTGGTTCTCCATCGAATTTGCGATAATAATTAATCATTCTTTTCGTTTCTTTATTATTGGTTTGATTCTTCTTTGTTATTACGTTCGATTACATGCAAATCACACATAGATAACACAAACATACACGTTAATTCTAATAATAACAAATTGTTGATCCTTAATTGTGTTGAAAAATGAGGAGATAATTTAGTTGAGTGATTCATCTCTAACGATTCTTTTTCGTTCCATCCATTTCCCGTTTTATGACGACATACGCAAAATGAAACAACGAGTTTGCATGCCAATTTTCATTCATATTTTTGTTGGTCATTCTCATTACTAACCATAGATTTGACCTAATGATTAAAAAAAAACGAATCAATTTATATATTTTTTCTCGATTTGCAATTTTGGTTTCGCACTTTTCAACTACATTTATATATATATTTACGTTTCTCTTTTCTTTCATTCTACAACCGAAACGATTATTTCCCTAATAAAGAAAATGTGAGTACCAAACAGTAATAATAACAATTTCATGATTTCAGACAGGTTGTTTATTTCTTTAGGTTTTAGTTGATTTTTTAGTTTTTCTTTTTGGGAATAACAAAACTTAAGGAATCATCCATTCACATTCTTGAGTTTACCATTATTGTTGCGCTCATTAAGTCATCGTTTGAGTTTGGCCTTTTTGCATACAATTAGTAGCAGATTTTCTTGTTCGTTTTCATGATGAACTCTTTCGAAAAGAAAAACACGTTTAATATATATATAAAAGAAAAGAATAAGGGAGGAAACATATATGAATTGATTCTCTCATTTTTCCTCTTTTTTATTTGATTTCTCTCGCTCTCTTATCAATTTTCCTTTTACGTTTGATCTTTTTATTTTCAATTAATCCCATTTTCAGTGTGCAACGGTTCGTTATGATTTGAATTCGTTTTTTCCAAATTATAATTTTGGACGCACAATTTTCGACAATCGAATTTAATTTTCAAGTTTGAAACGTTGAAAATTAAAAGTAAAGTACAATTTAAAAAAAAATTCTTTCATTCCCCCGCATATTATAATTTAACTTCGATACAATGAACATTTCCAATGTAACCTTAACTATATATATGTACGTTTGACTTGATTTTCGTTTTGTTCCTTTTCACTTTTTTGGTTTTAATTCAAATCCTTGCCGATTTACACCAATAATAATAATAAGTTTTGCAGCTAGTTTGGCGACTTTTAGGGATGTAATACACGATATTTTCAAAACGATTTCCCTGCCTTCTTTAAGGATTCTGTTCGATTTTTTGTTTCGATTTTCGCACTACTTCCCCCGCAAACAAATGTAAAATATGCAAAGAGATGGTGCATACGATTTATAGGCAAATTGCAGTCTTAATGATCATGGAAATCCGCACGTAATTAGCCTAGAAATTGTGTTCCACCATGAGTAACCCCAAACTTTAAAAAGAAAAAACATAAAAATTAGTGCAAAATTCATCTTCGCACCGCCTCTCGCCCGTCAAATCCTATCTCTCTGTCTCTCTTTCTTTTTGCTCGAAACCATATAAATAAATCATCTCGATTTACGTTTCTTTCATTAATTTTTATTGTTATTGATGGGATTTTCTGTTGATTTCCTTTACGTTTTAGTTTTTTCGTACTTCTTAATCTCTTATATCAACATTTTATATAGCAAATAAGTGAATGTTAATTAATATACTGGAGGAAGGACAAAAAAAGAAAAGGGAGTTGATTTGCACGATGTACGGGAATTGATTGATTGCAGAAAAATTAATGAAAGGATGTCGTTTATGCTAAAGATCGATCAATCACTTTCTGTTCGTGCAAACGAAAAAATATTAATCCTCCGGAAGGAGGATGAAATTAAGAAAATTATAAAACAAAAAATAATTTGATTCGAACCCTCTCTATTTACTTTTATTTTCTGTTTTTAACTTTTCGCACGTTTAGTACGGCTGGAAGTGGAGTTCTAACTTCAAGGAAGCTATAACTACTCTCGAGTAAAACATTCAGAAAGAAAAATTGAAAGAAAAAAAAGAAACCAAAGCAAATTTCTTTAATTTTTTTATATATCAATTAAAATTTAAAATCTATAATTGCTTGCTAATTTTTTTATTTATAATATTCGTACGTGACATGTTCTTTTGTTGTTTCAATCGTTTAAGTTCAATATTTATTTTTTTAAATATTTGCTATAATTTCTTTAATGATGATGTTAATATTTGCGTTCATTCGAAAAGCAAAAGAAATCAATTTTGTTATTCTTCTTTGGCTTGTTTTTTTTTTAATAATATTTTATCTTCGATTTTATTACACACTTTCGAAATTTTTGTAATTCATTGGTTTTGTTTTTGAAAATCAAAATTGTTGCAATTCGTCCAAAAACCGTTTGGCAAATCGATTCATAACTAATCTTTGGTGATTCATTTACTTCAATGACCAATAAATTATAAAATAATGTATGTCCACCGAAGAACGCAAAAAAAGAGAAAATTTCAATGGATAGAATTCTTGTTTCTTTACTTATATTTATTCGGCCTCTTCCTTTATAGTAAGGTCTCATTGGAAATGTAAGGAATCTTGTTTTTATTTTGTCACGATCTCTTCTTTGATTTGATTCAATTTATTATTCGAAAATTAATTAATTAATTAACCACTACTATATATATCACCACTACTGATTTAAGAATCACCACTCTATTTTCAAAATGATGATGATGATCAATTTTGTTTAAATGATTTTTTCTTTTATAAATACACTTGCACCCATTCTTTCTCTCTCTCATTAACAGAAATTTGTATTATTAATTGAGGATAAAAAGTGAACAAATGCATGGCAATCCAGATAAACCTCGATGGACTAATTTGTCCTTTATATGGGACCATCTGTTTGTTCATTTGTGGTACCTTTTTTAACCTTTTTTCGGTTTTAAATCACATTAATTCGATTATTTTTACTTAGTTTTTGTATGGAATGAATGACGAGGGAAATCACTTTTTTGGGGAACGAATTGTACGAATGCGAATAATTAATTTATGCCAATTTATTATTAATTATGGTAACAATTAATTATAGATGAGCTTTTAATAATTATTCACACGAATAATATGTAGCGTAGTAATTGAAATCAAATTATTATTATTTGTTTTGTTAAGTTACTTTTAATTCATCCATTTTCCTTTCGGTTCGTCTCTTTTCGTTTCAGAAGAAATTCCATCATTTCTTTCTTTTGTATATCGTAGAGTCACCAAATTATTTTCACTTACATTATAAATTATGATTAAAATTGATTGGAATTATTAATTAGAAAGTTGAAGCAATTAAATTGTGATGTCAATTTTTTCTTGGAGCTTATTTGAGTCTTTGATTTAGGAGTAAATGTAGCTTTTTACGAGCTTTCAATTCCATTCTGTTGTTTTTTTTTTAACTTAATTGAATCTGTTGTCTCGTCCTGTTATTTAATTTGATTTGATTTGGGATTTTTCTTTTTTAATTCCTATTTAATTTATCCTTTTTGAATATTATTCTATCGCAAGAGTTGAGTAATTTTCATTTAGTTTTTACTTTTTAAGTAGTAGATTTATTATTATTATATATGATAGTATCTTGGAAAGAAGGAACGTATGCTATTTGCTAAATATTAAATATTATTAAATAAATAACCTTACTATAAGGGAAGAATTAATAACTTTATGTTCTTTTTTTCATTTTATTTTCGTCTCTTCTTTTTGTTCCATTTCCTTTCTTTTAAGTTTTAATTTTTTTGGTAAATTCTTGTTGTTTGTTGAACTATTCTGGCTGCATGTTTTTCTCATACATGTGATAACAGTGTTATTATTATATGCATTGGGATCCTACTAAAAATAATCATCTTCTTTCTGTCTCTTTTTTTTGCATGCTGCATACGAATGTTATTATGCGAATATTGTAATTATCGAAAATAATGAACAGGCATGATTGGATTTATTGTTATTCTTTTTGCCGAACAATAGGTATAATTTTCTTTGCTAAAAAACGAAAAGTCATTATTAAACAACAAAGAATTTCAAATTGGTACCTAACAACTTTTGTGGTAACTGAAGAGAAAGCATTAATTCAAATGAGATTCATTGTTGTTTTGGCAGTTTAATAATATAAAAATACTGGAAGAACATTATGACTATTTAATTGTGATTTAGGGATTGCCTTATTATACAATAATCATCATTATTTTCTTGCTAATGTTGCATTTTTTAAGATTTTTTTTTCAATATATCTGTTTAATATTATTATAAAATGTTTAGAATTTAAAATGCGGGACGGGCGAAAAGAATGTGATTGTTAATTCGCATTTTCTTCGCTTTTCCCTAATAGGGCATGATCTGTCATTATTTTTGTCAAAGAAAATAATGTTAGATATTAACGATAATATAAATTAGCACAATTCTTATGTAAGACCGTCGTCGTTCATTTAGCAAATTAACATTTTTGCGTGGTAGAGTCTTACGTAACAATTGACAGAAAGACCATTTGCATTTCGTTACTACTTTGAGGATTCGCAATGAACGATTATTGGCCAATTCGTTCGGCATTTTCCTTTTAAAGGGATCGTTCATTGCGAAAATGGTTTTCGATTAATTTTTAGTTGCGATTTTTTTATAATTTTTTTAGTTATTGTACACATATATTTTTATTTTATTTTCCTTTTATTTCTAACATTGGTCGTTGTTTTTTCAGTTGGACCTTAATCAGTAGTTGTTGAAGTGATTTTAATTTACAAAAATTAGATCTTTTAATTTTACTTAGAGGTAATGATCCTTTACAATTCTTTATTTTTACTTACTTTGTTTAATATTCTGCTTTTAATTTTAATCAATTTATTCTGCTTTGTTATTTCAATTCAAAAGAGACGAATTGCAAAGTTAAGAGCAAAAAAAAATAGTATTGGCAATTGCAAATAAGAAGAAAGAAAAAATTGAACGATTAATCCGGATCGTGTCCGCAATTAAAGTCGCCAACCTGTTCTCTGTGATTTAGCCCGTTGCCGGTGCACGCGTGGGGCAGATCGTCGTCGGGGGAGACTGCGGGAACGCCGCCGACGGTGGCCAGCGTCCGGAGAACGCACTCGACGCTCTGCTAGACGAATTGCAAACGTTCTCGAAACCGCATCCGCATCCCTCCGCCACGTCGTCGTCCTCGTCGTCGACCGTTAACACGCAATTACCGCAGGTATCCTCTTACACGGCCGACCCGACCGAAACGCCCCCGTCCCTACCCGTGAAAGGTATCATACCGCCGGCCCACCATCTACACCATCACCATCATCACATGCAACACGCGCCGCTAATGCCGCAACATCCGTCACTGTCGCTTTCCGCCGCCGCGCACGCACCGACGATGTCCGAGATCGGCCGCAAAGGCAGCATGGACTCGGCCACGTTCTTGCCGACGCAAAACCTGACGGTCAGCACGGCCACCGGCAGCCTGCGACGATTGCACTCGTATCCGAGCGGCTCGGACACCGACAACAGTCCGCCGATACAGCCGATGCAACAGCAACGGAACCTGACGAAGCCGCCGATACCCGAACGTAACGTCGAACTGTTGCAGCACGTGACGGCGACCGGGAAACGCGTGCCGCCGCCGCCGCCGCCACGCACCAGCTCCAAGTCGCCGCTCGCGTCGCCCACGTCGCCCGGCCTGCCGCCGCGGTCGCCCGCCGCCGGACTGCAGCACATCCAGAACGTGCAGCACATCGTCGAGAACAGCGGCAACAAGCCGCAGTCGCAGTTCGAGGCGGCCACGCAGAACCTCGGCTTGGGCACGTTGCGGCGTAACGCCGTCGCGCGCACCGGGAGCGTGAAGGATCGCGCGCAAACGCTGCCACGGAACATCGGTTCGAATTTGCAAGTGCAACACGTCGACGTCGAGTCGTTGACGAACGCGACGATTTCGGCCAGTAACAGTAGCAGTTGCGAGAGCGTGAATTCGCAAGACGGCAGCACGAAGTCGAAGTCGACGCGTAAGGAGGAGCTCGAGCAGCGGCACCAGGAGCTGCTGAAGAAGCAGAAAGCGTTGCAGGAGCAGTACGCGCGATTGCAACAGTTGCAACGCGGCAATAACACGTTGGCGGTCGTGCCGCCGGCGCCCGACCAGTTGCTGAAGAAGACTGGCAGCGAGTCGAATCTGTTGCAGAAGATGGGCTTGCAGATGACCGCCGCGCAGATGACCGGCTCGCTCACCCATCTGCCGAACTCGGCGAACAAGATCGTCAACAGCAGTTCGACGACGACCAGCGACGATTCGTCTTCGGTCGCCGCTGGTTCCACGCTTACCACCGCCTCGTCGTCGTCGACCGAGACGACGTCTTCGGCGTCGACGACAAACAGCGCGACGACAACATCGGCAGCATCGACAACAACATCCACTACAACGAATAAAGTATACGAGACCGATATACTGTGACCTAACAGTTTGCTCCAAGTCTGTTGATCGGAAAGGGAAAGAAATGAAATCCGCGCGTTGAGAGAGATGGCATTTCATATCAAAGAAATTACAACTGCGAAGCTGTCGTTGTTGTTGGTGCACTAGAAGAACGGATATGAGAATGAAGTCGAGGGGCGGACTTAACGAGGCGTTAATTGATCTTATTAACGAGTATTTACTTATTTTCGCAATAATTACTTAATCTTTGGGTGCAATTATTTAAATTATTTTTTTGTCGAGGGTTAAATTAATCGGGTTTTTGAGTTCGTTCGCTTTTTGTTAATCGAGATTAGCTTTCATTTGAAATTTGGTGCGATGCGGATCGGAGCAAAAGAACTTGTTTTCGATACGACACTTAGTGTTAATATTTGATAGATGAATCATTAATGGAATTGGTTTTTGAAAAAGAATTTAAAAAGGGATAATCAAGACATATTTGTATGCACACACACACACACAACACACACACCAGATACATGTTATTGTAATTAAGAAGAGAGATAATAATGATACGAAACTGTCTGGGGCGAGATTCAAAAATCGCCTACATGCAAACACACTCGAGAAACTTATTGCTCTCTTTTTACTCCTATATTATGAAGAGTAAAATTAACATTTATATTACTATATCCACGTATTGTTGTATATATAAGTAAATTAGATGAACGTGCAAACAACAACAAAAAAGAAATCCATTTAATTGCAATAAGTAAATTCGCTCACTTGCGTTACTCATTTATTTTTTGTTGGGAAACTACTTAATTATTTAGATATTTACTAATTATTATTATAAACCATTCAATTTAGAGTCGATAATCATCACCATTCTTCTGTAAATGGAGAAGTAATAATTAGTAAAAACAAAACTGTTTAAGAACAAAAGTATGTTTAATTGAATATTGCTCAATATAAAAGAGGGATTTAAATTATATATATATATATATAGTAATAAAATTTTAATAAAGAAAAGGATGAAGAAGAATAAACGAGACGTACTCTAAGAATACAAATTTGCTGTTTATCGAATAATCTGCACATTACTGTCACTATTGATTTCGATTGGTGGAAGCTCTGCAAAATTCTACTCGTATATCAATTAAAATCGCGAAGAATTAATTTAACTAGGAAAATTAAATCAAACCGATGAATATTGTCTACGTGTAATCAGAAAATTGATGGGGAGAGTAACTTGAATTATTGGCAAAATGATTAATTATTAAAAGAAAATATCTAATGAAACGATTATTATTAATGAGGAAACAATGTTTAGCATTTAGGATTCTCGTCCTCTAGTTGTCGAATCCAAGCCCTAATGTTTTTGTTACGTTCAGAAGTTATAACTCTTCACTGAATTTACGGAAACTTCTGTAATCAAAGTTTGTTTTTATTTTCTGATTGCGAAATTATTCGCATAAATACCGCATTAACTTTATCCACGCCACTTCTTCACCGTTGTTCATCACGACCGTTAATGTGTACATAATAATAAATAATCCCTATAAAATAAAAGTATTTATAAATAATATTAAATAAAACGATAAAGTGAAAAAAACACAATGAAAATGCCAAAGAACTTAAGACTTGATTATTTGTAAAACGATTAAACTGCGAATAATGAGTTATTTGATAATGAGGAAGAAAGAAAAAAGAATCTTGGTACTTTTTCTTAATTTTGTATTAGACATAATCGTTAAATGTTTTTTTTTAATTAGTATTATCGTTAGTACCATTATCAATGAAGCACACACCAAAAAAAAGAAAACAAAAACTTAACGAGAAGCAAGTAAAAGAGTATAAATACTAAAACTGATTAAATGAAATCTAATTAATCGATTGAATACGAAGGCGTCGATAATATAAAATAGGGGGATTAGTTCCAATTTTTTTATCAAATCAAATTTTTTACAATATATTAATATTAATAACCCGCATATTAAATTGATAACGATGAAGGAAAACAAACGTTAAAGAAAATTATTAATAAAAAACGATAATTAAATTAATTAATATACAAGAATATGTATCTTATTGCTGTTATAATTTCCATTCTTTTGTATATAATTCTCATGAGATGAGAGGTAATTGAATAAATGAGAAACCAAAAAATAAATTAAAGAAAAACAAACTTCTAGATGTAATATAACGTGTAACGATTACAGGACGAACGAGAGTTATTTCGTAATTTTTGGCAACTATTTAGTAGAAGAAGAAGGAAATCGAAGAACAATTTTTTGCTCGTTTCGATTTGGTCTTTCCTCGCAATTTTCCTTCGTCCTGTAAAATTTCATTTTCGCAGAAGACACAACAAACTGATTTGTGATTGTTGGTGTTACATTTTGCAAATGATTTTTCTTGTTTTTACTATTTATTTGACGAAAAAAAGAAGATAAATGTAAATACTTAGTTAATTTCTATTATTAATTAATGAAAATTAATTGCAAATTTAAATAAAATTGAGATATTATACGTTTTGTGGTGAAAGGAATGGTGGCTGCTAAAAAGTTTTTTGAATAGGTGCCAATATGATTAAACGTAAATAAAAGGAAACCATGAAGAAAAGCAAAAGATTAACTTTCTTTCCACAACTCTCATCCATATATTGCAATTGTCTCGATTCCATTTCCTTGCAGTTATTCGAAGTTATAAATAAGCAAACCCGTCGTGCTGAGAAAATCATCAATTCCATTTGTACATGCGTTTTATGTTAACTACAGTTTTCTACGGTCACGAAAGTCAGATCGTGCATTTCCCACGTCGGTTGGCAGTGCGGAAAAATCAATAATGGAAAAGTAAATTTTCCACCATACGGTGTTCGGCTAGTCGGCAAAGAAATCCAATTCACATCGAACCCAAGAAGAAGACAATGTAAGGATAATTCGCAACAGTTGCACATTAATATAAACGCATTTCAAGGTAATCAATCAGATATTTTCCAAATCATTTTCTTTCGGATAGAATCCACTACGTTTCTAACAAATTCAATTCGTTGTTATGCAAATATTTTCAAATTGTTGCAATTGTTATTTGTCGTTTTCAGCAACCGATTGTTGACACGGTTCTGAGCAATTACGTCCTTTTAGCAAATTGCAAAAATGTTGGAAGGTGCCGTGGCCAGATTGCTGAATCAATTGCTCGGAAAGTACGTCGTCGACCTTGACACGGAGAACTTAAACGTCGGCATATTCTCCGGACACGTGCAACTGACAGATTTGAAATTGAAGACTGAAGCTTTGGTGAGCGCTCTTTCAACTTGATCCTTCCGTCACTTTTACCAACGCTGTCTTCGCTCTCTTTTAGTACGAATTAAATCTTCCGGTGCAAGTGATCGCCGGCACGATCAGCAAGATACGGTTACAGATACCGTGGACGTCGCTCTGGTCGCAACCGGTGATCGTTAACGTCGAAGATGTGCACATCATTGCCGGACCGATTGTGAGTTACGGTAATCAATTCGACGAAGAAAAGAACAAACGTTTATTGCGCGCGTTCAAGCGGCAAGCGATACAATGCCTAAACGACGAGTACGAACTGATCGGCGGCCCCGTACAATTTCGCGAATACTTAATCTCGAGCATCGTGAACAATTTGCAACTGAACATAACGAACGTTCACATTAGATACGAGGACCGCTATAGCACGGATTTCCCACTAGCGGCCGGAATTTGTATTGGAAGCATCACCGCAGAAACGACCAACAAGTATTCGACTATCGAATTTAGCAAATTTAAACTAACAATTACCGTCGTTTTAGCAAATGGAAACCGACGAAACAGACGAAACACGACCGCACGTCCTTCTACTTGATCAAGATGGAAGCGTTCTCCGTCTATTGGAATTCCAAGTACGAACCGATCGACTGGGATCTGCCGTCGCAATATTACAATTGGCGCAACGCCATGTCGAACAGTCTCAAGAATTACGCGCTCAACGATCAGAACTTCGAATTCAGTAATGCAACCGTCGCAAAAGACTACGTTTATACAACAAAATTGATTCTTGATCGCTTTCAGTTTTGAAGCCGATGACGGTGAAAATCAAGACGACCATCCAGAAGTCGAACGCCAACAATAACGCTCAAAACGACAGCAACAAGTCGGAGGACGACTGTCGCATTGCGAAAATAACGAGCGACGTCGTCGTGCAGGATTGCAATTTGCAAATAACCAAGTTGCAATACGAATCGATCGTGGCCGCTCACGACGCTTTGCAACGCATGTACACCGCGTGGAATTACTTGCCGATGAGGCCTCAACGACCAATTCTACGGCCTACCCCGGACGGTCTTCGCAATTCAACCAACAGTCCGGGGACGATGCCGTCGATCGCCGATCGCGCAACGGTGCGCGCGTGGTGGAAGTACGCTTATTTAGGTTGTTTGGAGCAACGGATTCGGCCGTACTATTGGACGAGGATACGAAACGTGAGAGAGAATTACAAAAACTACTGCGAGATCTACAAGAAGATCCTTCTGAATCCGAAAGATACCGAACTGAAATTGGATCTGCAACAGTACGAAGACAAATTGTCCGTCGTTAACATCGTCATCGCGAGACAACACACGAGACTACTTGTGAGTGAATCGGCGTGAAATCAAATCGAAAATTATGTCAAACGCTTTTTTTTTTAATTCCCTTTCCCGCCAGGTTCACTGCACGAGTTTGAGCGAGAAGAGTTTCTGGGACATTTTGCCCTCGCCCGAACGCACCCTCTTATGCGACAAGATCGGTTACGGGGAGAGCGAACGCGTCAAGACGATCGGTAAACGGCCGGTTTGCGTCTCAAAGTCAAAATCTAATTCCTCGATTTCTTCCAGAGCACTGTTACAATCTTCGCGTCGGCAACGTTTCGTTAACGTTACACGATTCCGGCGCGGAAATTTTCATTCTCACGCTGACCCAATTGATCGCCGCGTTTCAACCGAACCTGAGCGACAAGAGTTTCGCGCTGAACACGAAAATCGAAGCTCTGATCGTCGACGGTATCAGCAGCACCGGCGACGAGTCGCTGGTTACATTGATATCGTCGCAACATCTGCACAACAGCCCGGCGTATTTCCTCAAGTTCAACCTGGAGCGCACGACGTCGGAGAAGAATTGTAACTATAGACTGAACGGCGTATTGGAATCGTTGGAAATCGTTTATAACGAGGTGATTAGCCAAATCGAAGCCTCTTTCGCTGTTTATCGCGTTTATTCTTGCAGGTTACCGTGAAAGCTTTCAAAGACTTCGTCGGCAATTGTAATCAATTCGCGTTCGACAAATTGGTCGCGGCGTTTAAGAAGATGCCGTACCGTTTGTTCGCCAGCTTCAAGGATAAAATCCGGGACAAATGGGACGTTAACTTCGACGTGCGAATGCCGCATTTGGTGCTACCGGAAAACGGCACATTGCAAATGTATGTCGTTGTTTTCGTTTAGCCAAGGATTGCGATCGATCGATTTAATGTTTTAGGCCCAGCAATAATTTGATGGTGATCGATTGCGGACACGTTATAATCAATACGGAATTAGTACAGGAGACGGACATATCGGAGAACGCCACGCAAATGGAACTGGAGGAACAATTGTATTCTAGACTGTATCTGAAATGTGATAACGCTCAATTATTGTTCTGTGATCGTGCGGATAATTGGAAGGACGCGCGCAAAGAGAAGGACACCGACTTACATTTGATCTCGAAGTTTGATTATACCGCAATATACGGTACTTGCGTGAAGACGACGAAAACATTACCAAAGTACCGTTATTGTTTCCACTTTCTTTCAACTTTGAACTCAATTGCTATTGTTTTAGGGAAAAATTTAACATGAACATATCGTCGGTCAAGTGTAATTTGTCCGAGAGGAAAATCGGCAAGTTGCTAAAGTACTTGAACTCGATCAACAGCCTAACGTTGTTCGTGCTAGAAGAGTCACCAATCGATAGATCGGTTTACGTCTATTCGAAGGACACGATTTGCAATAAATTGTCGCCGAATTATTTGCATCACGTGCAAAACGCATTGAACGCGACCAGCACGTTCGTGAATAAGTCGCGGCGTTCGAAGCAAGAGCGAAGCGGCTCGGTTTTGGTCTACGACAAGCGCAAAATGAGCGAGAACAATTCGCAGCGCGAGAACGCGAACGAGGTGTGGGCGCGGACGGTCGATTTGCCGGGATTAGAAGACAACGTTTCGCCGAACAATAATTTCAACGTTTTGCTACGGTTCGTCGTCGGTGAGGTACGATTCTCGCCCTCCTTTACCACGACTTTTTACGCTTACATATTCCTCGAATTACAGTTTCAGTTCGTGTTCTCGCGATCGAACGATAAAAACGATCGCGATTATCTGATGCTGCGTCTCGGCAGTTTCTCGACCGACGTCGGCCTGATGTCTTACGGCCCCGCATTTCAATTGAACGTCAACAGCATACTGTTGACGGATAAGTTACATACGACGCCGAGCGGTCAATACTTGGACTTGATACACAGTCCGGTACCTAGTACGACCGACGTGGTAACCGTCTTGTACAGGAAAGTTGCGGCCAATTGTCCGGACTTTTGGACGCATTTCCACGGCGTCGAAACGTCGCTGGTCGCCGATTTCGGCACGTTGAACGTCATGTTGCACCAGGAGGCCGTGCACACCATCGTCAAATACACCAGATACATTAACGAGAAGTTGAAGCTTACACGGATACCGACGAAGGAACGCACAAGCTCACGTGAATTTTCTTTTTCTAGGATTAAGAAACAAATGTCCGAGAAGTTATTGCTAATTGCTCGCCTGACGTACGGTTGTTTTTGCAACTTGTTGAAAAGTAGCGGCAAGAAGCTCGACGTGCCGGTACCGCCGGGATCCGTCAAATTCTCTCATTCGGCGCGACTCTCCGACTTGAACGTACGCATATGCGACTCGGACTTTGATTTCGTTAACGTCCGTCTATCCGGCCTGGAAATGGACTTCCTGTTCAAGGCGAACGAACGGTTCGTCTTCAGATCGTTCCTCAGCAACTTGAATGTCGATCATCTCTCCGACGTCACACTCTATCCGAAAGTCTTTTCGACGGACGAAGACAAAGTGTTCGAAGTGAAGTACGTCCGCTATGCGAATACTTTACATAATCCGGACGAGATCACGTCCGGCATGGACGAAACGGTCACTGGTGGCAGTTTCAAGTTTCATCTCGGTCAGATACACGTCGTCTTCCTCTATAAGCTGATCGTGCAGTTGCATGTAAGAGACGCGAAGGTTGTCTTAAAGTAATTGGACGATGAAGGAAATCTTTGTTTTCCCAGCGTTTCGTGATGAACCTGGACATTTCCGATTTGATCGACGACATAATCGATTACATGTGGCGCCGGGTAGCGCGTGGCATGGAAACGTTCAAGAGCAACACGAAAATCCATCTGGCCATCAACATCAAAGGGCCCGTCGTGTTGTTCCCGCAGAAATCGTCGTCGCCCAATTTGCTCGTGTTCGATATCGGTAAATCGACAGATTCCTAACATTTAGTTTACACGTTCACATTCTGGCCCATCTTATTTAGGCGGATTGAACGTGGAAAACTTCTTCAAAGAATATCCTAACGAATACGTGGAGAACATATTACTCAAACTGGATGGCATCACAATAACCAGAGGCATAATGACGTTAACGTCCACGCTCGTTATGCAAGTGAGTAACTAAATTTTTTTACTTTTTCTATACTCTAACATCGTTATTCTTATCTCACAGGAAGTCATCATCGAACCGTTAGGATGTCACATCGACGTAAAACGCTACGTGCCGCTGATGCAAACGAAGCAATCACAAACGCCAGCGCCGGGCTACGCAACGATCAAGCGACCGAATTGGGACATCGACGGGGTGATGGACACCGTGCAGGTGACGTTAGGCCAAAAAGATTTGACGACACTGCTTTCAATTTACACCGATAACATCGGCGAGGGCAAATTGCTCGACTTGTTCCCGACGTGTAACGATTCGGTGACGCCATCCGTTGCGGAGAACGACGACGAAACCGTTAAAACCTTGGAAGCGTTCTTCTGCGAGCCGAAACAGAAAGACGTCACCGTTAAATTTTCGTTTGACGGCCTCAGTTTATTGTTGTTCTTCGATTCCGGCGAGATGCTCAGCTCGCCGATACGCGACTTGAATCACGGTCTGTGCAAATTGGACGTTGTCGACGTTGTTCTGTCGTTTGTCGTTTACACCGACACCAGTTTAGATGGGAAACTCTCCATGGACATGATACAAATCGAAGAAATCGGTCCGGACGCGAACGCTTACGACAAAAAGTTTGTATTCCCGAATTATTGTATCTATAAATGATGTAATTTAAAAACGAAATTACGTTTTAGCATATTACAATCGCCGATGGACGATAATAAGAACAATAACTGTCACATAACGGTGAACAAACCCCCGATCATTGACGTCACCTTTCACAAGAACAAGACGAACGACAAATCCATCGACATAATCGTCGGTCGATTGAATTTGAGCCTATCGGTGCCGTTCTGCGAGAAACTGGCAATGTTTGTGTTGGAATGCGTGCCGAAGGATATCGCTGGAGAAGCCGGTATCATCAATCAAGGCTACGTCGGCGACGGTTTGCAAGAGCACGAGCGTACGGTGACGAACAGTTTGACGGTTGCTCTGCGTGTTAATAGGCCGGAATTCACGTTCGTCGTCGAGACGACGTCGAACAAGAAACGCTATTTTATCACCAAAACCGAGATATTGGTCGATTATTCGCGTCACATCAAAATGCTCAATTTCGTCGTGTCGTTGAGCGGATTGCACTCGTTGTTCTACGATTATTCGCCGGAACCGTATACGATTTTGAAGCAATGCGATGTCGAGGTGTCGAAGAGTTTCAACGAGGAGAAAGGCACCAAAATAACTGCCGTCGTCTCGTCCGTTTACGTCCAAATCTGCAACCGCATTGTCTATAATCTAAACGACATCCTTAACGATATAATCGAACATTTCAAGGTGCCGGAGTTGGAAGACGGGTCCAGAAAGAATTCGGTCAATCAGCAAGACATCTTCGTGTTAGAATCGCAAAGAAACGAGTTCAGTAAGCAGAAACGAGACGTGGTGGGTACCGTGCGCAAGAACTCGCGAAACTCGTTGGAGTACAACGATTTATGGTCGCCGTGCAAGATTATCAATTACGAGACGTTCGACGAACGCACGGTTTTAGAAACGCAATCGCAAGAGCACGAGAACACGGGTAATTTGCAAGTGTTGCACGAGATATTCCTCTTGCAGAAAACCGAGATCGTCGTCGTTATGGAATTGGAAGATGTGTCGGTGTTACTATTGAAAGCGACGCTAGAAGCGACAATGTACGACTGGTCGTCGTTCTTAAATTGCACGTGCGAATTAACGTTACAGGCGAATTATTTCAACGAGAACCTTCAGCAATGGGAGCCGTTCATCGATCCGATTGTCGTCGATCACGACGAGTACAAACCGTGGGAGATGACGGTCAAAGTGTTCCAAGACAAGTGCATACCGATGCTGAGCAACGAGGCGCGCACCAAAAAGGAAACGAAACGTGGCCGGAAGCATTTGAACACTTTCAAGAGCAACGGCGCAGACACCGTGAACGATGCAGACGTTGACGACGATGACGACGACGATGAAGCGTCCGAAGATGATATGGTTTACTTGGAACCGTCGAACGCTTTCTTAACACGAAACACCCGTATTAAAACCAGCTTGTCGACCTTCTTGGATGACACCGATTCGGAGAACGAAGACGGCACCATGGAAAAGTTAGCGGCTGCCATTTCTGACTTATTCACGGGGTCAGTATGGTATTAGAGATACTTTCGAGACAATTATCAATGTTAGACAATCGTATTTATTTAAAATTCTCTAACTTTTTCAGTGATTGGAACGAAAGTGTTTGCAGCGAGAGCGACTACTCGAGCGACGGCGACGACGATTCGGGCGACGAAACGGTAACAATAAAGCGACGGCACCAAGAGGACGCACTAGAAGAAACGCCGTCGAATTACAAAAAGTCCATTTACATTCTAATCGATTCGAAAGAAGTGTTGAACATAACGATAACGCCGTCCCTATTAAAAGTCTTGAACGAATTGTTCACCATCTACTCCAACAAAACGTTGTCGATCATTAACAGCAATTTACCCGCAATGAATTTGATCAACGACATCGGGCCGAAGACGAGAGTCGAGTTGTACGAGAAGAAGAGCCACGAGTCGACGGAAACCGGGCAGAACAATAACGAGGGCAACGGGGCAGACGATGCAATTCTTTTGTGCTCTAAAACGTACGAGAAACAAGATTCTTGCACGAATAGCCCAACGAAAAGCAACTATTATTCGTACGATTATAACGGCGGAGATGCTGATGATAAGGACAGGCAAGCGATTTTCTTTACGAACAATTGCAATTGAAGCTACTTTATAATTAACTAATGAGAACTTGTTGGATTTTGTCGTAGTTACACGGACGACATTTCAAAGATCGACATCGAGATGGGCTACGACGACGAGACAATGTCCAGTCTCGCGTTTCCGACGGTCACGACTCCGTACCTCTACGAGAAAATAAACAAGAACCATTTGAAGATTCACGTGCCCGGCTTCCAAACGATACAGACCAGTTGCCCGAAGAGATGGTGGCAAAAGTTGATCAAACTGCATCCGATCATCAACAATCAGTTATATTACGTCATTGCCAAACATACGATCGGCAAACGAGGCAGATCGGTCACTGTTACTTCGCCGTTGCAAGTGAGTTAACGGCCACCGGATGATTTATTTGCAGATTAGAATGCTTCGTGCAATTTTAGATATCGAACGAAACGTGTTTCGCCCTGAGCGTCCTATATCAACCGTCCGCTTTGCAGCAATTGAACCTGGAACCGGTCGGCGACGTGACGAACCCGTTCGAGACGACGATGAGAATAGCCGTGTTGGAACCGCACGAAAAGTACAACGTGCCGCTATTCATCGCGTATCACAGTAAACTCTTCATTCAACCCGCATATGCTGAGTAACGACCGTCAATTAAAATTAACTGCAAACTTTAATTTCGACAATTTCCTTTTAGAGGGCATTATGCTTCTGATAACGGTATCTGGTGGAAAGATCTATCGACGGATTTGGATGTTGCTCACAATTTCCATTGCGAGCCGAAGAGCAAATCGAATTTGGAAGTTTTCTCGTTACGATTGATGCTGAAGAAGAACGTCGAAGTGAAAAATTCCCACGTGCATTCTATCCCGAACTACGTCATTTATCTGTTACCGCCTCTCATTTTGCACAACTTTTTGCCGTACAGTTTGGAGGTGCAAAACGTTTATCTGAAGCAACAGATGAAGATCGAACCGGGCGAGCAAACAAGCGTTTATTCATTGAATCTCTCGAAGGATCAAAAGTTGCTGATCAAAATCTCGTATGCTAACTTAATATGGAGCGGTATATTGAATTTGACGACGCATTTAGACGAGAAAATCGTCAATTTAACATCCGAAAGCAACAAGAATATGTCGATTAACGTGAAGACCGATCGTGATGGCAGTTGTAACATTTATTTTTACACGCCATACTGGATTATCAACAAGACAACTTTACCGTTACACATTAAGGTATGTTCACATACATTTTGCTCATTGCAGTTACTTCTAAAGAATAGCTTTCATTTAAGGGTTCGTCTACGAACGTCATATACGAGAGCACCTCGGAAGAGATACTTTTGTTCACGTACAAGAGACACGGCAAGCAAATGTTGAACATGAAGGTGTACGAATCAGATTGGTCGAACGATTTCGGTTTGGATTGTTTGGGAACGACGGGCTTGGTCGTTTGCAAGGATAACGTCCGCAAAAAGCGTTACACATTCCTAGTGTCCATACGTTTATCGGAGCTTTGTCCGAAATATACGAAGTTAATTTTTATCTTGCCCAATTTCATCGTTGCGAATAACACTAACAGAAACTTGAGGTATCAAAATGCGAACAAAGTTTGCTTCTGTCGTTCTTTTAATGTCCCTGGTGTATTAATAACTTGCAGGTTTATGGAACACAACGAGAAAACCGATCTATGGATCGATTTGAATCCGCACAGTAGCCTTCCGTTCTGGCCGGAAACGTCGTCGATGCAAATGTACGTGAAATTCAGGGACAGCAAATTGAATTCGCAGGCGTTCTTCATCTCGACAATGCATCACACGGTGCTTCGTATGGACAGAGGGGTAAAACGTTTGTAAAAGTGATAGATTAGTTAATTGTACGGTGATCGTTTCAGGGTGCTTTATGCGTGGACGTTACCGGTGGTAAAAACGAATCGTTCTTTATCACTTTTAACGAGTACAGAGACGGGGACGCGCCCGTCTTCATCAAAAACATGTGCCCGGATTTGTTTTTGAAAGTTCAACAGCAAGGACAGAGTCAAGTGACGTTATTGAGTCCGTTCAACGGTTTACTTTACACCTGGGACGATCCAACTAAACCACGCCAGTTGATTTGGAACGTTTATAATAACAAAGGATCTGGATTCTTAATTGACATCTCCAAAGATTCGTTAGTATCCGTTTCATAAGTAAATCAGAATCGTTAAAATGATATATTTTTAGATATGGCGAGGAGAAGATCAACTTTCACAGCGTCAGCCCTAATCAAATGAGTCAGACCACCTCCATATCGAGCAGCGACGATTCGGACACGTCGAGCGTCAATAGCGAGAGCAGTGCGAAAACGCTGAACGTACCGGCAAACGCTAAAAAGATTCGCAAATGCAAAATCGTAATTTATTGGATTTGCTACAGGAACGGCAAGCAAAAGACGTTGATGTTTACACAACAGCAGAGGAATTATAATCAACTAGTTAAGGACATCTTCATGGAGCAATGCGATTTAGATTGTCTACTCTCGCTCGCCGGCATCGGCGTGTCGCTGTTCACCGATCAGTTGCGACGCAAAGAGTACGTTTACGTGTCGATGGCCGAAGTGCCAGCAATATGGGAGGTGAACGTCGGCCACAAATGGAAGCAATTGACGTTGGAATTAGCCTCGTGGATCGAGGACAAATACAAGCTGAATTATAAAAAGTGTCAATTGAAGGATTACGTTCAAATCGATTTCGAAAAGATGTTCATGATCAAACCGTTCTTCGCCGAATTGAAGCGCACTTATAATCCGGCCGTTTACGCGCAATATAGGAAATCGCACAAGCATCGTTACTACAACGCGAAACTGCAGCAGTTACAAATCGATAACAAGAATAAGTCGTCGACGGCCAGTGCGGTGGTATTAAACATGCTGCCGCGATTACCGTTAGACACTTACAAATTTGCGATCGTTCCTCTACTGGAAATTAATTGCTTGCGATTCAATTGGAAGAATTGCGACGTTTATAAGAACGTCCACGTCAATGTTAGCGACTTTTACATAAACGTGGACTCTGATCTGATACGGACCGTTGCCAATTTGTTCCTCGAGCGATTCAAATTGAATAGAGAAGAATTGGGGGCGTGTTATAGAAAGGACATGAATTCGATTAGGTTGCCGATGAAGAATAAGGTTTGATTAGATAAAAATTTGCATTTAAAAATGAGGTTTATTAATAAAATTCATTTATAGAAACCTGCGTCCGGCATTATAATAGAGAACGTCCATTTGTCGCAGTTCTCCGTACAGATCTACGTCTCCGGGCGCAATCCAAACAACATAAGAAGTTGCTCCATTACCAACTTCTTGCACTATTTCTTTCCTTCCAACCTGTCGCCGTACATGCCGGCGGAAGGATTGAAGCATAAGTAGGAATTAAGTTCTTAAATTTAGTAAATAATAACGTCGGGCCTTTTAGGATAACAACTTTAGAATTAACGGACCTTAAAGCTATGTTACGGAATATATTAATCGATGTATTAGAACATGTGCGTGTACAATTCCTCCAACAGTACTATTCCCAAGTGATGGGCCTGCAAGTGCTCGTTAATCCGTATGCGAATCAAATCATACCATCTAACGAGGTAATTAATTGCAAATAATCTACACGATTCTAAAACAATAAATTGTAGAAACTTCCAAACGATGGCGATAAAATGGCCAATGTAACGTTGTTCGCGTGCCGTTGCCTATTAGGCCATTTGAACATGTCCTCGGCCGCATTGGAACAATGCATAATGGACATATTTTCGAATCAGACTATGGAGAACATACAGAGGATTAGACGGCACGGATCCTATCAGAAATCGTGCGGTCTACCGAAGAACATCACGTCAGTTAGTAAACGTTTCAATCCGGGCGTTATATTGGGTTTAAATCAAATTATTGTAAATAACGCAAATTGTAAGTTTATTAAAAAAATTCCGTGCGACGTCAATGGAAAGATTCTTATTTTGATTTTAGCAAACATTCAATGCGACGGTGAACGTTTCTTCAAAGGTATCGGCAAAGCTTTATTGTCGTTGATTACGAGGCACCCGGACGAGAAGTCCGACAGCGTTCAAGTGGCTATTGAAGCTATAAAAAGGGCCGTCATTCTAGGGGAACCGATTACCATCCATCAGAGATTAACTAGATATTATAATAATTATTTGGTACGCACTTTACAATGATAATTACTAGAATAACGCATTTATTTCTAGGGTTTGAAACCGTTTTGTATGTACGAATCGATGGGACAGCATCTATTAGAGACGGTAGCGAACGGGCGTTTCAGCACCGATAATTATTGGTCGCACGCAATTGTAGATAAACAGGGAAAATTGATTGTGATCGTTACGTTAGAACATACGATTAAAATTAATAAATGCCGTTTGTGGGGCACGTGGGAATTGGAGTGGTGCGTGGATTTAGATGAAATAATTTCTGTGCCTAAAGTTATTAGTAACGAATTGATTATTAATGTGCGACAGGTACATTATTAACGGCAATTCTGTCTCTTTATGAATTTAATCTATTGTTCTTTTAGGGTGAAATTAATCCAAACAGCGCAGCTGGTGGCAAATTGACGGTGTCTGGGGATAAGGAAACATTAGCGTGGCTTAAAGAAAAGATTGGGCAAGCCATAATTGTGAGTATGGAGGAGAAATCCTGGATCATTCAATAAGAGTAAAAGTATATTTTTTGTCAATGTGTCTCTGTCAAAGAATTAATTGTTAAAATTAAATAAAAACTAAGGAAAATGAATGTTTGGTTCCATCGCAAATATTTGAAATAGGTTTAGTTGAATTTTAAACGAGATTCCTAGTTTTAACACATACTATTTTTATTTGGATTCTAATTAAAATCAATAATACAAAATGTTCTGGATTAAATGAATATTATTTTATTAAAGAAATCTTCAATTTACTTCCATTTGAGTTACATCATAACGTTGTACACATATTTGTTCAACAATAACATCAGCAGTTTTTGTTGTTAAAACAGCTGTTGTACCTCTAGGGTACTTATAAGAAGCCTGTCTCACACCTTTCTTATTAGCTTGATCATATGTACGTAAATAGTCAACCCCCGCCTTACGAATCACGCATAAGTCAACATTTGAGCCAGAGCCCAAATCATTAAATATGCCAGCAGCAATTGAATCCCTGACCAATTGTTTGGCTTCTTCCTCATTCAAATCAGGTTTATAACGGCCTTCAATTACAGACATTGCCGCTAATGATCCTGATCCCATTGTAGTGTATGGAAGATGCTCACTAGAACCATGTGGATGTATACTATAAAGATGTGGACCAGAATTGTCAATGCCACCAAGTATGAGAGCGGCACCAATGTAGCCTTGATAACGAAACAAATATTGTTTCAACATTTGATTAGCTGCAGACACTGGAACAACTCTATCTGTATTTAGTCTGTGCAGTTCAATTTGAGATGATATCATATCTGTTGTCATTTCAGTATCAGCAGCTGTACCAGCACCACAACAGCTTGAAAGTTATTTAACATTGTAATGAATCTGAATATATTATAAGGAAACCAAAACTTACTACATGTTTTCTGCAATGTAATGAATCTTCATGCAATTTTTATCAGACACAGTAGTATCTTCTGTAGCTCTTGTATCAGCTCCAAGAACTACACCATCTTTATAAACGATTCCCACGATGGTTGTCCCAGTTTTTGTGGCCTTTGGGGCCGGAAATCCTTTTAATGCCAGGTTAGCATTCCTAAACATTAATCTTGTTAAGATAAAATAATATTTACCAAATCACACACGTACCGTTTGCAATTAGCAAAGGAAAACCCTGGAGCTTCAATATCTGAGCATAAAATCGACATTTCTAATTCTTTCTTATAAAGTAAATTTCTTGCTTACTAATGAACGATTATTGTGCACAAATTTACAAGTTAATTTGACACTTTATCGAAACAAGCTTTTTGACATGTATACCAACAGAACACGTTGATGTAGTATTATTTTAGATTATATGTTGGTCATTGTACAGAATTTGAATTAAAATTAAATATATCAGTCGTTGTGATGTGATTACATATTATTTATGTGATGATAATCATTAATAATGCCTAGATTACTTAATGCTGTCACGGAATTAGTGATATAATTAACTAAAGTCAGCCGTATTTCGTGTAACGACAATAAAAATTGTAAATGTTTTGCAAAGTTACACTGTAAGAATCAATAATTAAGTGCCACTTGTAATTTATACCAGTAAAGGAATTAATTAATTAATTAATCGAACAATATCAAATTGGTGACCAACATTATCCTCGAAAATCTAACTACAAATAAGTGTGAAGTGAGAAACAAGTTAATTGCAAATTCACGACGTGCCTGTAAAAAAATAGTCTGTACGTCAACACAAGAAGTAATTTTTATTTATTATTTAATTATTAACGATTTCAGTGGTAAATCAAAATTGATTATAATTTTATAGTTATATTTACACTGAATGGTGCGCGAATCAGTGAAAATAAAAAGCCTTAAGATATTTTTAGAGTATTTTTAATCGTTAATTTGGTCGCCATTTTGTATGTGCCGGTGGATTTATAGTGCAGTTGTCAAAAGCAAAAAGGAAAGAATTCAAGCTTATTTTATTTATTTCTATATTAATATATATAATAAACCTTTTTTTTTAAATTTAAACATTATCGTTCAACCTTTTTATATTTTTCTACTGCCACATTATTAAGCACTATTTATTTAGGTGAGTTGTAGATTTAAATAAATATGACATAGGTTTCTTTGCTGCACACCGATATGTAGTAGCATTTTGACGTTAATTTGTCACTCCCTTTTAATTCACCAAATTTTACATGACACTTGTCGTTAAATGAAGCTTTACACACAGCATACATTCATTAGTAATATTATATTAATAGGTACAAAATACCGCACTCACGTTTTAATAAATAATTGGAAACATTTACATAAGCACTTGTCATTCAATTATAGATCAAGAATATGCTTGTAATATATTGAGGAACCAAAATGACTATTGCAACTAGAGGCCAAGGAATAACTGGAGATATTCCAGAAAATCAGGTAGTGTTATTTGTCTTATAGAAACATCAACAACCATCTCTAATTATGATCGTTCATTTGCCAGAATATATTAGCCATACCTGGACCTTCAGAGACTCCTCAGCATGATAATAATCATGATGATAATTCTGAGCCAGAATATCCTCATGACAAGTTAGCATCCTTAGATGAGAAGATATCAAATATGCGATGGGTGGTACCAGTTTTACCTGATCAAGAATTAGAATGCCTATTAAAAGTGTCAATTGAATTATCAAGAAAAGGATTAGATACTAGATCGGAAGCCTGCCAGCGCTTTTTCAGGGAGGGCCTGACAACGTCGTTCAAGAAGATTTTAACTGACGATGCCGTTTCCAGTTGGAAACTGAACATACACATTTGCATAAATCAAAATTGCCTTCGATTAGTTGAATTGTGTGTTATCAAGTTACCGCACGACTGGTTCCCTCTGTTAGATCTACTAGCAATGGTTTTTAATCCTAACAATAAATTTCACACGTACAACTCGTCTAGACAGAGCGAAACGGCCGGCCCAACGGTCAATTTATCCGAGGAAGAGTTGTTTGCGCGACCGGCGAACGACTTTAGAAACGCACGCGGCTGGCTGGTAGATTTAATAAATAGATTCGGCGAATTGGGCGGCTTTCAGGTGTTACTCGAACGATTTCAAAGTGGTAAAAATTTAAGCGTCGCCGTCGTCCATGCGCTCATTAAACCATTCGGATTGTGTTACGAATATTTAACGACACACACCATTAACAAATACCTTTTACCAATATTGGTAAGAATCTATCTACAAAAGCTTGCTTTATTAGATTTCATTTTCACGTTGTTCCACAGGAAATGATACCGACAATTTTGGACAAATTAACAGACGAAGAATTGAAACGCGAAGCTAAAAACGAGATCAAGAGCGACATCGTCTCGGCAATAATCAAATCGTCGAAAAATCTGGCGTCGAGAGTTTCGAATCAGGAAGAGTTGATCAAAACGTTAGAAGGTTTCCGATTGAAGATGATTTTGAGGCTCTTGCAGATATCTAGCTTTAACGGGAAAATGAACGCTCTAAACGAGATCAACAAAGTGATATCGAGCGTGTCTTACTATCCGAATCGCCATCATAACATGGACGAAGAAGAATATATTACACCTGAAAAGATGGCCGTAAGTTTCCCTATATTAGCGAATGCACCCAGTCACTAAAGGAACTTTTCGATTTGTAGAGATGGATAAACGATAATCGTGTACTCGAGATTGTATTGAGGGATTCGTTACATCAGCCGCAGTATGTAGAGAAACTGGAGAAGATCTTGAGGTTCGTGATCAAAGAGAAAGCCCTCAGTTTATCGGACTTGGATGCCGTGTGGTCGGCTCAAGTGGAAAAGCACGAGGCGATCGTGAAAAACGTCCACGATCTGTTGGCGAAACTCGCTTGGGATTTCAGTCCGGAACAATTGGATCATTTGTTCGAGTGCTTCCAAAGTAGCTGGACGTCAGCGTCGCGAAGACAACGCGAACGACTTCTCGAATTGATTCGACGTCTCGCCGAAGACGACAAGGACGGCGTGATGGCACACAAAGTTCTGACGTTGTTTTGGAACCTGGCACACGCGCCCGACGTACCGACAGAGATTATGGATCAAGCATTGGCCGCCCACGTGAAAATCTTAGATTATAGCTGTTCGCAGGAGCGGGACGCACAGAAAACAATTTGGCTCGATAAGTGCGTCGACGAGCTGAAGTCCGGCCAAATGTGGGTGTTGCCGGCTTTAAAACAGATCCGAGAGATTTGTTGTTTGTACGAACCTTCAGCGACGGGCATGCATCCGCAAAGAGGCCATCACATGTATTATAGACAGGAGGTTATCGAAAGACTACAGAATCAGCATTCTCTGGTGATTCTTGTAACTAACAGCTTAACGAGTTATATGGAACAATTGCGATTGTTAATGAAAGAAGCGCCGGAGCTGACGAGCGAAACGTACCTGCCCGATGGCAGATACTGTCACGCGTTGCAAGTACAAGAACGCCTCAATTTTCTTCGGTTCTTATTGAAGGACGGCCAATTGTGGCTCTGTGCCGATCAGGCGAAACAGATCTGGCAATGTCTGGCGGAGAATGCCGTCTTCGCGTCAGACAGAGAGGCATGTTTCAAGTGGTTCTCGAAATTAATGGGCGAGGAACCGGACTTGGATCCTGGAATTAACAAAGACTTTTTCGAGAACAACATACTTCAATTGGAACCGACACTGCTGACGGAGAGTGGCATCCGTTGTTTTGAACGATTCTTTAAAGCCGTCAATATTAAGGATGGCAAATTGAAATCGAAGAGACGCATATTATTGACCGAAGACCCGGACCTGATCGGCATCGAATATCTGTGGAAAGTGGTGACGAATTGTTCGGACGAAATTGCGGTTAAAGCAATAGAACTGTTACGGGAAGTCAGCACGAATTTGGGCCCGCGGTTGCTCGTCACGCAATTAGACTTCCACGAGACTTACATCACGGAGTGTTTCGATCGTTTGCGTGCCCACTACGATATGATTGTCGTTTTACAGAAAACGGACACCGATAAGGAATTCAATAACGAACAGTTGAGAAACAGGATCAAAGAGGAAGCGGTGAAGATGTGTCGCGTGATGCGCGTGTTGCACGAGTACATGAGCGAGTGCGACAATTCGTTTGCCGGCGAGAGGAAACTGTTGCCGTTGCACAGGGCATGCCGAGGCAAACATATGACTTTGGCCGTTCGTTTTTCAACACCGAATCGACAGGTATCCCGGTCGATTGTTTAATTTTACACCGCTAAACCAGTCTCTCTTCCAGGTGGAAGAAATCGAGTTGTACACGCATTCGAACGACACCCTAGCCTCGTTGAGAAGGCAGATTTTGAGGCGTATCAAACCGGGCGTGCCGTGTAAATTGGAACTATTCGTCAACGGCGAACCATTACATACTAGCGACGATTGGAAGCTGTTATCGCAAATCCCTTTGCGCGATAAAATGGTAAATATTTATTTGATCACATGTTACGTTTCATTCAAATTAAATCTATATCGAATCTCTCTTTCAGCTGATCTCCGTTAAATTAACCCAAATGAACTCCAACATGGCCTCGTCGCAGGACAGCAGTTCGGACAGTTCGACGTCGTCACCGCAGCATCCGTACGATGGTCCCAATTTGGAGGCGGAGAATCTGTTGCCCGGCGTGATCATGTCGACGCAACGGAACTACGCACATTTCTTCTGTCAATTGGCCGCCCTCGGTAGCGTATTAGAATGTGCACCATTACGTGATGGAGCGAGGGCCTTGCTACAATTGATGCCGGCGGATACATCTACCGTCGAGAAACTGTTGTACCTCTTTACTGGTAACAACGAACCGGAAAATAACATCGATACGATGTTCTTTAGTGCTACACCGGCGGAGGCGAGTAAATCCCGTCGAATGTCCGTCCGTGTTTTTAACGTTTTCTTTTTACTATTTCGTAATAATAGGTTCTCTATAACTTGGAGGTACTGTACGTGTTGTTGATGCCCGCGGCAATGGATCCATTATCCGAGAAATCGTACGAAATACAATACAGTTTCATGGTATCTGGCGAGGCACATAGGTTTCTGGAAATGCTTACGAAGAATAACTTCATGTCCAGCGCAGATACCGTAATCAAACGATCCGCTTATTTGGTGGTACTGAAGATTTGTAAATTGATACTGACATCGATCGCTCACGTGCTAGTCCGATTGAGCGAGGATCATACGCCACCGGAGAATGATGGCGGTAATACAGAGATCGTCACTCCGGGGATGTACTTGAAACAGGCGCTCCGTTCCGTGCATTCGGATCAAATCATCAAGCAGGTGTCGGTGAAATTGTCTCAGGGATTAGCAGATCTGATGGTAGCGGAGACCGGTAGCACGGGCCAAGCTCAAGCGTTGTTTAGCCAGGCGTTGAATTGGGAACTGCCCGACTTGACGACTGTTTTAGCGCTGGTCAGATTGATATGGGCCGCGAGTAGCGCCAATCTTCAATCGTTGAACGCATCACCGGAAACGCTACACTCGTTGTGTGATCCGACCAAGTTGAACGCGCCGCTGGAACTTCACCAGGACGACGTGCTGTTGTGCAGGGAAGCCTTAGAATTATTAAGCATTGCCTTAGTACTGAATAGAAATAGTCTGATCCATTTGAGCCACAACAAGATGTGGCCGTTGTTCTTGACCGACTTGGTTCTGTTGAATCCGTGCAGGGCGATACGCGTTAGTACCGCCGAACAATTTATCATAATATGTACTTACGGGGCTGCCAGTGATACCGCATTGCAATCGTTCACGCCGCTACTTTTCTCCCTACTGCACACGCTCGTACTGGATAATGCGAAAACGTCGCACGAATTCTTTCAACTACTTTGCCGTTTAGTTAACGTCGCATACGAGAACAGCACACCGATATCGGGAGTCGAGATACTGTTGGCGAGCGAAGTGGCGTGGTTAAGGAAAGCTCGCGGTGAACACGAGGTATTAATCGAAGGCCATCTGTGCTTGGCAAAGGAATTGCTCTGTTTCATGACCAACGAGCAAAAGTGCGAGCTCGGTAGCGCCGATACGGGCAGTTTCATCAAAGAACTCCTGGAGGATTTCCTCTTTCCCGCCAGCAAGCTAATGTTACAGCTGCAGAGGACAGGACTATTGGGCGAAGATCCGGCCACTCCGATCTGTGATACTCCGCAAACGCAAGCTGCTGCTTTTGATTTGCTGGTCGCTCTATGTACCAGTTGTGTGGCGAATTCCATGCAATTGGTTCACATGCTAACGGAGATGTTTTATTCAGGTTAGTATATGCGAATTATTTTATTTGCACACACTTTTATCGTTTTGTATACGTGATAGACGAGGAAACTGCTATTTTGGAATGGGACTATTTGCCAATGATCGGTCCCAGACCGTTTCAAGGCTTTGTCGGTTTAAAAAACGCCGGCGCCACGTGCTACATGAACTCCGTGCTGCAACAACTCTACATGGTGGAGAGCATCCGTGATGGAATATTGTCGTGCGAAGGAGCGGCGACCGATCCAAACGAGGATTTCAGTGGCGAGGAACCTTTCGAATTGGACATTGATGTGAACAACGAGCGAAATAGTTTGGATGAGAACAGAAAAGATTATAATGTTGGCATATTGAAGCAAGTTCAAGCGATCTTCGGCAATCTCGCCTGCTCTAGACTGCAGTATTATGTACCTAGAGGTTTATGGAGACATTTCAAATTACAAGGTAACAATAAGCATCATGCAATATATGGAGGTTTATTTGATTTGCTTTATTTGTTTGTAGGCGAACCGGTCAATTTAAGAGAACAGCAAGATGCCGTCGAATTCTTCATGTCTCTAATCGAAAGTTTAGACGAAGCGATGAAAACGTTGGGTCACGAACAGATCATGTCGAAGATATTGGGCGGTTCCTATTCGGATCAGAAAATTTGCAAAGAGTGTCCGCATCGGTACTCGAAAGAGGAACCGTTCAGCGTTATAAGCGTCGACATTAGGAACCATAGCAGTTTGCAAGATTCGATGGAGCAATACGTAAAAGGTTTTCGCGATTCAAACAGACAATTTGCATTTTAACATAGAACCTTCTCTTTCGTTTCAGGCGAATTACTGGAAGGCGCCGACGCCTATTATTGCGAGAAATGCGCCAAGAAGGTTGTTACCGTTAAACGGTTGTGCGTTAAAAAGTTGCCGCCGATTTTGGGGATACAATTGAAACGATTCGAATACGATTTCGAGCGCGTCTGTCCCATCAAATTTAATGATTACTTTGAATTTCCTAGAGACTTGGACATGGAACCGTACACGGTCACCGGCCTGGCCAAATTGGAGGGAGAAATCATAGACTGCGACTCAGATCCGAGCAGTGCCGATACGTGTACAAAATATAAATTGTCTGGTATTGTCGTACACTCTGGTCAAGCATCAGGTATATTCATTTACTGTGTTCGTATGCTTAATTACATCGTTTCGATTAATGTTCTCGAGCACTAGATGGCAGACACCGTGTCCATTTTTTTTTCTTCGGCGAAACTAAATTTATCATCGTCTCTAATATTACAGGCGGACATTACTACTCATACATTAGATGTCGAAACATACTGGGCGAAGTGAAGTGGTATAAATTCGACGATGGCGACGTATCCGAATGCCGTATGAGCGAGGACGAGGAGATGAAAGTCCAGTGCTTCGGTGGCGACTACATGGGGGAGATTTTTGATCCAATGTCGAAAAGGACCACGTACCGGCGCCAAAAACGATGGTGGAACGCTTACATGTTGTTCTACACGAGGCAGGACATTGAGGAGAGCAGCATATTGAAGTGTTACGAAAACCTTTCTCTGAGTATGCCAAATTTGGAATTTTTATATCTACCGCTACCACTCATGTTTTCTTGTAATTTTAGATGATAAGAAAGAGACGCATATTAAGATGCCGGTGGCGATCGAGAATAGCATCCGGAAGCAGAACATAAAATTCTTGCACCATCGCAGCCAGTTCTCTATGGAGTATTTCTCATTCATAAAGAAGTTTGTTACCGGCAACTTCTTGCCTAATCAGCGAATTATTCAGCCATTAAGTTCCGAGGCCGAACAATTGTGCATGCTAAGCGTGGAATTAGTTAGCAAATTCTTGTTCCACACTGGTTGGCATACGAAGAAGAACTTAAGAGGATCTGCAATGGAATGGTAACTTCAAAATCGATTATCTTTTCAAGGAAGAGATAATAAATTGAATTAAAATTTTAGGTGTGAGATCCTGTGTCGTCACCTACAAGCATCTCCCAAGATTAGAGCTTGGTTCGCCGACCACATGCTTTTCAGTCATTCGCAGAGGTTCTGTGATTATTTGTTCAATTGTCCGAGCAACGAAGTGCGAATGGCGTTTATGAAGATCGTCGTCTTCTTGGCCCATCAATCGATGAAAGACGGTCCGTATCCAAGAGGTCCGCAAGGTCTCAGCAATCCAGACCCAACGGCCACTCTAAGCGATTGCATCATTCTCGCACTATTGAATCTATTGCAACAAGAATTGAGCGAGCATGGTCGTCATTTACCTCATTATTGTAACGTTTTTCACATGTATGCTAGTCAAGGTAGAGACGTTAACGTTCTAATGAATTTGCTTCGTCAACTAATTTATTGTTTATGTCTTTGTAGGTATTCAAGAAAAGGCACAACTGTTAAGAATGAACGTTCCAGCCACGTTCATATCGGTTGCTTTGGATGAAGGCCCCGGGCCGACGATTAAATATCAATTGGCCGAATTGAATAAATTGAATCAGGTTGTTTCGTGCTTGGTTCGATGTTATGACGTGAGTTCCAAGTGTCAGTCGAGCAGTCCCGGCGATGCCGTACTTCCGAATCCGTTCAGGGACAACACTATGCATGACTACATTATACAGATACCGCCGCAAACGGCGGAGTTACTCTTCAGTCGGGCAAGGTAATAACAACTCTCTATTGACCAATTGCACAATATTTATGCCTGATTCTATTTCAAACGTTTCCAGTTATATCAAAAAAGTTATCGAGGACTCTAATTTAACTGAAGAGTCCATAAAGTTGTTACAATTCTGCTCGTGGGAGAATCCGCACTTCTCGCGCATGGTTCTTTCTGAATTGTTATGGCACATCGCATACGATTATTGCCAAGAGTTGAGACATCACATTGATCTGCTGTTATGCATTTTACTCATCGAGGATTCGTGGCAGACGCATCGAATCCACAACGCACTCAAGGGCATACCAGAAGAAAAGGAAGGTCTATTGGACACGATAGCCAGGAGCAAGAATCATTACCAGAAACGCGGTTACCAGTGCGTCAAGTGTATGGTCACGTTGTTCCACAAGAGTAGAGCGGCATTGGCCATCCTCCACGGTCACACCGACGTACGCCGACAATGGGTGCAGGCGGTCAAGTGGTTGCAGGACGAACTCGAGAAACGGTATCCAGCCACATCGCAATATTCGTATAACACATGGTCGCCGCCGCCACAGAGCAACGATAACTCGAACGGTTACCTGTTGGAACGATCGAATAGTGCTCGCAAAATATTGGAGCGTGCGATCGAGTTCTTACCGGAGAGCGAGCGCGAAGACGAAGAGGAACTGAACGAGGACCTGGAGGTGCAAGAGGAGACTACGGACACCAGTCAGGAGGACACGCAGCACAACGATTTACCGGATGTGACGCAAAGCTGCGACGCGCCGTCTAACACTTAGTCTGCGGGAGAATGAAAAAGAGAGAGAGAGAAAAGTAGACACCGATGTCGAGAATTGCCCCCTATAGACCAGATGCGTACATACGATTTTTTTTTAATATTGTCTGTGTTAAAAAGGAAAATTGATTATTTTAAGTTTTTCTTTTCCTTATTTCAGTATGTACTGGAGGGACATTTCGGTGCGACGCAGAGCATATTCGGTTAATTCGATTTTTGTTCTCTTGTTTATTATAAAGAAGGGACTTGTGATATGTATGTATATATTATATTAAAGAAGAAAAAAAGGGAAGGATAATGAGAGGACGAATAGGGAAGAGGAAACATAACAAACCGACGCATTTGATGAAACTTTTATAATGACCGGATTGCATTTCATGCTTATGTTCCTTTCTGATATATGCGGTCCCTTTTGTGTTTTTGGTTCTTTGTGAGAACATGTAATAGTTTGAAAAGTAAAAAAAGAAACAATTACGTGAAACAGCGTATGCGAAATGTAAAGAGTTAGCGTTTATTAATTGCACTATTATAATTTTCTTTGTTTTAACATTATTGAATTATTTTTAATTCCCACTTTAATATTTATATATATATATACAAGTTTTTAATAATGATTGTTGCGCTGTTTTCGTATTTCGTCAAGTACTTTATATATAGTTCTTAGTGCCGTTTCTGTCTTTAATATGAATATTTAACGAGAAACGAGAGAGTATTTGTAAATATATAACTAGCATAATTGCAACTCTACACTCTTTTTTATTATTATTATAATTATATGGATTTTGTGATATACATTTTATTTAGACTTTGTATCCCGATACGATGTTGATGATGAACAATCGTTGCGCTATTAATAATTTTGATATATTTTAATTAATGCATTACACACACACACATACATAACTTTTCGCAAGTTATATTAAGTAACTAAACTTAGTCCAGTCGTGTTTGTTTTTCTTTTAACGTTATGCTGTTAATAACTCTCAGTACGTGTACACCGAGAAAAGAAAAACGCAAATAAAAATGGGAGAAAAATTGAATAAAAAGCAAAGATTATAAATAATTGTAAAAAACGTGTTTCTAGCTATTATCTGTTTATATAATACTTGTTTTCACTCTTTATAACGCATAGGATATGTATTAATTAAACGCCTCCTTCTGTTTGAAATCTTAGCACACCCCCCAAGAAACGATTAATTATTATGTATACATTCTGTTCTGCATGTCTTTTGTAATTATGAAAAACCAAAAAAAAAAAATAATAATTGATTTGAAAAGAACATAATAACGACGAAGTGGTGTATTCCGAGTGATAATTATGAATTAAGACACAGTTTACATCTTATATAAATAATATATATTATATACACACAAACGAACATTGACGATGAAATTTAAAAATGAAGAAAAGGTAATAAAATAAATCGAGTTTAAGATGTGTCAAATAGTTAAAAAGAATGAATTAAAAACAAGAAATACTGCTTACATAATTAAGCTTTACAATTAATTTGTACTATAATTTATCATTTGAACAAATAAAATGAAATCTTGAGACCATCATTTATTATTAATTGTAAAACTATTGTTGTTTGCACGTTATAAATCAACAGTTTTAATCAACATGGATCTTAAGTAGTATTGATTAATTATAATTCAATTCATATTTAATTTTTTTAGCGGTTAAAGAGATCCACTCTGGGTATTGTTGGCTGCATATTATAATATATTTCCCCAAGTATTTCCAACGTCATTGATGTCATTAATGCAGCTCATTTCGTTTCATGTTTGCGTGGGTTTGACAAGTATTAATTTACGAATAATAGTTTTACTTTACTAATTTATTAATTATGTCTTATAAAGACGAATCGACGGACGATTACAATAACGGCGACGATTTGGAGAAAGAACTACTAATAGCAGCAGCAGATGCGGACGCTCGCAACGAATCCGAGTATGCAAAACAGTATGAATGTGCTAATTATTTTAACGAAGCCAATGATGGTTGTAAAAGCACACAAGATCAGAACGAGACAATTAATAATGTAGGCAATTCGAGTAAGTCGGACGAACAAGAAAAACCACACAAAAGAGCACGTCTTCTACAAACTAATGAGACATCAGAGAGTTACGCTAATGTTGTGGCTACTCACTATAATAAATTAGAAGAGAAAACTTTGGACGAGAGATCGCAATCGAGAATATTTTACATGCGTAATTTTCACAACTGGATGAAGAGTATGTTGATTAAAGAATATTTGACAAAGATAAAAGATGGTAAAAAATACAATGAACCAATTAGAGTGTCTGATATGTGTTGTGGCAAAGGTGGTGACTTACTCAAATGGAGGAAAGCCAATATAGCACATTTAATTTGTTCAGATATTGCTAATGTGTCAGTGGATCAATGTAAATCGAGATATAATGACATGTACAGAAGAGAAAAGGGGAATAACATATATTCCATAGAGTATATTGTGGCAGATTGTTCAAAAGATAGACTAAGAGAGAAATACAAAGATCCATCGATTAAATTGGATTTGGTCAGTTGTCAATTTGCATTTCATTACAGTTTTGAAAGTCTTCCACAAGCTGAATGCATGCTGAGAAATGCTGCAGAATGTTTACAACCTGGTGGTTATTTTATTGGTACAATACCAGATGCCAATGAATTGATAGCAAGAGCACACAAATCAAAATCAAATAAGTTTGGCAATGATGTCTATCAGGTGGTATTTTATTGTGATACCAATAAACCACCTTTATTTGGTGGAAAGTATAATTTTCATTTACAAGGGGTTGTAGATTGTCCAGAATTTTTAGTGCATTTTCCTACATTAGTAAAGTTAGCTAAGAAATATGGTTTGAAACTGGTGAGGAAAGAAAAGTTTTATGAATATTATGAAAGAATGAAATCAGAGGGAAAGAATTTATTGGGTAACATGAATAGTTTGGAGACATACCCACCACAAGATGGTAACAGATTAGTTGGAACAGCAGACAATGATTATGATCATGCAGAAGAGTTTTTGAAGAGCTGCAATTCACAAATAAGACTGGGAACACTTTCCAAATCTGAATGGGAAGCATCTTGTAATGTTTGTCACATATTCATTAAGCTAATTTTTAATAATTTTCTTTTTGATTTTAGCTCTGTATTTAACATTCGTGTTTGAGAAGGTGAAGACCTCTTGGAGTGCAGATGGAAAGCCTTTATATGATATTTAAGTCATTTCTAGAATATGTAAGTTTTATGCAATTATATGGGCATAATAAATAATGTTCACTTTATGATAAAAATAAAATATATAAAAAAAGGATCCTTAATCCAAATCAAGGGAAGTATACTTTACGAGTCCTATACACCGACAACGCAACCAGGAATAACCTCTGACTTTATTTTAGATATATTCAAGCCCTTTTGTTGGTTGCATAAAAGCTTCAATGGGATCTCTACCAATAACAAGGGAGACAATTAATTTTGTAAGTCATTGTTTTATTTGGTGAGTATATTTACATTTCGAATTCACTTATAAAAAACATTATATATTTATGATCTCTTTCCAAATTTCCTTCCAATAATTAACGATTTGGTAATCTTTCAAGTCAGAATCGTAACTGTTCAGCCCCTCATTCCGAGAGGGCGCATGCTACAAAAGTCATGTTTTCAACATATACTTGCTGATATTATCTTTGACAAGTTCATTGTTTGCGGGTTTTAAATTTGGTGATTATTTCGTTTTTATTTAAGGTGAATTATATGAATTGTAAAACTATTAAAACTTATTGGCTTTGAGAGAGATGAGTAGAAATTGTGAATTACACTTATATAAAATATAACTTTACTAAATTATATTTCATTTTCAATAAGTGTTTTTATGAAAGCAAGGTAAAAATATAATTGTAAGATAGAATGTAGTTGTTTTTATAAAATTTTGTATTACTGTAATTATGTTTATTTTAATATTGTTACAACATTCAAATATACTTAAATAAATAATTTTAAAATACAACCAAAATATTTAATTTACACATCTCCTTCGATTAAACATCTCAGATTCGAATTCGCCAGGAGAAAAAAAAAAGAGAAAGAAAAAAAAATGCTGTTAGTTCCTCAAATTTCTCAACCTTTTAATTCGAGAAATATTAGGAGAACATGAGGACCGAGGAGGTCGGCGATCCTGATATTTTAGCGGGAAAAATTCTCGACGAATGCTCACGAATTCCTCGGACTTTTAATTCGAGAAATATTAGGAGAACATAAGGACCAAGGAGGTCGGCGAACCTGATATTTTAGCGGGAAAAATTCTCGACGAATGCTCACGAATTCCTCGGACTTTTAATTCGAGAAATATTAGGAAAACATGAGGACCGAGGAGGTCGTCGAACCTGATATTTTAGCGGGAAAAATTCTCGACGAATGCTCACGAATTCCTCGGACTTTTAATTCGAGAAATATTAGGAGAACATGAGGACCGAGGAGGTCGGCGCTCCTAATATTTTGTCGGGAAAAATATTTAGCGGGAAAAATTCTCGACGAATGCTCGCGAATTTCTCGGACTTTTAATTCGAGAAATATTAGGAGAACATGAGGACCGAGGAGGTCGGCACTCCTAATATTTTGGCGGGAAAAAAACAAGGCTAACCCCTTTGGATTTTTCGAATTAAAAGTCCGAGAATTTCACGAGCATTCGTCGAGAATTTTTCCCGCCAAAATATCAGGATCGCTGACCTCCTCGGTCCTTATGTTCTCCTAATATTTCTCGAATTAACAGTCAAGAAATTTGAGAAACTAACTCGATTTTTTTTTCTCATCGTGAATTCCAATCTGAGGAGATATTTAATTGAAGGAGATTGTAAATTAATTTTTTGTTCTATTTTAGAATTGTTTATTTAAGTATATTTGAATGTTATAATAATATTAAAATAAACATAATTACGGTAATATAAGTATTTATATTAACATTGTTTTGATTAGATGTTTTCGATGGAAAACATTTAATGATTTAACAATAAGTGTAAAATTATTAATAGTTTTTTGAAAACAAAATATCTTTTATCTCACAGTTGTATTTTTACGTTGCTTTCATAAAAACATTTTTATAAAAACAAAGTTTATTGTACATAATAATTGTATTTCAACATTACAATATGCCTTTAGCATTTATTAACTTACTTTCATAAAAATTAATAGATTTAACTCTTCTTGTTAAATTCTTAAGTACATTTTTATGAGAAGAAGTGGGAGAAGTGTTAATCTATCAATTTTTATAAAATATATGGATTACCTATATTAATCTAAATCTAGGTGCTTATTTCAAAAAAGGATATGTCAATTGCTTCATATGTATGTACATTTCTTCTTTCAATGTATATAACCAACAAAAGATAGTAACACTTATTGAACATGAAATGTAATCTAATAAAGTTATATTTTATATAAGTGTAATTCACCATTTCTACTCATCTCCAAATTAAACATTTGCAAAAACACAATGTTTTAATAATTTTGCAATTCATATAATTCGACTTTCAATAAAAGCGAAATAAACACCAAATTTAAAACCCGCAAACAATGAACTTGTCAAAGATAATATCAGCAAGAATATGTTGAAAACATGACTTTTGTAGCATGCGCCCTCTCGGAATGAGGGGCTGAACAGTTACGATTCTGACTTGAAAGATTACCACTTTGTTATTATTCTAATCCATACATGCGTGTAATGCTGGTTGGCTACATAATGATAAAAAGCACAACTTGAAATTTAAATGCCGCACTTTACGAACTATGAAAACGTATCTCTAAAGCAGTAGATGATAACTAATGTAAAAAAATAGATTACATTCAACTTATTGATATGAATGAAAGCCATTAAGAAAATAATGTAAACAGTTCGAAATTATTAAGAATAGATTTGATCTAGTTTACACTCCTAGACTTCCTCTTACTTTTCCTTGGCCATTTAAGTATTCCATGTTGATTAGAATCATTCACTTAATAGTAAATTAACAGCGTGATGAATGAGCGAAATCGATCGAATTCTAAAGAGGCGGAGATAATTAAGTTTCCCTTTCAATTTACATATTAATTTCCCCAAATTGTTTTTAATTTTTTGCTCTGCTCTCCCATACAATACGTTCTCTTTCTTTTTTCAGCTATCGATCGGCAGCCTGCATCCAAAGGGATCTCCCCGAAACCCCTATTCGTCATCCCTTTCACTTTCGCTCATCCAATCGTCACCATCATCATCGTGAATATATAGCTATTGTTAAGGTACACCGAACAGTTCGTTGAACTTGATGGACGAAAAACCAAACGAACGACGCACGCACGTGTATCGCTCCACGTGCCGAACCCGGCCATAGCTAACCGAGCTTACCCTAGTTTCCATCCAAAAAATATCATCGACTTCCTCTTGCATCTCCGATTCCTCGCCGCTACGTTACTGTTCGACCTAACTTAACTTGGGAAACGCGCTATGATGAAGACGATGGCATCCGAGCCATTTCTTTCTGTGTTTAACTTTAAAAGTCGCGTTCGACGAAACGAACTCGTTTGACCTCCCGAAAAAATGCCACCTCTTCCTTCCTAAAAAAAAAAAAAAAGAAACAAAAAGACAACAAACCGGACGATTTCTCAATCGATTATAACATTAAACGCGAGAGAGGGAACGAGCAAACTAAGAGAAAACGCGGCTTCAGAAGAACATTAATTCGGTTGATGTAGGGTCAAAAACCGAAGAGTTTAAGGGTACGGACGGATAGTCGCAAGATGAAGAAGAAGATTTCCAAAATAACGTAACACGTGTTTGTGCGTTGTTGTTAGTGCGGCCCCCTCGTCATCCGTCGATGACTTCGCTGCCAGTTGGTGGGCCACGCCATTAAACGCACAAGCTTTTTCGGGGGAAAGGTTGTTGAACCGCGCTTCCCTCCGCAATGGGAAAGAAAACGACGATCAAACCGAAACGCACGGAAAGGAATTCGGGAATTTCGTGTGTATGTGCATGGCAAAGCACAATGAACCGCCGATGAAAGACGCAAGGAAAGAGTTCAAATCGGAGATGGATGAGAAATCGTTTCCTAAACCGGTCGATCTCTATCGTCGATCGCCATTTACAACATCGAGAAGAATTGTGACATTCTAATAAGTCTTTTAAATTGGTATGCAATTAAAACCTTTGCTAATTGTTTACGATTAACTTCTAATCGGTCGCAATTACTTTATAGGCGAGTGATAATAATAATAATGGATAAACGATATTGCGAAATCGACAACAAAAACGAGCCGGCGCGTAACCGAATATAATAAAGCGGCATTAATAATAATAAAATAGATTGAAATACGGGGCACACTTAAAACGAGTTACGTTGAGATTGGTCAAGGTGGCCCCGAGCAGCGGCAGGCGAAAGCGAGATGGAGGACGTGGAGTTTCTGGTGGGAGAGCGTAATCCAAAGAGCGATAGAAAGAACGAGAGCGCACGAACCGTAACAACAAAACCCGTGGCGCGTTTTCGGCAGTTGAGGATGATGATGATGATGGTGAGCAGAAGAAGGACGGAGAAGAACCCGTGCGAAGAATCGATTCGTTGTCATCTCGCTCTCCCGTAGCTCTCCGTTTAATTTCTCTCTCCCCCGATTTTTTCCACGGACTTTCTCTTTCGATGCCTATGTTTTTTTTTCTCGCTCATCCTCTATCGTACTTTTTTTTTGCGCGTTTGATCGTATTTCTGTCCTGCAAAAACAAAATAACAGCACTTATTAGCAACAACAACATGATGATGATGATGATGAGGACTGTGGGCGGCGAAGGAGAAAGGGGAGGAGGCGAGCTTCGACACGTGCAATAATTTTTGTATTTCGCTACTGCATGCATCCAATTTTCCAACGATTGCGATAAACAAATTATGCAAATACGCTCGCAAGTTTGCTTAATTTTTTATAATTATTATTTCGTCAAATAACAATTAACATGTTTGTCGAGATAATAGCTGCGACTAATGTTGCACAAAAATAACCGAAGATTAACAAATTATTTGTTGCCAATTCGATCGCTGCACGCGTATCACGATTTTTCGGACCGAATGCTCGCTAATTTCACTTTCAACAACTTTCTTATCCATAAAATCGTTGGGGAATCGATATCCCAATAGATAGTTCCAGAGGGTGCGAGAGAGAGAGAGTTGACGAGAGAATTCCTTTTTTTGTAGGCACGCGTGTGTTGTCTTTTCAGTTCGAAACGTACGTTGGCCTCCAAAAGCGGCACCGAATCAAGAAATAAATACATAGAAGAAGAAAAAACACGAAGAAAAAGAGTGTGGGAGCGAGAGAAATAATGAGAGAACGTAGAAGGTTCGGCGCAAGGAGGCCCCCGACTGCGGCGTTTCAATTCACCACGTGGATAGGGTGAACGAACGAAAAAAAAAAGAAAAAAAAGAAGAACGATGAATCGATCATAAAGTCACGACGAAAGAAGCGACATCGTCTTCTGCCGATTGATTCCAGCAATCGACAAAGAAACTTTAACTGCGCAAAAAACGGTTAGCTGATGTAGCTCTCACAAATGCCTTGCTACAAAATTTCTTAATGATTTTTTTAAATATCGTCCAGAGATAACAGCGAAGATCAATTATAAAACAAGGGAGCTGAACGCAAAATCATCCTTCCAACGTTTTTGTACTCGTGCGTTGTTCATTAATAACGCGAGCGCAAAATGAAACGCCGCAGTCGGTCGCCTCCACGTGCCAGTTTTCGGAGAGCTTTTTGTTGAGGCAGAGTCGGTGAAGCAGCGGCGCTCTGCTCTGAACAAAAAAATACACACTGTTTGTATGTGTACGAGCGTTTCCACTGCTTAGTGGAGTCGAATGGGGGAGCGAGAGAGACGATGCGCGCAAACAAGAGGGACTCCGAATGATGCCATCGAGAGTACGACAAGGAGGAGTAAATTGCGCGCGAGCGAGAGAGAGAGAGACTTTTAGGCAGTAGTAGGGCTCTCGCGTTCTTCGTTAACCGATCATAGCTTGTTCGCTGGCTGAGCGATTTGGATGGATGTTCCACCTTTGAATTTCTATTGTTGATATTGATGTTAATTAAGTTGATCGCATATAGTGTTATAAAGAGGATTTTTTTGGTGCAGATCATCATCAATCGAAGACGTGAAATATTGTCTTCGCGAGCGAGAAGACGAGCGCAAATTTTGTGCCCGAATAATTAGTGTTGAACTGAAGAAGTTTCGCGAAAGCTGAACAAATTGCTAAAACCCAAAGTGCGACCTACTTCTTTTACTACTGGACTGTTTTTGGGTAATGGTAGCATTCAATTTAAAGCTGCATTTGCCGTGGTAGATTCAATTGCGAAATCCATCGAATTCGTCGCGAAGATCGTAAGTGAACAATTAGCAATTATTTAATTGTTATACGCTTCTTAAGATTTGTCCCGTGTTTGCTACAAAGCAAACTTGCGAAAAGCAATCTGTTGTTAAAGAAATCGTATTAATTTACATTATCACCGTTAGTCATTAAACTCTTCAGCTGTCGGAGTCGTCCCTCGCGCTGATAAAAAAGAAATTGATTAGAAAAGGAAGTTTAATGTAACCGAGAGAATGCGTTCGAACGAATTGAGACACGATGAATTTCAAAATTATAAAAGAAGAAAGAATTAATTCTGATTGCCGACCTACGTCTCTCCAAGTTGACGAGGTCGGCGTTCGTATGTATGTATGGTGTTTGGTTCGCGTAATAATAATAATAATAATGGGCGAGGAGGAGAGCGTGACAGTGCGAGAGAGAGAGAGAGAGAGAGGAGAGCGACGAGAAAAATAAAAACGCGATCGCGTTGGGCAGGGAAATCCACGTGGAGGCGACCGACTGCGGCGTTTCAATTCGAAACACTCGTGTCGTACGGCGAGAGAGACGCGACCAGATATTGTCTCTTTCTCGCTCGCACCCGATCGATGCGTGCATCCTCCGTTTCGCCCATTATCTTCTTCGATGATGAAATGTGACGGTGACGATGAGGTCGTTGAATCGAAAAGCCGCGGTGCTGTCGCCTCCGCTCGTGGAATCCTAATGGATGGAAGCCGCGCGTGTGTATATGTGTACGTGTGTATGAAATCCAATTTCGTTTTGGTTCTTTCTCTCTATATATATTTTTCGCTTTATTTATTTATTGTTGTTGTTATTATTCATTAAATAAAGCGAGAGAGAGAGAGAGAGAGAGAACCTTCGTATAAATACTCGTCCTATAAATAGCTAATCCATCAGCGTGTGTCTGAGAGAAAGAGAGTGGCACGGATAAAGCGAGAGAGATGATAAAGCGCGTGCAGCAATTCATAATAAATGATAATCGTTATTTGCGAAACCTCTTGTTTATGCGCTTATTGCTTGCTCATCGATTGACATCCAAACTAAACTCGCTCTCGTTTATTTGCAGTCTGCGCTCACCTAAAGTATGGTCGGCTTCTATTGCGACGCGCCGATGATGCCGTCGCTCACCACGATCGCTCCGATACAAGCGACGTCCACGAATAACCACCATCATCCGGGAAGCGTGCAGAACGTCGCCGCGCTAACCACGGTCGTCGCGGGCGTGCGGAAAGTCGTCTGCAGTCCGGACCTGCCGTTACCGCACGATTTCCAATCGGCCGCCAATAACAATAATAACAATAGCACAGTAAACACGACCGCCACGAATCTGATCAAATACGAACGGCACAACGAGAACAGCAACGCCGCGACGCATCGCTGTACCGTTTGCACGAAAACGTTCCAATCGGAGAGCGCCCTTGCCGCGCACCAATTGACCCACAACAATAACGCGCCCGTCAACGGTACGACGGCTAACGCGTCGAACGGCGCTAGCAAGGAAGCCGCGGACGATCCGTACCGTTGCAACATCTGTTCGAAGACGTTCGCCGTGCCGGCGCGCCTGACGCGTCACTATCGCACGCACACCGGCGAGAAACCGTTCCGTTGCGAGTTCTGCGACAAGAGTTTCAGCGTGAAGGAGAACCTGAGCGTGCACCGGCGCATCCACACGAAAGAGCGGCCGTACGTGTGCGACGTGTGTTCGCGCGCGTTCGAGCACTCCGGCAAGCTGCACCGTCACATGCGCATCCACACGGGCGAGCGGCCGCACAAGTGCACCGTTTGCGCGAAAACGTTCATACAGTCCGGCCAATTGGTCATCCACATGCGAACGCACACGGGCGAGAAGCCGTACGTCTGTGCCGTCTGTCAGAAAGGGTTCACCTGCAGCAAGCAGTTGAAGGTCCATTCGCGCACGCACACCGGCGAGAAACCGTACTCGTGCGAGATTTGCGGCAAGTCGTTCGGCTACAATCACGTGCTGAAGCTGCACCAGGTCGCGCACTACGGCGAGAAAGTCTACAAGTGCACGATTTGCAACGATACGTTCAATTCGAAGAAATCGATGGAGGCGCACATCAAGAGCCATTCGGAGAACAGCAGCGGTTGTAACGGTGGAACCGCAACGACGCCGACGCTGACGAACGGTGCGCCGGCACCGCTCACGCCGCCGCCGTCATCGACGGAATCTTATCCGTCCCCGTCGCCGTCCTCTTGCTCCTCCATGTCGTCGACGATGAGCGACAAGGAGAGCAAAGAGCTCGCCGGTTTGACTCTGGCCGCCGCCGTCAACGACACGCCGGCGATGAGTTACGATTCCGATCTGCGGTACTACTTTTATCCGGGAACGCGGGACCGCTTGTCGCCTACAACATTAACAACTTATTACCACCACCAACAACAACAACAGAGGAAACCGGAACAACACACCAATTTCATCGCTAATGTCGATACGACGATAATAACGGCGGTGCCGCAATCGAACAATCGACCCACGTCAGGCGTCGACCTCCTCGCCGAAGCGGCGGCTTCCGTCAGCAGCATGGCGTCCTCGCCGTCTCATCGCGTTCAGGAAACCGTTCTCAACTTGATCACGCGGAACACGACAGTTGCGAAAGCTGCGTCATCGTCGTCGTTACGCCATCCAGCTTATTTCTCGCAATCGAACAACGGCGACGAGTCGTTAACGGCCGGCGACGATATACGGAGACGCGTCGAGGCCGCTTTGGCCGTCGAAGACGATATACACGAGGAGGAGGAGGACGACGGCCCTGTGTCGCCGCTATCGAATACGAGCAATTCGTCGAGCGAAGAGCACAAGCATCGTTTGCAGGCGAACGATCATCGCGCGACAATCGAGGACAGGAAGCCGTCGATGATCGGTGCGATTTTAACGTTCCACCTGCCGGATCCCGAATTGAGCTTGCCGCCGCGTAAACGGTCGAAAATGATCCTCAAATCGATGGAGACGTCCTCGATGACCGCCAAAGACTTCACGTCGCCGGTACGGTACAGTTCGGTGATTCAGTACGCTCGAGCCTCTTAAAGACGACACTAAAATTGAATACGGTTTCCTTATTAAAAGTAAGAAAGATAAAAAGTAATTGATCGGACTTTTTAAAAGTGAACTATTTCGTGTAATATGCGCTACAAATTGACGCCAAAAGAGAAGAAATCAAACTGAAGATGATTAATATGATAATCGATAATTAGTTCTTAAGTTGCATAAGATGTGACGTTTAATTATTATCGAGACTTGTATTAGTTTTAATTAGGTTTTAATTATTTTGCAAAAAGTCAATTTCAATCAAAGCACTAGATTAAACAAACAAAATGATTGAGAAGTTTGTTTTTAAATCTATATTCTTAATTAATAAGTTTATTATTATTTCCTAATGTTAAAATGTAATCGCTGTAAGATTAATTACTTTTTAAAAGTGTTTTCCTTCCTTCCATATGATTTTCTGTTCGATTCTGATGCAAGGAAGCAAAACGAATCTTCTATATTTTTTAATTTAATTTTATATTTTTATTATAATTAATTTTTTTGTTGCTGTGATAAAAGACTGGTTAATATAATGATAATAATAACAGAGAATTTCAAAGTCAAGAAAACGTTTTACCTCATTTCAGTGCCTCTAGGACTCTCAAACAATAAAAAGAATCTATGGAAATGTAACAATCACAAGAACGAATTGTTAATTAATGTTTTGAGTTAAACTGCCGTACGAATTGATTCATCAAATGTACCTTCTTCTATCGGCAAAACACTTTGCAGATAATATAACTCCTTAAGAAGGAATTAGATGAATCCTTACAAAGTAAAAGTTCATAAATCATATAAATCGAATTAATGTGAAGAATATATTTCATTATCATGCTTTACTAGTTAATAATCTAACGAGGCTTAAACTCAACTGTTTAATTGATTTGATGAGAAAGTGATTAACCAAATGCAAACTGGAGTAATTAGAGAAGATGATTGAGAACTTACTACTACATGAAGAGTACAAATTAATATGTAATTAATTAATTTAATTTAATGGTGAAGTAATCTAATTATCGATGGAAATTTAATTTTTGGCTACCCATTCGACACTATTATTATGAATATTAGTCTTAAGTTATGCATAAATTTCCGAAGATCAGTTTCTAAAATGCTAAAAATATGAGCGCATAATTTTGTTTTTACTATCGCAGTCGTGTTATCATAAGTAATTATTATTGCTAGAATCAATTCCGTTGGAAAGAGTATGTAAAAGAATATAAACGATTACCTCTATACATATAAGAATGAATTAAACATAAATAATTAGCAATTACATTAATCGAAAACTATGTAAAAGGTGAAATAATTAATATTTAATTCATTGTATTACTACAATAATAAATCCTATTTATAATAATTATTATAATGTTCAATTGAGACAAGAATAAAGAGTAATCATTCACATTATTATCGACTTAATTTGATTTCCAACATATGACTTAATTACTTAATTGAAAATGGGTAATTTTCAGAAGCAATTCCATATGAAAATTCATAATTTGAGTTTTCCAGCACATCACTACAACTAGTGCCTGAAGTTCTCAATAGCTAAACTGTAATGCTCACCTAGAAATCTGCATTTGTGCGACTTTGTGTAGCGCTCTGTAAAAACTCAACAGTTATTATACTTCGTTATCGCAGCATTGTTATGCGATAAATATTCTCCTGAAATCTCTAGAAACGTATCATTTCCACTGCTACCAAAGATAGCTACCTAAGTTTTCTGTCATCTGCTGGACGATGATCAAATTGAGTTCTTGACTGACAACTTCATTTTATCAATTACATAACCTATGAATTTGTGGTTGTATTATCTTTGTATTATAGCGAATTGAGAACGTTCTCCAAGCAATAGAAAAACTACAAGTCTGTGAACGATGTCAGCAGCAACACGAAATGTGGGTCTCTTCAAGAGAGCATGGAACGAAATACCGGAAATCGTTGGCAGCACTTTCGTAGGCATAATCGGTGTAGGATTGTTGTTCGGTGCGATTTACAATTACAACCGAAAGGACGGCGACAATAAGAGATACAAGCTAGAGTATACCGTGATAAGGGACGACGATCCTAGAGCAGCAAAAGTTAAGAAAGATTAGAGGAAGATTGCGGCACTGCAGGATGTTGTACGTGATCAGCAAACAGCAGAAACTTCTTCTAAACCAATTTCTCATTCTCTGTTACAGCTTCTGTATTATAGTACTTGTAATCAATTGATTTAATAAATAGGTTTTGTTGATGTAATTTCCATTCTTCTATATGTAACATCTATTTGAATTGCTTTAAATTAAACCAAAAGGAATTAAATGATGTGAATTATATCAGAAAATAACAAGAATTAATATGAAAGAATTCCTTTTAACAAATGTTCTTGTTCTTTCAGTTACATTTCCATGTATGTATATATATTTGAATTTGATTTAAATAAAGAATTAATAAATGTATGATATATATTGAAGAATAAAGATAATAAAACTCACTTGACTTGTCTGTTTCCAAATCCTTCTTTTTTCCATTTCTTACTTCCCCATATTTCTATCTATTACCACAAGTGAATTGATTTAACATGATCATTTGAATATATACATCTATATATATATAAATATATATATATGTATTATGGGGGATATCTAACTAAAATTGATGACGGTCATGCAGGCCGCTGTGTTAACACCATGAAAAGAAAGGACTCTTGTCTTGGAAGCGTTGGGTGAAATTGAAGAATCTAGATGTGTGTTGGCCCGACCTAAAATGATGAAAGAGATAATAATGGTGAAGAGGATGAAAAAGGCATTGGGTACTTTTCCACGACGACGGCCGGCATTTGAACCAGCTGAACGGGCGATTTTCCGTCTTTCAGCGCTTGCATTAGATTTAAAATTTGGCCCCGCATCACCGACATCTGACGCTCGTATAGACGTCTATCGAAACCTTTGTCTTGCTTAAATAACACTAATAAATCATCACAGAGATCCTAGAATAAATGCGAAACTCGTTTAAGTGAGTAATGAAGAGATATTTTGAGCAACAATGATACCTGCACAAAATGCATGTCGGACAATAATGGTAAAATCAGTTCCCTCGTTTCCTTGCTGAAGGGCACCTTTGCTTGAGACAACCAAGCCCAGTGATATGGGTACGCTCGCCAACTGTCTGGATGTTTGTAAGGGAAGGCGAGACCGTTATCGATAGCCGCTAGACTAATTTCTGGCAACTGAACCAGATTCCAATCGGCCTCGTGATTATCGTGGGCCACCTTCCGATCTTCGTGGCTCTGCTGCTGCTGTTGTTGTTGAGTAGCAACAATTGACGGCTGATCGTACTTGATCAGCCAGTTGTCGTTTCCACGATCCGTGTTCCGTATTATGTAATCTAAGACAACCAGTTTCTCGAATTGCAGCTGAAACTTTTGCGCCAAATGCTTTGGCAACGGCTCGATCTCGAAACGTCGCAACCATTCGTCCGCGTCCTTGTAACCGTCAACGAATAACTGAAACGAGCCGACTTTCGGCGGTAAACCGATACGATTGAATCTAAGACCGACGTTGGGAAATTGCTCCATTATCGCCCGCTTCATTCGAGCCTTTTGCCTATCGATACGCGGATAATGGAAAGTTTGCGACACTAACTTAACGACCTAAGAGAATAAGAAGAAGCATTTAGATTTTGTTCGTATCCGCAGCTAATAATAACAACTAGCCAGTTATTTTAAGTATGAGTTTATAAATCCTTTTTTCGAAAGGATTAATTTTACCTTCGTCTTTGGAACGATATTCAAGTTTAGTTTTGCGTCCACCAATGATGCGGCCGCTTCCGATAGGTAGCCTTGATTTGGTATTAAACAGGATCTGCCGAAGCAACAAGGGCAGCACAATTTATGCATCCATTTCGTCCATTTTGGATTCAATCTACCGTATGGTTCTTCATCTTTCGGTTTGAACACGGCTATGATTTTCTACAATAGAGAGATAACGAAAATGTCAATAATATAAAAACAAACCAAAGTACATGGAAGCAGAAGGAGTCTTGAATAAAAATAATGTTCAGAACAACACCAAACACATGTATGATGATAAAGCTTGTGATCACCGTGTCCCCCAGTTGTTCAAGAAATTGGTAATTTAGCTTTCATTTGAAATAATTACTTTGTCCATTCCAAGAGACAAAATAACTTGATCTTTCTTTAGAAATTTGAAAGCAACGTAACTTTATATGTACCACAGCCTCTATATAGTACATGTATTATAACTTACACCAGATGGATTCTTGACAAAGTAAGATCCACTTGAGCCTTGCGATATGCGTTCCGGCAATATTCCATTGTCAATGGCAACTTCTGCTTGCCATACAAGGTCTGTAAACACTGGATCATCTACAAGAAAATAATTGGGGTGAATAGAAGCAATGATCAATAGTTGCAAACATGGCATACCTTGGAAATTATTAAAAGAGACGTCCAAACCACCAAGCAGCGGTTGAGACTCTCTATTGTTGATACCCGGCGAATCCAATGCTGGTTCGAAGGCAATGTCCGGTAGATGAATGTCTTCGGTCGAACTTTCGCTCAATGATAGCGGACCACAATTCACACCCCTGCTATCAACAATAACGATATCCCCACGACCACCGATAACGCTTGTCGTCGTTATTGTGGCCGCCGATGTCGATGATGATATCGCAGATGATGACGATGCTGTTAATGTTGCTGCTGTTGTTGTCGCATTAATTAGAATGGGCACGATTTCACTAGCACTCATCACCCACGGATAACGACAATTGACGAAAACGATATTCTACTATATCCGACGTATCGACGCGTTATCATTTGGTTAATATTATGGAATTCACCTATAAATTGCGTTTAATTAAAAATCATCTAACCTAATGTCGAGTAATCTAATCGACAATTCGGGAACGAATGTAAAGTTTTCGAACGTTAACACGCTTCAATTTGACTAGAATTTGGTGAAGCGCTAAACGCAAATAACCAATCTTATCATCTAACAATTATTACTTTAACAAAAACGACTTTTTATTATTGTTTTATCTTAACATTGATGACCGAAAAATAAAAATAAAATCTGTTTATGAAGTGTCACTTGGGTGACTAATTTCGGTTTGTCAAATACGATTTGTGAGGCGCTTAATTTAAAAAAGATGACGTTTTTTAAGTAAATAATTTATTTCCTTATTATAAAATATATAAATATCTCTATATAATATTGATATAAAAAAGATAAATATATAATGTATTATAAATCAAATCGACAATAAACGTAACACTTTTCTCTTCTTTGATACACTCGAGCATGTACAAGGAACAATAGAATTCATCGATAGAAGAAATCTTGGAATAACCGGAGATACAATGTTTGCTAGAGAACAACGTCATCATCAATATCAGCACACTTTCATCTTGACGCCGCCGTCCGCACTGATCTCCTTAATATCGCTGCCATCGTAATTGTTCAACACGTCGACTTTGTCTTCGGCATTATTGTTGCACTGCTGCTGTTGTTGCTGCGATTGTGGGCGCTGCATCATGTGCTGCCGCGTCAGTTGCATATGATACGATCGGACCTCGCTGAATTTCGCCATCAGGAAGTCTTTGAGCGTGACGATGATCTCCGTCGGTGTGTTGTACTCGTTCGGCACGATGCCGTCGACGCTCGCTTCGAAATAGGAGAAGAGCGGGAACCAGACACGCGTGCGATTCGAATCGCGTTGCATTAACGCCTGATTGTTGGAGAGAGTGTGATAGTACAAGAACAAACGGCTGCTAATATAGAAAGCGACGAACACGTCGATCGAGTAGTGCTCGTGTGCTGCCAGTATGAAGAAGATGCCGAACATATTCATCATCCAGGTTAATGTGTGAAGGAAGTAGAAATGACGTGGAGTATCTGTAACGGCAAAGAATGATTGAGAAACGGCCAGTTTATTAGCATGTAGTTAGTTAACTTACATTCGGTGATGAAAAAGTTGAGCATCGTCAATGCGACCGTATGACCGCTAAACATGTAATCGCCACAAGTACGCACACCTTGTATCGACATGCCGGCGCCGCGCCAAATGATATACGCCTGGGCAAGTTTGAACTTCAGATCGTCGTAGAATGAGGCGTTCTCATCTTGTAACGAATAAATCCTAGGTTGACACTGGAGATGCGCACCGGGGACACTCAACGACGTGATCAACATCGTGACGCAGCGTAGGAGGAAAACGGTGCCAGACAGGGCGAAGAATCTTCGCATCAATATGAACCTGCGAAAATGAAATAGAAAAGATTAGTTAACGTGAATAATACGATTGGATGATTGTGACAAACACCTGTGCTTGTGGAAGACTAATACAATTATCCAAATAAACATCATAACCGTGCCCGTCACTTCACACATGTCGAACGCCCATGGTATGTGAGGAACGTTGTCAAGAAAGATGTCCGGTAACGGTGGATACTTCTTCATGTCCGGAACGCGGTCGTGTACGATCACCATAACGATGGCGGTGATCCATGTGACGCCAATAACGTAACAGAAGCTGAGGAAGGCTTTCCATATCTCGGGCGGTAAACGTTGCGATCTTCCGCCGTCTTCGGAAGCGGGCGGCGATAGACGTTCTGAATCACAGTAATCACTCTCTTTCAGGTAATGATGGTGGTGCGAGTACAAATTGACCGTCGGCGTGTCAATCAAACCCAATTGCATCAAGCTGCTTTGATTGTCCCGCTGCAATAGTTTAATGCTAATCAGCAACAGTTTACGGTCCTTCAATGACAACCGCATTAGCGGTTCTGAATTGAAATCCGTCTCGTTCAGCGCCAGCAAGCATTTGCCATTGATCTCGTTCTCATCGCAGATCCATCTAATGACAAATGAATTGAAACCTTCCCTTTGAAGCCAATTTGCAACGTCCTTTGTCGTCCATGCAATTACGTTTATCTCAGTGGTTGTCATTCTTTGGCTTAACACTTTGTATATATTTGGATATTTTCCTAAAAAAATATTAATTTCAAATAATGTTTAGGATACAATAAATAAGTACCGAATTAACCTAAGTACTCGAACAATTAATTTCGTTTCAATTAAATGCCTTCCATTCTTTTGCCTTTCAAGTTCTACTTATCCTTATAAACTTTAATTAATAACAATAATACATACAAATCAAATGCGTGATAACCGTGAAACGTGAGATTATCTTTGGTAGTTTTAATCATGAAATTAGTCAGATCGTTCTCTTTCTTTTCTCATCACAAAAAAGTCCTCGACCACCGTCGTCACACTCACTATCTTATTTTGCATAGTAACGCGCATTCATCTTCTTCTATTCCCTTTTTAAAATCAATTTGCACCAAAGAAGGTGATAATGTTGCTGACTGATCTATTTGATTACTATTGTTATCGATACAATAATTTTGAGATAAACCAACACGAAATTCTATTGTAATTAATTGTCCGAAAGCAAATATGAGTGACACTTGTCATCGTTCGGTCAATGCGATATTAATAAAGAAATTACGCTGTTACCAAATGAGTTTCTCAACGAACGGACTTCGATATTTACAGTTCCAAAAATCATCTGAACAAACTTATAACTGCGTTTCGTTCTATTTTTTCCATTTCAAAAGCTCAATTTGGTTTGTTTACTAAGTGAAAGGTCAAGAACATTTCGCGCCGTCAGGCAACCAACTTGACAGATAGTTTTCCACCTAAATGGGAAACTCTGGAATTTTTCTTAGATGTCGAGGAACTCTACGCTTTATTTCAGCATATTGTACCATAATTCAAGTAATAAATCAATCTCATTTGCAATTAGCAAGGAAATTTTTTGAATATAAATGTTGGCGGCCTGTGTGGCGTCACTACTGCCAGTAGAGCTGATTGTTTGTTGTCGTTTTCGCAGTTTCAGTGAGCAAATGGCGTCTTAGTGGGGTCGTACGCAAATTTTGTGGCTAATTGGATGAATGAAACGCGTTTGAAACTTTCGAATATTGTTTACATTCCGGATTTAAATGTGTACGAATCGCGTGAAACGTTCGAGTGATGAAGAACGATGCGAAAGCGAAGGTTCGTCGTGATACGCGTTCGAACGAATCTTCGAATTTGGATCCGAGTTAATCTAAAAAGTTAACACTTGATCGCGGTTTCGTTTTCGTTGCTTTGCTTTCGTGCTTCGTCGAATTGAAATAAATGAGAAAATGAACGAGGAGCTGGACGTAAAGGTGAACGATAACAGAGGTATGTGGCAGACGGTAGACAATATGAGTCCGGTGATGCAAACGCAACAGCAACAACAACGCCACCAGCAGCAACCGCAGCAGCCACAGCAAATGGTCATGCCGCCGTCGACGCCACAAGGAGCGCCGACGAACGCCTTCGCGGAATACGAACTGCCGCCGGAGCTGATGCAACAGGGCTGGCGGAAGTTCTGGTCGAAACGGGAGAATCGTCCGTACTACTGGAACAAGCAGACAGGCGACAGTTTGTGGGAGATGCCGCCCCTCAAGCCGCAATACGATCCGCTGACCGATCCGCTCGGCATAAGTCCGTCGACGCCTACGCAACCCGTTTGCGGTCTCGCACCGAACGTACAACAAACGCCGCCACCGATGACGGTGGCGAAGAGACGCATGTCCGAGGATATCGTCGTCGGCAGCGGCGGTGTCGTTCAGCAAGCGAAGAAATTCATATTGGCCGGTCCGTGGGACCTCGACCAACCCACGAACGTGATCATAATCGAGCGCGCGCCGTGCAATTATTATATGCACTCGCATCCGGACATCGAAGCGTATCGGTGCAGTTTGTTGGCGAAATTACGTCAGTGCTATCAGGAATTGTGCCATTCGAGGGAGTCGATCGACGCCCCAAAAGACTCGTTTAATAGATGGCTGATGGAACGTAAAGTAATTGATACTGGTAACACGAAATGATATCGCCAAAAAAGCAAAAATATTGAATTGTCCTCCTAAAATGAAACATATTGTGATACACTGCAATCCTTGGAATCCGTACTGGCCCCCAAAGAGCCGAAGCCCAGGTTCCATCCTCCCATTTCTACCCGTTCTCCTTCGCCTCGTCCTCTCCACAATAGTATTGCTTCCATCACTCTCTGCCTCACCTGCTTTCTTCTTCTTTCAGGTTGTGATCCGTTACTGCCGAGCAACTGTTATCCAGAGATATCGATGTCGATGTACAAGGAGATAATGAACGACATCCCCATTAAGTTGGTGCGACCGAAGTTTACCGGTGACGCTCGGAAACAACTGTCGCGTTACGCCGAAGGCGCCAAGAAGATAATGGAATCGCGAAATGCGGAGGCAGAAAGCCGTAAAGTGGTCAAATGGAACGTCGACGAGACGTTCCAATGGTTGAGACGTACGGTAGGAGCGACGTACGACGATTTCCAAGACCGATTGGCTCATCTCAAGCAACAGTGTCAGCCCCACCTGACCGAAACCGTTAGTCATTTGATCATACAATAATATTAGTTAATCAAACGAATTCGTTTCGTTTAACCAATTAATTTCACGTTAAAGGTGCGTTCGTCCGTCGAGGGCATCTGTTTAAAGATCTACAATTGGTCGGCGGAGTATGCGAAAAAGGTTCGCGAAAAGTCGAACGTCATCCTTAAAGAGAACGGCATTGAACCGTTATCGAATAACATCATGGCTCACCATCATCATCAACAGTTGCCGCCAGCCAATGCACGCAAAGTCTGGTGTTACCCCATACAATTCTCGATACCGTGTCCTCATTTACCGGTCGTCGAGTACTTGCATGATCGCGATCAAGCCATGTTACGATACCAAGGCGATACGGTCGCCATTAATACCGTCTACTTGCAAAAACTGGTACGTTTAATTGCCGCCCAATCGAATTTCTTTCTTGTATTTTACATCGTTATGACTTGGGAACGATTTGTAGGAGCACCTGTACAGACACAGTTGTTTCGACGATCGGAAATTCGAGCTCTTTATACCGAGAGTTTGGGTGTTGCTGAAGAGATACGCAACGATGCTGGGCGTGTATCCGTCTTCGTCGACGGGTAGCGCAGATATTCACGACACGCAATCGTCGTTACCGGTCGCCGTTTACGAGTGTTTGCAACGTATGTACGGCGTGACGTTCGAGTGTTTCGCGTCGCCGTTGAATTGCTACTTCAAGCAGTACTGTTCGGCTTTTGCCGATTGCGACTCGTACTTCGGAAGCAGAGGGTGAGAATTTATTTCTACTCCTTCCACTATCAATCTCTTCGCGTTTGTTCGTGATCTAACTGGACGTCTCATTGCAGACCGTTTCTTCAATTGAAAGCCATCTCCGGCTCGTTCGAAGCGAATCCGCCGTACAGCGAGGAACTATTAGAGGCCTCCGTCGAGCACATGGAGAACTTGCTCCACGAGAGCGCGGAACCGTTGAGTTTCGTCGTCTTCTTGCCCGATTACAGGGAACCGACGCCGAGCGGCCTCGTCCGCATTGAGGCGAGCCGGTTCAAGACGAAGCAGGTGACAATACCCGCGTACGAACACGAATTTCGTCACGGGTTTCAGCACGTTTTGAATCGGTACGAATTTTTTTACAACATACGGTTTTAATCGTAAGCCATTTGACTATTAAGCCTAATTACATTTTATTTTGCTTTATTAAAAAGGTCGGAGGTGAACGTACGAAGCCCTCACGGTACTGTTATCGTGTGGTTGCAAAACGAGGCGGGTAATCAGAGATGGGGCCCGACGGACGAACGACTGAAAGCACTGCTGCAAGCGTTCCGACCTGGCCGCGAAAAGGAGCGCGATCGACAGGAACTATTGAGTCCGACGAGGCTCGGGACCGCGGCGACGGACAACAACAACGGCGGCGGTGGCAAGGAGACCGTATTACATTGACGAAGGTCATGAAAAACTGAAGAGGCTAAAGTATAAGGAACAAGATGAGACGGCGAGAAGAAGGGACATTGAAGCGTATCTCAGATTTTGGACTAATAATTCCTCTCGCCTCTCTTTCTTCTGCTGCGGCAAGTCGAATCGATTTCAGTTCTCCTTTTTAATATTTCTTTTCCTTCTCTTTCAAGGCCTTTATTGGCACTTTAAGCTAAGATTCTTTCAGAAGAAGCTCGAACCTCATCAATCAACTTTTATTCGTTTAATAGTCTTTTAATGGAAGCAGAAATAGAAGATGACGAGGTGAAAGAAATGAGATTATTAATCTTGATAAATATATTTGAATAATGAGTTAGTTAATTAATTAAGAGACGAGATATGAAGTGTTTCTTTATAAAAAAACTTACCATTTACTTACTAATTATTATTATTATTGTATAGAGATTTATTATTATTATATGCTTATTTTATATATATAATGATTCCGGATTTAAGAAATAAAATTTAGAATCAAAGAAATAAAGAGAAAATATAAGAGGAATTAGATTTCGCGCTTCTTCAAAGTGAAAACAAACTGGCGTTATTTGTGTTGCCTAAGAATGTTATAGAAATCCAAGGAATTTCTAGTGTTTATAGTTTATCTTTGGTGTAGACCGAAACTTATGTGGGATTCAAGGTACAAGATCTAAGTGTAATGAATTTCTTTAAATGAACTATAAATTTTGAATGAATATAATAAAATAATAGTGATTTAATTAATCAACTAATGCGACTATTGGCAATGCTCAATTGACTCAAGGTGTTGTAGTTTCACATCAATATGGCCGCAAAGAAGGTGTATTGAAATTAATAGATTAAAAGGAATAGTAATAATTGCGTTTTGTTAAAGTTGTTTTGGTAAATAACGTTCAAGAATTTACGGTTAATTTATTTGGCATTACTCTCACATTCGACATCGGTTGTTTTTGGTGACTGTGTTTGCATATTCATCTGAACAAGATCAATCGAAAAATCTGCCAAAATCACACTGCGAAATCGAAAACAAGTTTTTATTTTAACTGTAAGTGCCTACACCGCAAATTTATGCGTTTGTGGAAAAATAGCAAGGGAGAAATTAGGAAAGGGAGCAAATTAATTAAGACGCAAACTGGATCAGCCTTGTAAAAATAACAACCAGGTGTTGTGTGTGTGTGTGTGTATTTAATTTGTATACAAAGACAAAATTATGATTTGTGCTGGTTTCCTATGAGTGAGCGGTGTTTACAGCGAATAAATTAAAAATAAAAGAACGCAAAGTAACGAAAAAGATCTAAATTAAGAAAAGAAAAAGGAAACGAGAGATGAAGATTAGAAAATTGCTTCGTTGACGAAAAGAAGAGAACGCGAAGAATCTAAATCCGAAAAGTGGGAGGAGAAGGAGTGTCGATGATAAACGTAGAAGAGAATTCGGGAAAAGAGAAAAACGGGAGTGAGAGAGAAATAGGAGGAAGGAAGGACACCCAAACAAATGTTTTTAAATGGACGGCACGTCCATCATTACCCAAGTGTCACGGGATGACGAACAATTGAACAACAGTTATGAGACAGAAAAAGGTAACAAACAACCATTTGACGAAGTTTATGTTCTTCGTTCCTCCTTGTTTTAGATTCAATTATAACCATTAAATGATTTTAGTACGACTAGCACGTAGTTTAAAAACAGTCTTTTAGCAGCATATTTTCAATTCGAACGAGGAGTGTCGGAAAGTAAAGAAACAGAGAGGGAGAGAGATAGATTGCAATTAATAAACAATCCAAAGGTTACGACTATCATCAACAACAACAACAACCGTGCCACCATACGATCATTATTTTAGAAACGGCAACAAAAATTGGTTTTATTTTCGACACAATCTCTTGCTTTCTCTCTCTTTCACTTTAGTGTATACAAACGCACGCATTTTTTTTATAGATCGAATTAAATGCCTTCAAAATTAAACACAGAGAATTAGAGACCCAAAGAAATCTTTTGGCAAGTTTTCGTTTTTTCTCTCTCGCTGTCTACCAAACTATAAAAAGAGCATCAATAAAGTGACTGAAATATCAAAGGATTCGCTAGTTTAAAAAACAAACTATTCGAGTAAAATCGTATCAAAAAGAAAACGTTGAAAACTGCTTTAATTGTGGAAATGGCGTGAAAGGGTAAACAGACAAGCCAAAAGTAAGAGTAATCATTTTGTCACGATGTCATTGCTTTTATTTTACTTCACTTTATTCCCTTCGAAACTGGGCAATTAGAGAATTCAATTCATCATTGATAATAATGGATGTAACACTTTACATGTACATTATAAAGTAAATCGTCGAATAACCTGTTATTATGTTAATTGCTATTGACGATTCAGTATTATTGCATCTTAATTAATCCTTTTAGGTGCATTATCTAATGACATCACGACGTCAGATGTGTCTGCAACGCAGCAGCATAACGTCCCGCGACAGCAGCAGCAATACCAGCAGGATGAAAAGAAATCGAAGAGAAGTTTCTTGCGTTCGTTACTGTGCTGTTTCGGCGGCAACAAGACGAAGAATCAGAATTTTAACGGACCACCGTGGCTAGACGATTCCTCATATTCGATCGGTTCGATGAAATACCTGTTGCCTCCCGTTAGGCATCAGGACATGCATAAGAAATGCATGGTCATCGATCTGGACGAAACCCTTGTACATAGCAGTTTTAAGGTAAAACTATTTGCACGAGACAAAGAGTTAAAAGTTGCATCATATGTTCTTTCTGCTTTAGCCGATAAGTAATGCAGACTTCGTTGTCCCGGTCGAAATCGATGGCACTGTCCATCAGGTGTACGTGCTCAAAAGGCCGCACGTCGACGACTTCCTGAAACGCATGGGCGAACTGTATGAGTGCGTCCTGTTCACCGCGTCGTTGGCGAAATACGCGGATCCCGTTGCGGATCTCTTGGACCGTTGGAACGTGTTCCGTGCGCGACTTTTCCGCGAAAGTTGCGTCTTTCATCGCGGCAACTATGTCAAAGACTTGAACAAGTTGGGTCGCGACCTAGAGCAGATCGTCATCGTTGACAATTCGCCTGCATCATATATCTTCCACCCGGACAATGCGGTACGTTCAATTAATTATCTGGGGATGTCCACATATAGACTGAGTTTGATATATCGCATATGGATGTACAAAAGTTTGTTTGTTGTTATACCCCGTTCTATTTCTTCAGGTACCTGTCGCATCGTGGTTCGACGACATGTCAGATTCCGAACTGTTGGACTTGATCCCGTTCTTCGAGAAACTGAGCAAAATGGACAACGTCTACACCGTGTTGTGCAATTCTAATCATCCGTACAATAACGGCAGCGGCACTAGTAACAGTAACAACAGTGCCAATCATCATCATCACCAACAACAACACCAGCAATTGTCGACGTCTGGAGCGAGTGGACCAAATTCAGGTGGTAGTGGTGCGGGCAATATTAACAATAACGCTAACAGTACAACAACAGCAGGAGTGGGAGTAATACAACAACAACAGCAGCAACAATCTTTAACTGTGACATAGCAGAAGCTGCTTTTTAACATTATTAGGATTAAGATTATGAGAAAAGCGAAAGAAACGAGTTAGAATGCCGCCGACACGAGTTATCATTCTTAATAAACGATTTGTTTGATCGTTTTTCAACGGTTTTTATCTATTTGATCGGATGCGAAAGAATAATAATAATGGCAATAAGCTCAGGACAGCTAGTGATGATAACGTAGAAGTGCGAATTTGTTGAATTCTAGCTCTTCCTTTTTTCTTTTTTTGCATAACACAATAATAACATTAGCGATAAAAAACGAATGAATGTTGTGTATTTTCTGTAAATAATTATTGAGATTAATATTTTTTCCGGGCGAGAGAGAAGATGAGGAAGATTGTAAAATCTAATTATACACACATATATTACAGGCAAATGAAGGTGTGTTTTGTATATACATATATATATATACATATATGTGTATATATATATATATGTATAAATAGAAAAAAGAGAAAAAAGCAAATGTATTAATTAATCGTAATAATGAATAATAATATACCGGTGTAATATACATATATATATAATATAAATATATTAATAATATTTTGTCACCTTTATACGCTAAAAAGAAAAGTACGATTCAATTACATTAATAATAAGGGTAATGAATGATGATTAATATATAAATATGCATATTTAAAAGAGAAAGCACGCACATTTCGTTTAGAGTTTCCAAATTTTTGTTCCACTAAAGATTAATTTTTGGCGAAAATGAAGAGTTTGCAGACCAGAAAACTTAGCAAATTGTTTTAAGTTATTATTTGCACATGTTATAAGTAGCTTTTCAAGTTTTAATTAACGATTATCGTAAATACACTGTCTCATTTTTAATATTTTCCAATTACTGTTCATCAATCGAAATAATTGTAAGAACGTGCATTAACGATGTTTTGATGATGTTAATAGCATAGTAAAAAAGGATAAGTGATTAAATCATATCGCTTTATTAACGTCGTGTTTTAATGAGACGAAGACGGAGCATTTGATATCGAAATTTCGAATAAGAAATTGCGGAGTTTATGTTTCTGAGATTATTTTAAAGATTGGAATTAAATTCCAACTTTTGTATTTAACTGGATGCTGCAGTTTCCGATTGCAAGTTATTAAGTTGTAGTGATAAACTTTATTTATTTTACTTATTTCTTGTATTTAACATATGTTCGTCGTCCAAATATGTATCTCACTGACACAATTTAATATTCGTTCTTCTTCATAATCATTTTATGAAAATAGACTTGGTCTTGTGCTAGGAATTCAAACTAAATGCATTATAATATTGTGGGAACAATGATTAATTATAATAATAATGAGCTGAAAAAGAAATGCACGAAAAAAAGACAAACAAAAATGATATCAATAATGGCCTTAATATGAAGAAGTATTTATACATTTTATTACCATTACCTGTAGCAAAAATCGTAGTGGATTAGGGGGAAAAACCAGAATAATGAGGTGAAGTGACCAGTAAACGGAGATGTTAATGTAAACTTGATAAAAGAGCGAGTGGGAGAGCGAAAGAGGTTTCTTTTAATGATTTTTTTTATTGTTTTTCGTTTGATTTCTTGCAAGTGCTGTTAATTAAATGTTCAGGTGACAACAAGAAGCGATCGGTTAATTAACAATAAATAAATTCTTAAGAAATGTCCAGAAAGAGCTTTTTATTTTGTCCGAAACCATGAAGCGCTAATATCAAAATTATATGTAATGCGTTTTAGGGAAGATTCTCAGTGGATTCGTTATTAAAGACGTTGTTTAAGCATTGGTTTAGGCCGAGTGATTAAATAAAAACGCACAAACTTATAACATTAATATATTTACAATATATAACATCCAAAATTTTAATTACATGCATAAGAAAAATGGGTCGTTAATAATTTTTCACTTGCGTTGAAAACAAAAACCTTAATTAAAAAAGTAAATAATAAAGGAAATTAAATTTCGTTTTGTACAATTGATTAATTCATTATCATATCGGAATCGGATAATCTAACGACGACAACGAAAATCTACCAAATTGTCATGCTTAGAAAAAAATAAGGGAAACAAAAATTGTTTGCTAATTGATACAAAAGGCACAAATTCTAAGAAAATTAGCAGGTTTATTGGCTTTTCTTCGGTGAATTTGTACCGTACGCTGATCCTTTACTTATCTTCGACATTCCAATCGTTTTGTGTAATAATACGGCAACTGAAATTAACAGACATGGGATCAGCAATGAATTTCGAACATCATTTTAATTCCAATACTCACAAATGGATATAATACCGGCGCCGATTGAGAAATACAGTAGTTCACCGCTAAACAATAAACATAGCAGATAGTACGTCATTGGGAACAAGATCAGGATGACCCAAAATATGAAATTAAAAATTGTCCACGGTCGTCTGTCGACAACGAACGATTCTTCCCGTGGAACTCCGGATATCGCGAAGAAGTCACCGGTTTTATGGAAGCTCTCGGCCAATTTGTCCTGAAAATTGTGCACATTACTATTGGAGATGTTTTCTTTCATATGGAATTTACCTTCGTAACGAACATATCCCTTAAAAATTTCTCTTGTTCAGCTGGTTCTTGAGGGAGATCTTCCAAAGGTGTTCTTTTGAAATACATGTGAGCTGTAACGGGTTTACCAAAAAGTAAACTTGTCATTGTCGGGCGCACCGGATCGTCTTCTTTAAATATCAATTCGCAATTATATATTGCGGGTACTTTGCCTTTCATTGACGGTAAACTGGCTATGAATCCTCTGGTTCTTGGAAGCAAATGATACTTTAGTTCTGGCAGATTGTGCTCTCTTGCAAAATCTAATGATGTTTTGTGCTTCTTCTCGGTAAATCGCGTTCCTTCCGGAAATAGTAAAAGCTAAAATGCATATTTAAATGAAGTTCAAATTGAAAAACAGTTTTATATTATTCATACTTACCCACATAGGATCTGGATGGTTTGCCAATTCTATAATTTGTCTGTTTATGGTTTCCTTGTCTTTATCAAATGATCTTTCTAAGAAAACAAACTCTGAACACTTCCAACCCCATCCCAATACTGGCAGATATTGAATCACTTTCTTTGCGTATGCTTTTGGATTCTAAAAATTTAATTTACATTCAAAATCGTCCCAATTTTCAAATAATAATTGCAAACATACGCCTAACATGTGTATTCTGTCACATATCATCCATCCAATTAGCCAATCTATTTCATAGGTGTGATTCATCACACAATAAGCATGTTCTTTGCCCCAATATTTGTCATAATCTTTCTTGTTCATGTACAATACCACTTTGGATCCTGACCACCAATCACCCATAAATACTAATTCTAAAATTGAAAAACCAAATTCTAATTAGAATTGTGTTAAATGATGTAACATAATGACTTACGTGCATATAATGTGGCACATAGATACCAATTTATCTTTCTATACAATATCTTATTAATTGGCCTTAATGTCACATACAAAATGCATTGTAGAAAATTTATAATCAGTCCAGATGTAAAAAATGTTATAGCAAAACATAAATGAACTATTCTTGAACGTTTCAAATATTTCAACTTGTTTAAATCCATGACTGAATTTACTTTGTTGTGTTATCTTTACTGTGCAAACTGAAAATGAATAAAAACATGTTAGCTAACGCATTTAAAAAATAAAATAAAAATAAATAGACATTAAACTAATCAAATGCAAAACAACTCTCTAAATAATTATAAACATGATAGAAATCAATTGCAATTACTAATCTGCCAAGATAGCAAAATATTACATGTACATATCAAGATCTCACCTTTGGATTCGTTGATAAATTATCAATTCTATTATATAAAATTGGCTCTGGATTGTAGTTTTAAATTATTTAACTACCATCGATATTTAAAATTCGAACATTTCCATGTATTAATACCTGTTTAAATATTATACTGATGTGTTGGGATACAAAGGTCAATCCTTGTTCTATTGTGCTTTTAAAATGATTATTTCATTGAGTGTATTGACGAATATATTAAGTCCACGAAGAGTAACACAGTAGTCTATATCTAGAAACGTCCACTCTTCTTTTTATTTTTCTGATTCGATTTAATGTCGACTAACTCGTGTGCGCTGTAAAATTTTTAGAAATCTTATCAATTTATATAACTAATGATTTTTAAAAATTATATCGAAGCGGGGCCCTCGGGGGGACCAGAAGACTAATGTATAATAATAATAAGAAAATTACATCAAAGATAATATACTTATATATATTATTAAACTTTCGACATGTCAAAAAATTAATGGACGATGACGTTCTATAGTTTCCGTAATGGCTCAAAGGTGTCACCGTTAGTTTTTTATGAATAATTAATTGGCGCATTTTAAAAGTTTAAATTATATAAATTACAGGATATAATTAATGCTTAATGATTCAATTGGCCGATAATTGCGAAAAGTGTTAGGTCTCCAATTATTTCACTTTATTGCTTATTAATTAATTCCAAACATTAAAATTTACGCATTAATTTATATTATTATACACTAAATGTTAATTCTTCATTAGCTAAACATATAACAATAAAATACTCGTTTCTATTCTTTTACATTTGTTTTCGCAATACCTTTATTTAACATTAACTAGCAAATTAATTGATGAGAACATTCGCACGATCGTTATTTCAAGAAACCTCTTGATATTGGCATAAATTGCGAAATTGCTCCATCGCACGGAATTCTGTACGTATTCAAAGAATTTGGCTGTAATTTAATGACATTTAAATTTTTCAAAGCAAATCGTTAGCAAAAAGTTAAGTTAATGGTCGAACAGTAATTTATGAAAATAATTACATACAATCACTCAAAAACTTAATGGTTATTAATTTAAAGTAAAATGCGAATTAATAACAAAAAAAATATGATATATTAAGGCAAGCATAAATATCGCTCAAAAACTGAAATTCTTCTTCGATTGGGGTCAATAATACGATTTACCACGGGTGAAAGTCAATTAAAAAAGAAACAGATTTAATAATATACAAAAGGCAAGGCATATTATTATTATAAATCGTTTTCTTTCAAAAAAAAAGTAATAATGATATAATACCATGAACCTTAGTAATAAGTGCAATAAGCTTCACGTTCGTTATGTAAAATTCAAAATAACAAAGTTTACGATGTAAATTAAAAAGAAAATAAATATGAACAAGAGAAAGAGACATCATCCAGCCCCACCGTTCAAGAAGATTGAAAATTATGCAATGGACAAGCAAGAACTGTTACCGGCGAGAAGAAAAAAGTGAGGACAAAGAAAGAGACAATTTTCGTTTCATTGATTCATTTCGATTTCTGCACTCGTTCGGTTAACTTTAACACACGATGAATTGCTGCGTTCTGTTCATCGCCTTCACGTTATTCGCTTACAGTTCCGGTGCGGTCCTTGGAAAAGAGGTTCCTTCTTTGACGTTTATTTACTTTTGCATAATTAATTGTTGGGTTCATATTTAATTGTTGTATTTTTTTTCATGTTGGCAGGAAAAATGCAAGATACCACCGGAAGCGCCGAAGAAAATATCAGAAGTGATTACCGTGTGCGAGGACGAGATCAAAATTCAAATTATCGCCGGTAATTTCTACGTTTTTTAATTTAATTTAAAAGTTTTTGATTTTACTTTTCAATTATTGTTTTTCTTTTAGAAGCACTTTTGGCATTAGAGGCGGACGCCAAAAGGTCGAAGAAGATATCTAAGCGAGCGGCAACGCCGTTTACGGAAGAGGATAGACGGATTGCCGGGGTGAGTCGATTTCTTTTCTTTCTTTCCTTCTGCTAAATCCGATTGGAAAGTTTATAACAATAACGTTGGATGTGAATCGAATGGTTCGTCTATGAACATCCACTTTCTCTATCGAATCCTTGTTACAAATTATGGACATTTATGGCGAATAATATGCGATTATTAGTTGTGTCAACGAATTTTTTATTGCAAGTGCCATTTGTGGCGAAAGTAATTGGCCAACCAGCGGCAACGAGTGCTTGACGAAGAGAACCTTGAACGGTTCGAATTAAGTCACGTTGTGCAAGCTGCAATTGGCAAAGAAACGAGCACACCTTCGATTTGCAATTTGTACTATGGATAATTTTCCATAAGAACTGCGAGGTTTTCCTTTAAGAAAATTTAGTCTTTTAAATAGAAGAGATAATACAAAACAACAAGAAGAACAAAAGAACAAAAAATTGTCTTTTAATTTTAGTCGAGGCAAAACAAATTTCGCGATATTTTGCGGCGAATTAGAATTTAACACTCGATTTAGCAAACGAGTGATAATTAGAACGTCCGACCGTTTACTGCATAAAATCTAATTAATAATGCATACATGTTTACATGGAAATTGCACAATTGGCAACGATTGCACACAATGTTAATTAAACATATAATTAATCCGTTTCCTTCGTTTCGTTTGTTACAGTGTCTTCTGCAGTGCGTCTACAAGAAATTGAATGCCGTAAGTTACAGTGTTGTTATTATGGCCTTTCGGTTGGATAACAAGAGAGAAAAGACGAAATTCGATCGAACATATTAACCCAATTAAAATTTGGCAATTATCGTAAACGAGAAAGTTCCAAAATTAGATTAATTAATGCGCGGAAATGGTCAAAAACAAACGCAACAATTAACAAATTGTTTATGACATTTTAAACTTTGTGTGCAACGTAATTATATAATCTAATTAGTTTCTTTTCGCTGTTAACAGGTAAACGAATACGGTACGCCGACGTTAGAAGGTTTGGTCAGTTTGTATTCGGGCGGTTCGAAGGATCGCGCGTACGTCTTGGCCACACTGAAAGCGGTCAATTATTGCGTGAATAAGATACAAGAGAAATATTTGAAATATCCTCTTCCTTTGCAAGGTAATAATCCGCAAGCGTTTCCCATCGACCGCACCTCTCTGGTTATTAATGTTTGTTTCGCAATTTAATTATACCGCTTATTTTCCTTTTTCAGGGCAAAACAAATATTGCGAAAGAGCGTACGACATATTCGAGTGCGTGTCGGAGGAAATTGGCGAGTACTGCGGGTCTTCACCGTAAAAGCCGGACAACGATGGTGGTCAAGTAGTTTCTCTTTTGCGTTCGCTTCTTAGTGCGTTTTTTGACGAATTAATCTATCGTTTGGTTTAATAAATAGCAATTGTTACCCGAAGAAGAGAATTTTGATTACGACCGTAAATTAAATGCCAAATTTCTTTTTTTTTACATATTTGTGACTAAGTTTGTAAGTGTACAATAAAAAAGGATTTAAAAGACAAACGAAAATGTTTTTCTGTTCGTGTTCCTAATTTCACTTCAGCTTTTATCGAACTCTGTCCTTGATTAGCAATTTATAATAAATTAATTGCAAACATTTAATGCTGAACGAAACTTTCTAGATCTTTCAGGATAAAGCATCCAATGACGCGCACTTTGTTCCGTAAACGGATGTAGTTGATTAGTTTACGAGCGAAACCGGAAGGTCTTTCGATTGCTCGGTTCTTCGTTTTCATTTTCGGACGTTCGAACGTTTGCAAAATCCATTGCATTTCGACCTCCTCGCCGGTCGAGGCGCGGACAAAAATCTGATAAACAAATGAGTTTCTCTAATTGTTGCATTGTTATTCGCAAAATTGTTTAATTCTCGAACGGGATGTACGCCGTTTCTTTTACTTTTTGCGCCAAGGTGATCAGCGATCGATGGCTTCTCGCGTACGCACGCACTCATTCGATTCTTTCTTATCGCCGGCGCTCTTTCTCTTATTCATTTTTTCTCTTCTACTGATCTTAACAGTTATTGTAAACAAACAATTAACCTAATGTGGGATTTACTTGTTTGTTTTCTTGCAATTTAATTCCGTTTCTTTTTTTTTCCATTTAACTTGAGGTAATTTAATTAAATTAGAGATTACTATCTCGATGTTAGTGCCGCTGGTGGAGGAAGATGGAGATGGGAATTAATTTTGATTGTCGAAGATGGTCGCGATAACTGAAATCGAATTGAAGATGACGAAAGAAGCTAAAGAATGGATCAAGGTTCATCGTCTTCGTTATTAAATTTGCCGTCGTTTTGATTGATTTACGACGACCGATTCTTTTACGTTTTTCCCGTCAATTTCGAGGAGGATATCTTTTCGTTAAATCTCTTGTAACGAAATTGTGGCCTAAAATTTATTTCATTCTCCTTCAACCATTCGGATATCGTGCTATTCTGGTGTTCTTCCACTGTTATTTCTCTTTTTGCCGCACGTTACAATGGACCGTCGTTGATGGTCGTCGCGATATATTGCTAATTAACAACGTTTAATAATAACGCAACATCCTCGCATTATATATCTTCCATTCTTTTGCGTATCTCCCATTTTTATTATTACGTTTTTAAATTTATTTCCCTGCAATAATGTTATTTAAATTAAAACAAGGCTAAAACGTCGGTAAATGTTTTCCATTTCTTTTAATTGTTGTTAATTTCCAACGCTGAAAAACATCGTAATTTTCTTTCATCGTGCAGCTTTAATGAATATTAAGATTCCGTTGTTGTAAAATGAAACTCTTTTTTTTATATAATGGTAATTTTATTCCTTAACCGGATTCTGAAGAGACTTCACACGAGAAAATTGGCCTGAATCATACTCTCGTAGTTTTTTCTTGTTGTTGTAAATTCGCAAGTTCGCCTACAGGAAATTCCCAATTAAATTATACACAAAGCAACGAATTATAACGAGCAGTAATTGAATTTTAAACGTTATCAGTCCAACAAACAATAAACGAAAACTATTGAATGGCGAAAAATAACAATCAATTAATTAGTTATCTAATTAATTATCTTGACTTTAGCGTATCGAAATCTACAAGAACAATGAGACGATTAATCACCCAAAATCCTTAATTGTATTCATCAACTTCAGAGAGCCAAAACGTTACCAACAGCCATCATATATCAATAAAAATTTATATACGTGCCGCGCAAGGACATCGGGATCCAAGATCTTTTCGGTCTAAGGCACACACAAATATACACGGATTCCAGTCGACCAAACGATTTCATCGTAATCGAATCCCATCCGAGAATCGCTCGCTAATCCACTGACCGATTGGCAATAATGCGAGAATCCTTTCGATGAGAAACGAAGATGGAAAACGTCGAAATGGGGAATAGTTAGTTGGACGAACTTTTCGCCCTACCACGATTCCAAACGAATCCGTCGACTACCAGATGATGGTCGTATAAAAAGGTGAACCTCATTAATTTTTGGATCAGTCTCTTTCTCCCTCAAAAAACGAAAAAAAAAAAAAATTACCATCACCAAAGAGTTAATCCAGTCAAGACGTTATGTTGAGGATCGTACAGTCTTAAGATGATTATTAACAATGTGAGTAGAATATCCGATCGATATCGAGTTCTTTCCCTAATTAAATAAGATTAGTGCCTCCTGCGAAGACAAGTGCGGACAATTCGTGCGTTTTAAGTGGTTAATTTGCGATCTAATTCGTCTCTTCCCCAGGTACCTCGTAGTGTCTTAGTGGCAATCGTCGCAACGACGCTCGTCGCCATCGACGGCGCCGACGATTTCCAAATACGAAAAGACGGTTCGTACAAGTTCGATTATGCGGCGCCGGATTCCTTCCACGAGAGCCAAGCCGATCGCAATAACGTGGTGCGCGGCAAATTCGGCGGCCGCAATCCGGAAACCGGTAAGTTGCATAAAACCCACAATCGCTATCACGCGGATAATAAACGATTTCCTCGATAGGTCGTATCGACCAAGTGACCTACACGGCCGGGCCGAGAGGTTACAGACCTCGCGGCGATAACGTGGCGAGGAAATACGATTTGGGACAAACGCCGATCGGCCCGATTGGATCGCGAGACGATCCGTATTACGATCCGAACGAGGATCCCAGCTATAGGTTTCGCTTCCGTACGAGGACCTACGAACGCGACGAAGGTAACAGCGTTTTAGTACTCTGCAATAATGCAAAGAAAATGTTAACAATCCTTCCAGTCTGTCTTTAAACCTACAATCCTGTTTCAGGTGCGGACAGTCGTGGCGACGTTCGAGGCAGATACTCCTACGTGGACGACGTCGGCGAGCGACACGACGTGGAGTACGTGGCCGGTAGTCGGACCGGTTTCCGGGTGCGCACGCCGTTCCCGGACTCGAATCTGCGTTTCTACGGCCGCCTGTTCGTCAACGGCCGCGGCAAACCGTTGCCTCGCGGCCGCACCTCCATCCAACAACGCGACGACGGCAGCTACAAGTACTCCGATGCGGATCGTCCTTTAAACGGAAAATAAAATCGTCGCCATTTCAGGTTCATATCGGCCGGACCGGATCAGCGACGCGTCGAGACGAGCGACGCGTCCGGCTACGTGACCGGTTCGTACACGTACCTCGACGATAAGGGCGTGCAGCGGACGGTCAACTACGAAGCCGGCCCGGACATCGGGTATCGCGTCATCAAATCGACGCCGGACTTTTATCCGTTCCGCTATCCGGACGTGTTGCCGAGCGAACGGCCGTTCTTCGGCAAGGACGACGACGATCTCTTCGATACCGCCGCGAGCGGGCCGATCAAACCGATCGACGGCAGCGCGGGAAGTCGCGTGCCGACCACGGATCGTTTCGATTCCGTCGGTTACGCCGACGGCGACGAAGAGGACGACGGACGGTTTCCGTCGTCCACGTCGACGACGACCAATAGACCGTCGACGTTTGGCGGTGTGCCAACGACGACGCGACGGCCGGGAAGCACCGGTAGTTTCTTCGGCGGCGGTTTACGACCGAGCTATTCCGACGAGGAGGCCGACGAAGATATCGGCGATTTGTTCGATGCGAACGGTCCCGGAACGACGACCACAAGGCCGGGCACCACCACGTTACGGCCGATCGGTAGACCTGGTGCGCGGCCGACGTTTCGTCCAACGTTACGTCCGACGGGGCGTCCAACCGTTCGACCAACTATTCGGCCAACGCCACGGCCGAGGCCACGGCCAACGGGTCGACCGATCACCACAAGCACCCCGTCGCTTCCCGGCGGCGGACGAGAAGTGGATTACGACGATGGCTCTTATAAACCGGACGACGGACCGTACGGCAAACCGTTGCCGCGACCGCGTCCGCCGTACGACGACGGTTCTTATAGACCGGGCAGCGACGACCGCCTCTATAAACCACCGCGACGACCGCCGGCTTCGTACGATTACGGCTTCAACGGCGTGGACGACGACGATTTCGGCTTGTTCGGCAAACCGTCGACGACGCGACCGTTCTCCACTAAACCGCCGATACACATCGGTATAAGCGCCACCAGGGACGAAGACAAACGACCCGCAGGTGGTGGTAGCGGCGGAGGTTACGGCGATGGTGGTTACAGAGGCGGAGGAGGTTCCAGGGGGAGTGGAAGTTCCAGGGGCGATGGCGGTTATAGCGGCGATGGAAGTTATAGGGGCGACGGAGGTTCCACAGGTGGTGGTAGTTACGGTGGTACAAGAAGACCGTACGTCGGTCGGCATACCGTCGTGACGAACGTTGGTGATGAGACGTTCTCGGTGCCACCGGGTGTATCGGTGAGGGCACACGTGCAAGCCATCGATTTGTTACCGCTCAATTCTAAAGTGTTGTCGCCTAGCGAGCAGTACAAGAACGATGTGCTTTCGAATAGGGACTCCGTCGATGCGGAATCCAATGATGTCGCTTTGCAAGAGACGGCGACAACAAAGAATGGCACGACCACCGTCACTACCACCACGGAAGGGTCGCACGAACCAACGGCGAGCCCCACGACGACTTCTTCATCGACAACAACCAAAGATTCGTGATGGCATTAATCAGCTTTTAATTTTGCGCTTAGAACAAACCTACAACGTTTCCCTCATCATTAGCAGTACATTTTTTATTATTATTTATTGTAAGCAGTTCTGTTTTACTGTTTGATAAGTATTAAAATAAACGCATCCATATTATTTTTCTTTTGTAAAACCGCGTTTTCATTTTCCCATCGTTTATTTCGATTTCTTCATGCAGCTCTTACGTTCCACGTTGCACTCTTCGAACTTTAAATCGATACGCGGTATATCGTGTTCGGAGCTCGAGCTCGTACACGAACCGGACAGCGAACGAACGGTCGACGAGTCGTCCGAGGTGCGGTAAATGGACGAAAGGCTGCGGACGCGCGGCAAGTCCATGTCGTGATCGCGAAACAGTTTCGCAATGATCGCTTCGTGTTCTGCATTCTTCGTCATAAGATCCGCCAGTTTGTGTAAACACTCCCTGTTCGCATTTTCTAACTGTTGCAGCATGAAGTCTTTCTGCAAATTTAATCGAATCCAACTTGATTGATCTTTGATCGAATGCGAATGCTTACATTATACTTGGTTAGGACGTCGATGGGCAATCGCTTAGCGGTCTGCTTGATCTGCTTGTCGGCGCGCACGATTTTGTTGTTGCGTTCTTCCTCCTCGTTACGGTGTTTGTCGTACGCCTCTTTCAACGACCAGTTTTGTCGTGCGAACGAATCGATTTGCTTTCGCAATTCGGCGATGGATTCTTGTATTTCGTTCATTTGCGATTGAAGTGTCGATATCGATTTACGATTCGAACGTATCGATTCTCTCATGCCGTAGGTTAGATCCTCCACTTCTTTCATTTGGGCGACTTCGTCGTCTGTAAATGAATCAGTTTAAGATCGAACAATTAATTTTTTGAAGCGTAAAATAACAACGTTTACTTGCCACTTTCGCCGATCGGTGCCAAACTCTTCCTGTAACTGGAATTGGTCGCGTTCACGATCTTCAGAGCGTTCTCCATCGCCACGATCTCGCTCTCCGTCTTCTTAATTTTGTTATCCAATTCGTCGCCCTCCGTCACGAGCTCGTACTTCTCTTGAGCGTTCCTAATCTTGATCTGCGTCATCGACAACGGATTACCGTCGGCGTCCTTGTCGAAAGACATCAATGCCAGATGGTGCTTCTTCTGGTACTGCTCGATACGAACGTCTCGGCTGACGACGTCGCACTTCAAGCGATGGATCTCCTCCTCGAGATTGCGCTTCTTGATTTTCAACGTTTCCAGTTTGCCTTCGATCTCCACCTGTTTCTCTTTCATCGCCTACACGAAAACGATATTCGTAAATGATTTCTTGCTGTTAATGTTATATAACCGTACGCAATCCAAATCCAGTCTGAACCGTTGCAAATTGTACAGTTTGCTATTCTGGCTCTTGATGGCATTCTCGAAATGATCGATTTTCAATTTGAGCACGTTCTCCTCGACTTGTTTCTGCTGCGACCGATGCTTAGCGGCTTCCGCTTGCTTAAGGCCCCCTTCGAAGAGGAGAACTTGATCCTGGAGTTTACCCTTCACGATGTCGATGTTCTCGTTATCGGACGCTATCGCACTCGTCAATCGTCGCATCTCGTCGTCCAAGCGACGTATCTCCTTTTGGAGTAAAACTTTCACCTGGAAACTCGAAGTATTTGTAAATTTATTCCGGGATCGCAAGACATTTCGTTACTTCGTTGTGCTTGTTCAGCACTTCGTTTAAAGTCTCGATCCTCTCCTCCAAAATCTCGATGTCCTCGTTCTTGTTTGTCCCTTCCAGTTGGGTCAGTCTGTTCTCCATTTCGTTGATGCGGTACTCCTAAAAGAGAAATATTTCATTCTCTTCGGAAAACGATTCAAATGATTTCTCTCACAATGTTGTAAATGATTTCCTTTCTCTGTTCCAATTCCACATAGCAACGACTTAGTTCCCGCTTGGACGCGATGGACGTCGTAGCGAAATTCTGGATGCTCGTTTCTTTAAGCTTGCCGACACTTTGCAACTCGTACAACGTCTGCTGGTTCTTGTAGAGGACGATCTGCAGTCGGTTGTGATCGTTGAGCACGCTGTTGCGATTCCTCTCCGCTTCTTCGATCATCCGCTCCAATTGTTTCGCCCTTTGATCGGACGTCATCGTCGAGCGCACGGTTTCGTCCAGTTTCGAGCGCAACGTATCGACCTCCCGCTGCCTTTTCTGCACCAATTCGCTCTTAGCTACGATCTCGTTGTTGACGTTCTTCAGCTCTTTACGTTTGCAGTCCAACGCGTTGGCGGTCGCGATTAAATTGCATTTGACCGTGCTCAACTGTAAAGGAAGTGGCGCATTAATGCCTCGAACGAGCTCGTTCGTAGCGATTCGTTGGTTTCACCTCGTTCTTCAGCTCGAGTATCAATCCGGCGTTCTCGTTCCGTTCGCGTCGCATCCGCGAATTGCGCTGATTAAGATCCTCGATGACGAAGTGCATTTCCTTGTTGTTCAGTATTTCGCGCGCGAGGAACGCGTTCTGATCGTCGAGCATCTCCTGCTGACGCTCGAGCACCTCCTGTCCGGCGAGCAGATCTTGGTGACATCGTTCGATGTCGTGGTTCCGTTGCCTCAACATATTGACGGCCGTTTCCCATTGGACGATCGTCGCTCGTCGTTCCTCGTGCATCTTCTTCAACGTCTTACTCGTCCTGTCCAACGTCGTCTCGTAACTGCTCATCTCCCCGGCCATCTTCTGCACCAGTTCCCTACGTTTCGTCACTTCCACCTGTAAATTGCAGCGTCGCGCTTCCAGATCGTTCGCCCGTTTCGCGTCCTCCGACGAGAACCGTTTCAGCAGTTCGTTGTCGTCGTCTTTCCGCTTCAGCGCCTCCTCCCACGCGTTCGACGCATCCAAATCCCACGCCGTGTTCGCTTTCAGCTTCTCCAATTTAATTAAATTCTTCGCGAGATCGTCGCGTTTCTGTTGCATCCGATCGAGCACCACCTCTTTCTCTTTGCCTATACGCCGAATGTCGTGCTCGACGTTCTCCGTCTCGTGCTTCTTGCACTTGAGCAAGTCTCTCTCTTGCAGAATTCGTTGATTGTAAGTGCCTAAGAGTACCTGACGAAGAAGGAATAAAAGATTCCTCATCAAAAGCTGATTCGATTGTTAATTAGGGAAGAATTAATACCTGATTCTGTTCGGACTCTTGTAACACGTACTTGAGATGTTTCTCCAAGTTTCTGTGCCTCGCTTCTGCGTTATCGTACGCGACGATCGCTTTCGCTTTACGCAACATCAATTGCTCCAGTTCCACCTCCAAAGCTTGATTCTCTTTGTTGGCTATGGGCACACGGAAACCATCCACCCAGCCCATCTTCTTAAGCACATCTTCGTATTTCAATGCCATTTCTGCGCTCCGCTCTCCGATTAGGTGCTACTCCCAAAGTTGAATGTGCGTTTGTTTATGTTTTTTGACGGTTGAAATCATGTGCGTCGCTATAGAAACGACGCCAGGCGTCTATTATTAGAGCTCTCGACGGCTGGCACCAATTTCGCACGCTCCCTACTTCTTAACTATTCTCTCTCTCTCTCTCTCTCTCTCTCGCATTTTCATTTTCTTGTTCACTCTCTGTAACACAATTTTAAAAATAGTCTCTCAGTTTAATCTCACTTAAATCAGTTTCGGTTGTTTTCCTCAAGGTTCCCAAATCGAACAATTTCCTCTTCGCATTTCCTGCAGATTTCTTCGTCGTTTAACACAATGCTTTCGTGTCCGCTATGTTTGAAGCCGCACTTTCAAGGTGTGGACGCGTTACGCTCGAGCCTGATTAGCGTCGCGACGTCGCAAATCTCTTGTCCCGTTTGCAACGAACACTTGCTCGGTTTGGACAAACTGACCATCCATCTCTTCAGCCACATAACGAACATCGTTAGTGAAAATGTGACAATCAACAATGCGGTCGATGTCGGACGGGCAAAGAGTAACGACGACAAATCGCATGACGACGGCAAAGTGGACAAATGTGCATCTTCTATTGTCGACGATAAAAACCAATCGCAAAGAGGCGAGCTGAGATGCGACATTTGCAATTTCTGCTTCTCCGACGAGCACATCCTCGAAATGCACCAGAAGCTGTTGCACAAGACATCGCTGGACATCGTCACCGGCGGATATTGCCATCATTGTCATTTGTGTAGTAAAAAGTTCAAGATGAAAGGCAGCCTGATGGTGCATCTGCGAGTGGCGCATTACGGTTTCTTCGGGCATCGTTCGATCGCCGGAGATCCATCGAGTACCGTCACCGATAAGCAACAGGAAACGCGCCAGAGGAAAACGGAGAATCGAGCGAAGGCTTCTGAAAGTAACGGCAACGGTCTTAGCGGCAACAAACAATGGGAGTGCGACGTGTGCTCCAAATCGTTCACCACCAAATACTTCTTGAAGAAGCACAAACGATTGCACACCGGCGAGATGCCGTACTGTTGCGGCCAGTGTAACAAATGCTTCACGTTCCAGCAGTCCTATCACAAACACATGTTGTACCATTCGTCGGAGAAGCCGCACGTCTGCACGGAGTGCGGCAGGGCGTTTAAGGAGTTGTCCACTCTGCACAATCACGAACGCATCCATTCGGGGGAGAGACCGTTTGCTTGCGAGACCTGCGGTAAGAGAACACGTGAATTTAATAAATCGCAGAACGCGGAATAATCTTTGTGCAAAACAATTACATTTTATTTGGCAACCAGCACTACTAATGCAATTTTCGAATAGCCAAGACCACAACCAGTTTAGTTGTGTTGGTACATGTTTGCGTATTAAATTTAATTCGCACGGTTTGGATGATCATAAAATTTAAAAAAATTGGAAGATGCATTAACGGTTTGTGTTACCTTCATAATGTTCTGCTTAAAAACATGCCCCACTGGCGTTTATTTAAATCTTTCATAATGTAATTGACACATGTCTCCATCACTTTCAGGTAAATGCTTCAGGCAAAGAGTCTCTTATCTGGTGCACAAACGGATTCACACGGGTGCAATGCCCTATAAATGCGCTGCTTGCAGCAAGACGTTCCGTTACAAAGTATCGCAACGCTCGCATAAATGTACCGCAAGCCAATCGACCAGCGTCGCCGGTGCGATGGCAGTTTCGTCCGCCGACAACAATTCCCGCTTCGGAGAAGACAAACAGAATCCAGCGGAAACAAATTGCCTGACCAGACTCATATTCAACGAGAAAGGCGAGATCGTCACGCAAAACTTTTGTCTCTCGCCGCTAACACTCGATAACAATGATAATTGCAATCAACTGAGTTCGGATGATTCGAATCGAACCGGCAAAGAGCGCAGTAAGATGCAAAATCGTTTTGAGTGCTGAAAAGACGGGGCTTTTCGATTTCAGATGCGCCGTCGAACGGCGAAGAAATGTTGTACGTGGCGGAAGGACACCAGCAGCAGGATTTCCTTCAGATGGTACTCTCGCCCAATAACGACAGCAACAGTTCCAGTCTAACAAACATGCCGGACGTTCAATCGTTGTGCCTCACGCAATCGCCAGAGAATGAGTTTCAAACGATTAACGAGCAATCGCTTAAAGAACTTTTGTACGGGACCGATGATTGACCGAAAGATTATCTCTAAAAAATGCACAAGAATTAAGTTTACAGATTAATCGGTTGGCACTAGATGTTGCTGAATCAATTTTAAAGGTCTAATGATTAATTGAGAATGAATTTTATGACATTAAGCCTTCTGTTGCGTCAAATTAGATTTTTAATTAAAAAATCGTTCGTTTTCACATTGTACAAATATAGTTTACAAGCTACGGTATATAAATATATTGGTCGATTTTGAAGCGACTCATTCAAATATAATTTTAAACGCGTCGTTCGTCTCGACGATATTAACAATATTTAAACAAGAAGAATACTCTAACGTAAAATAATGAATAGTACATAAATATGGTATCACTTAAAAGTTCTGTCGTGATTATAGTATTAACAAATAATGTAAAATGAGTGACATCTCTTAACTTTTTTTTCAGACTGCGCTATTTTTCTGATCGCTCCTTTCTTTAGTATGGTAGTGTTTCGGTATATTTTCATCGTCCTCTCCGTTCATCGCCGTCATTCCTTTGCCGCTTACAAAACTACACAATACGACTTCTTCTTGTTGTTCAATGCCGCCCTCACTGCCGTTTGGAAGACTTCGTCTAATCCTTGGAACTCTTTCGCCGAACACTCGACATACGAGTACGCACCAATTTTTTTGCACAATTTCTTGCCATCTTTATAGGACTTGGTCAATGCCGTCGGATTGCTGCGCAAATCGACTTTGGTACCTAAGAGAAATTCATCAATTAGACTCAATGATGGAACTCCGAGGATTGTCTGTAATAATTAGAATTTGGCAAATTCAAATGGCCAAACTGTTAATTTACTGACCGACTAGTACGATAGGCGTGTCCTTCCGATGATATCTTAATTCTGGTTCCCATTTGCTAGCGATGTTCTCGTATGAACCGCTCGAATCGACGGCGAAACACAATATGAAGCAACTTGTCTGCAGAAGATAGTAGATGGAATTAATCAATTGGAGACGGAACAATAATTAATTTCTAATAGTAATTCTGGCCGAGTTGAGATATATCACGTTTGATAAAGGCATTGCTCGCATGTTTGCTTGAAATGAAAGTAAACGGAGCAATATTTGTTTAATTTTTTTTTTAATCAAACAGTTATATCTAGTGTAAATATTATCTTTTTTCATTTTCAGCAAATAATTTTAATTAAAGGTAAAAATATCTCACATGCGGATAGGACAAAGGCCTTAGTCTCTCGTAATCTTCTTGGCCCGCCGTATCCCACAATGTGGCCTGATATATTGTACCGTCGACTTCGATATCTTTGGCATGATTTTCGAATCTGTAAAGATACAAGACAACATTAGAAAAATCCTTTGTGGATTTCGGTCGACAATGTAAGCTCAAAAGTCGAAACGTTCGCACTTTATTGTCTTATCTAAACGATTAAAATAAAAATATATTTTGAAAGTCTATAGGATTTCGATCTACTAATCGGAACACGAAAAAAAATTTATCCAATTACTTACACTGTGGGTATGTAAGTTTCTGGGAACTCGCCATCCACATAAGTGGCTAATATGCAAGTTTTTCCAACGAAACCATCACCCACCACCGTGATCTTCAGCATAATTATAGTTTGTAAAAAGACGGAATAATAATGCACCAGTTTTAATTAACACTCTGCACTTAATCCTAATGATTAATCAGTCAATAAGTCACCGTTAACTTTAAACAAACCGACATGCATTTATTTTCACTTTGTCCGTTCGTCTAATTGAAACAATTCAATTAATCAATATTAATATTATTAAAAATAATGAGCATCTAATCGTCGATTTGTTATAAAGCATTAAGGAATTCATTATCGCGTCGTACTCGCACTGTATTATTATTATTAATTAAAAGTTGTTCCAATGGTTCGCTGTCGTTCGAAGGAAATCGTTCTTATCTAATCATTTGCGTTAAATGTGTGACTGTGTGCGAGTTTAACTTATTTTAATTTAGTAAATTCATGTGGTACGCAAAGATAAAGAGAGATAAACAATGAAGGAGAGAGAAAGAGAACGATTCCTCTTTTGTTACACTCTCGCTATTATTAATCGCTGCTAATTTTTTCTAATTAACTAATTAACACCCTGTTTAACTTTTTTTCAGTTTCTTTCCTTCCTTCTTCAATTGCCATTAACGTCGATTAAGGTCAATTTGTTTACACTCTCTCGTTTCTTTGTTAACGTAATTTCCACAATTTTTCGTTTCCTCTTTAACTCGTCACTAGACGCACTACTAAAAGAAAATTGGTTTAATGATGAAAGTGAATTTGAAATTGACGACGTGCAAAATAAATTGATAGTTGCGACTAAATATAAATATATATTGTTAAAAGCGAATCGAAAATTATTCATTTCATCAGTTATTATTGTGTTATCTTATAAGGTAAAAGGAAATATAAAAAGAGTCGACGAAGAAGAAGAAGGAAAAAGTTACAAATTGTGAATTGTTAATTACTTTTATCCTATTGTAATTGATATAAATGGGGAAACAATTTCGATTATCATTATTTCTTTTTTGAATATCCAAACGTTTTAAACGGATGCGCCTCTTTGAAATAGTAATTTATGCGAAGAGCCGGTATGAAAAATTGATAATGATTTCATTTTGTTTGCATATGTGTGGTAGCTTCCTTTTGTTATACGAAACGTTGATAATAATTAATTTTCAATTAATCTCCCTTTTTTTTTGGTTCGAATTTATCGTCTACATTTGTAATTTTATTACAAACAACGATAATTGAATCGTTTATTTGAAAAACAAGCTACTAGCAGTTAATCTGGGCTTTTGAATAATAATAAACTATAGTTATCTATTGTTATAACTATCTATATGCTAATCATATTTAAAATTATTAAAAATCATTCATTAAAATGATAACGCTCTTTTTCTCTGTCGACATTTCACTAGTAATAAAGTTGGGAAATTTTTCAGCGATAAGCAAATTGTAACAATGAAATTTGTTGCTTAAATTGTGAAACCGAACTCAAAGCAAGTATATTTTCGATTAATAATGATAGAATATTACCAATTTTTGTTTTAATAGGAAAAACCGCACAGCACCTGATTCATCATTGACATCACAGAATTTATCACAAGTTGCAAAATAAATTTGCACTCGGTGTCGGTCAAATTGTCACGTTTTAGTCGAAGTGTCGAAGCTAAAAGTAGCAAATAGATAATTAACCACTTTAAAAGTTAGTACGTACCCAAAATAATCAACGAACAATATTGGCCGGCGGATACCGAAAAAATCAAAATGCCTTTAAATCAGTTTTTTGAAAATAATTATATTCATCTCCATCACTTATCTCCATTGCCTCGCATTCACTTTCATAAATAAAACAGATCTATAATCATAATAATAATAAAAATAACGTGTAAAATAGGTACGATTGATTGTTCATTAATCTCTTATGTCAATCTTTCACTGAGTAACTGAGAAGTCGGTACTTTGTCTTGGAGTATTTAATTAAGTCGGTGGCGGTAGCGGCATCGAGCGTCTTCTCAGGAACGCTCTACTTCCGCTTGGATACTGTCTCGCCAATAGAATCAGCGACGAGGCTAAAGCCAATTTAACGGTAGTGTTCTGTCCGCCCGGCAAACTGACGAATATCGTAGCCACTGCTGCCAGACCGTCATCTAAAACGATTCTTAAAGATTGGAAAAACGTTTCGCTATCTAACTTAAGAACAACGTACCTGTCGGTTCGACGGCTACTGGCCGCAAATCGTGATGAATCGATCGCGTTCTCGGTTTGGGTCGTGTGCTCAAGTTTAACGTGACACTCGCGAACGGTCTCTTCGCCATGTGCAACATTTCCACCACGTGTCGCCTTCTTGCACGTCTAACGTCGGCCGCTTGTTTTGCTTTCCACGCAACAACGCAAGCGGCAAGGAACAAGAAGAAACACGAGAAGAAGACGGAGAAGAAGACGAACAGATCGATGTGCAATTGATCCTGCCGAAAGAATATGATACCGTACGCCACTTTCTTGTCGGTATCTTCCGGTTCTAAAGCTTGAAGCACGATATAGAATCGATTGGTGTCCAAACAGTGGTATTCTTCCGGTAGAGTGATGACGAGTCGATCGCTCAAGCCTTTAACCGCCAGCATAGTTTTCGGTTGCGTGACGGTAATGTACGTCCTTAAACCTTCTGCGTCGCGTTCCAAAAGAACGTCGTCGGTCTTATACGAGCCGTTCTCGAATTGGCCGTATTTGGAGTCCAAGTCGATCTGTTGGAAACCGGTGCTAGCGTTCGGATAGACGACGTACGTGTCGTCGTGCTGGCTCATGTAAACGTTCAGTTTGCCCTGCGTGACGTCGATCATGATGCGGATGTCGACGTTCATAAACCGCGGCTGAATGGCGAAGAAAACGGTTTCGCCGGGATGCAACGGTCGCGGTTTAATTTTGCACTCGTCTATCGGTTTAGCGTCGAAGCACATCTTCGCGTCCATGTTCAATTGCTTGTAGCACTGGTGGCCAGCTTTCGGCGTGCCCAGATATCCTTCTTTACATTTCGAACATTGCACCATCCAGCATTGTTGCGCCGAGTTCTTACTCGAACCCGACGGGCAGCTGTCGCTCTCCGTGTTGTTCTTACAGTTGCACTTTTCACCTGTGACGGGGTCGCAGGTGTCTCCGTGGCCGTGACAGTCGCACGGTCGACATGCTTTACGATGATCCTCGAATCCACGGAAATTGCCTGCAAGAAAAAGTAGTTTGTTTGTATAATTAGGTAACGATTTAAAGGAGTAAATCTTTTCTTTTATACCTGTAATGCAGTCATCGCATCTGATACCGGTGGTACGATTGCCGCAACGTATGCAACGAGCGGAATCTTTCGGTCCTTCTTTAAAGAATTCCGCTAGTTCTTCGAAATCTTCCGGCAGATCGCTCTCCGTCACGTTACCGCCGACGCAAACGTCCGTGTGACCGTTGCAATATTCCAAACACGGCACGCATTGGCCACCGTTCGACGGGTCGCCGACGTACAACGGTTTACATTTCTCGCATTGGGCACCCTATCACCAATAAATGTTAGGAAAACTGCGAAAATTATTATTCTGACCAGCGACGTACCATTGTATTGTTGTGGCAGGTCAAACATTGATCTAATCGATCCGGTCCCTCGCAGTTCGCGTGCCCATTGCACTGGCACTGAATACTACAATTCGCACCCACGTAGCCAAAATCGCATTGGCACTTGTCCGGCTCGACGCATTGTCCTCGCACGCAACCTAAACGGTTATTGAAGAATTTAAAACATGACGATTGTTACAAATTTCCTATTAATGTAATGGAATAAATTAGATATTAAATTGGTCTTACCTTGCGAACAAACCGGTTCGCAGCCAGTCGATCCGGCTTTATAGCCGGGACCGCAAACGCATTCGAATCCCTCCTCGAGGTCGACGCAAACCTCCGAATTGCGAGCGCAATTATGATGATCGTTCGAGCATTCGTCTTCCGGCGGACACTTAACGTAATACCACGAATAAGTGTTGTTGCTTGCGGCCGCTATTTCATCATTCAGATTCTAAAAAATATATTATAAACAATTAAATTAGTGCTTTCGAATATTCCTTCACTAGCCATACAATGATATTCCGTCTGTTTGCCATCACGCGTTCGCACGATCCAGATAACGGACGATCGTTGCTGCCGTCCGTGCATAGGCCTTGGCCGTTCGACGATGGCACCGAACACCAACCGCAGTGGAAATGTTTCAGACACGTCGAGCACTGATCGAACGAATCGCACGGTTCCGGACAATGTTGCTTCTCCCGTGGGTTTAACACCAAACCGCTGACGCCGCCCACGTATAAAATTGGCACGTACGCCGGATCGAAACATTCGTTCAATTGCGTCGACCAGCGACAGTCGATCTTATCGTTCAAGCACGAGCTGCACGTGGTGAAATGCGCACACGTTAGATTGCAAGTGGCTATTTCCGTTCTATCCGCTCTCATCTCCGCAACTGTGACAAGAAAACGAAACGATTCAATGCACGAATCAAGATACGTGATCAGTTTAACGCTTGTTTCTACCTGGAACGCACAATTCGCCGGTCCAAGTGCATCCTTCCATTTGATGGCACTGAATGCAATCGGTGGCCGGACACAAGTCGAGTGAACACTCTAAGCTGCTCGTCGTCGAGGTGTAGCTCTGACACGTTTTGTTCGACGTGCACGTGTCGTTGCACCATTGGCACTCGGACACTTGCAGACAGGTAGAACAGTCTTGTAAGTCACGGCAATTGGCCAGTAATTGGCCGGTACATGTTCTCGCTTGATTCGTATTCTTCGTATCTACAAATGAAGGAAACCGTAACAATTGACAAATAGCGTGCCGAATTTGCCAAAAAGAGAACGATTTTTGAATGAGTAACACTCAATCTGCGTTACAGGCATTACAAAAATCGATTTCCTCTGATCGATTTCCAAAATTATTCTTACAGTTGACGACATCTTCTAACGGGCATTCCTGCGCGATACCGTAACACGTTTCCTTTTTGATCTCGTCGTCCAACTTGATGGCGCAGTAAGCGCAATCCGGTACGGTAAGACATAAGCGATTCGGCCATAACGAGCACAAGTTCTTCGGAATCTGTATTTTGTAAACGTTGCACTTGGTGTCGCCCGTCCATCCGCCAATCACGTACACGGCGCTACCGTCCGCGTCTATCGTCATTGCTTGCGCGTACGTTTTTCTCGGCAACGGTCCAATCCAATCCGTTTCTATAAGATGGCAAATAATTTTTTACGAATGAGCGAACAACGCATCGATTTTATTATTAAATCAACGGTACCGTTCAATAAATTGATCCACTGGTTGCAATTGTAGGAGTACGCGTACAGAATTTCGGTGGAATTGGCCATCTCCAATCTGCCCCCAAAGATCACCATGTAAGAGTCGGTCGTGACGGCGGAATGAAAGAATCTCGGCTTGGGCTGTGAAATGGCGGCAATATAAGCAAAGTGAAACTTCGAAGCCGAAGGTGTTGATAATGCGATTTACCAATATGATATCTGATTCGCTGGGCATGAAAACGTTCATATCGGTCCACGTTCGCGTATCGTAATTGAGCGCGTACAATTTGTTTGTGATACGTTCGCCACGGACGATGCCGCCGAACACGTATAAACTGTTCGTCGGCTGATGGAAAACGGCCGAATGGCCAACGACGTCGGTCGGTCCTTTGCCGCGCGTCCGCCACCGCTCCCAACGTTCGACGTCCAATCGATATTCCCACACGACGTTCAAGAAACCGTAAGGCGGCGCCATGCCGCCGACCAGTATCAAACTCTCGACGGACGCGTTCCTGTACGAGGTCAACGTGTGACCGGCAACCGACGGCGGCCACTCGTTCGTCTTGCCCGAATCGCGCTCGATCTCGCGCCATCGCTGATTCTGTATGTCGAACTGCCAGAAGTCGTCCAACGTGCGATTGTTCGAATCGAACGTGACGATGGACGTGGAGGTTCTGGTGAGACCGCCGTAAACGTAAATGGCCTGCCGCGAATGGACGATGTCGGCGCCGTGAAAGTATCGGCCCTGCGGCATTCGAGCTTCCGGCGTCGAGTCCACGGTCACCTGCATCCACGTGGTATTGCGCGTATCGAACAGTCGGATATCGTTCAGCGGGCCGTGGGAGAGCGAGTAACCGCCGAACATCCACAACGAACCGCGACGATCCGCCGATAACGAGTGGCCGAAGCGGGGCAACGTCTTTCGCAAATGTTCCAAGCTCTCGGTCAAGTGTAACGTGTTGAACAGCTCGGTGAAGATCAATTGAGAGTCGTTCTTCAGTCTGAAAGTGATAAAAGTTAAACGGGATTGGAAAACGAAAAGTGGCGCAACAAGATGCGTGACATCTGTTATTTAAATTGGCTTTCCTCTTTGCCTCAAGTTTGATCAATAAGATGTTCCCTAACGACATCCACGTTTATCGTTATAGTTTTCCTGTCAAAAGATTTGAACAACTGCTAATTGCCACTAACGAATTGTCAACTTGCTAGTTACCAAACAGTTTTTAATCATCGTTTAGAGTTTCAAGTAGATCTCGATAAGCGATCGTGATAATTTTTTGAAAACGTGATGGTTTACGCAAACAAATACGAAGATGACACAGTACCAAAGAGGATCGACAGTGAATCCAGGCTGCTGAAGAAATACAATTTGCCATTGAATTATTTAGATTACGACCACGTGGCGAAATGCAAGGATGCCCGTGACTTGGAAAAGATATTGCACGTGTTGCGATCGGGCGAGGAAGGCTACTATCCGGACCTAATTGAGAAAACCGAAGAGCGACTGCGACAACTGAAACCCGATAGCAAACATTTAAAACATCATCTGCCACGAACGCGCGTCGTATCGCGACGCGATTTAGATAAGCGAACGGCGAGCGAAATCGATAAAGAAATCGTCGATTTCGTTACGGAGATGGACGCGCACGGGCGCGAATTGGAGACCGTCAAAAGAAGCGGCACATTAGTTTCCGCGCCGATTAGAAAGTCGCAAGCGATCGCTGCGGACGTGCAGAACGTTAACACGGAGAAGCGAATCAAGTCGACGGATTACGCCTCTTGGGATAAATACGATCCAGACGCGGAAGTGTTGAAGATGGACATCGAAGAGGAGAAGCTGAAACGGTCCGTCGTTAAGACCGAACCGAAGCCGGCGACTACGAAAAAGGTGAAATTTTCCACTCGAGCGGAATCGGTCTTCCAGTCGGAGCGGGAACGCGAGAAGGGCAACGAGTTCTTCAAGGTGGGCGATCTAAACGATGCGTTCCGTCACTATACGAACAGTATCGCGTTGAAACCGAGCGTTCACGCTTACAACAATCGTGCGCTCGTTCACATGAAGAAGAAGAATTACGAAGAGGCGATAAACGATTGCAATGCGGCCATCCGGTTGGACGACACGAACGTAAAGTCGTACTTGCGAAAGGCGAAATCGTTGGAGGCGATGAAACGATATCGCGAAGCTCTGGAGACGGTCGAGATGGCGATAACGATCGATCCGAATAATGTTATGGCGCAAGAATTGGTGCAAGAATTGAGACGTTCCCTTGGTCTGAAAGACGACGCCGGAACAAAGAGACTGACGATCGTTGATGTCGATAATGACAACCGAAACGTATCTGTAAGTAGATTATTTGTATCATTCCCTAAATATCGGTCCTTATGGTTCTACGATAGATTAAAAATTCATTATCGCAACTTTTCCACGCGCTTCCCCATTTTTGCTGGCTGTGGAGCGGTTTCATTTGTTTTAATGTTTATCTTTGACATAAATCAACTGAATTCGTTGTTTCATCATCAAAATTCAATTCAAAATATATGTGATCTAATTCCAGTACGATACGAAGGGAATTGATGCGCAAACCGTCGAGAAGAAAGTGATTAAGAAGCAATTTACACGCAAATCCATACTGAAGAACGAGAAAATGATGAAACATAAGACTGAAAATATGGACACTAACTACGAGTTGATACCGATAGCGGGCACGAGTAAGATGAAGCCGCCGTTTTACAAAATCGTCAATACGAATGATAGGAACGAATTTAGAACTTTTTATAGCGAAATAGTGAACCGTCCGAGAATCTATTATGTAAATACATTCGACAGCAATAACGACGACGACGAGTGTCTTGAGATACACATAAAACACTCAAAAGGTAAAGCTATAGTGCTGTGACCATTTTCATCTTTCATTGTATCCAACAATTGCAGAAATACAAATGGAAGCTGCATCCACAGTGGATAATCAAAAGATTAAAAACCATTATAACGACCTTGGTGGCGATAACGACAAAGTGAATCCAATAAAAGTTAATGACAGTGTGAAGCCAACGGAAAATGTCAATCAGACGATTGCACAATTGAAAGGGTTGCAAATTACAACACCTGCAGAAGATTCTGTCTCACATGAACCCAAAATAACAGCGAAGAAGGTAATAAATAATTGCTTGTAATATAGAATCAAACACGAGTTCGTTTTGCATTAGATTGTAGATAAAGATACTGGAGGCGGTGGCGAACCGCTGAAGACAGTCGGAGAGATCTACTCACCATACACTTTCTTAAGAACGTGGAATTCGATCAGTAGCGATAGAAGTTTGGAGAAACACGCTAACTTATTGAGACTATTGAACACGAATCGATTGGCAGAAGGTTTGTTACGACAGTTTACTTAATTGATATCCATTCCGAACGAGTAACTTTCAGTTTTTGGCCACATGATGGACAACACCACGTTCAGCGTCCTGCTCGAATGTCTGCATCGGCATTTCTGCGTTGCCAGCGAATTGGAAAATCTCTACGCAATTCTAATCAATCTAACAGCAATCTCGAGGTTCGGCATCATAACCGTTTTAATGTCGCAAGAAGATAAACGCCGCATCGAATCTCTAATAGAATTTTTACGACGACACAACAAAGAGTTGCCACATGATATTTTGATCAAATATGCATAATAAACGATTTTTTAATTCACTCATTCGCAATCTGCTCACCTAATATCACAGGCGACGCCGCCCCATCCTTCCGGACAGTGGCATCTTCCGTACGAGAGATCGCAGGTACCGCGACCGCTACAATTCTGCGGGCAAATCGCCTCGTCGCAACGCGTCCCGACAAAACCGTCGTTACAAACGCACACGTCGTCGCGACACTTGCGGGACGGCGGGCAATTATCGCACGAGAGCACCGTGTACGAGGCGTTGAATCCTTGATCTTTTGAGAAACCTTTCTTGTAATGCACCGTTAGTTGGCCTAAAATGCAACCCTATCAGTAACTAGTCCGTTTAAAGATTGTGTTGTCGTAATAAAATACCACTTCTCGATTCGATCACGGTGGACGGCGACGGTTCGGAATCGCAGAAGACGGCCGCCAGCGTACTCTGACTGCCGATATCCGGTAGACCGTCGTAAACGTACACGGCATTGTCGCCGCACGTCACCTTAAATTCGGACGGTATGATCTGCGAACGAAAGAGCGGTTCGATCGTTAGCGATTAGTGTGTCGACGGGCACGTCGAGCGAATGACGGATTTACTTCGAACTGAATGACCGGCGAACCTTTCTCGGTCGCGGGGTTTATGATCCACAGGCATTCTCTGGTCGGCGTGCCGCTCCATTTCGTGCTATATTCTTGCACCGACGAGATCCCTTGGCCGTGCGTGTCGTACAAAACGCCTCTCGCCTCGCATTGATAGTAACATTTTTTCCCGTTCGTTGGATTCCCGATGTAATTCGGTTTACATCTCTCGCATTGATTCCCTTCGGTGTTGTCTATACAGTAGCAGATGCCGGTCACGTTATGGCACTCGCCGTGTTCGGCATTACCGTGTCCATTGCACTGGCACGGATGACAACCTAGCAAAAAACTTAATTTGAGGGAATGATTCGATAATGCCTGTAAGGTAACCTTCGTGCGTGGTTGCGTTTCCGTAGCTTCCCGACTGGCAGAACTCGCAGTGCTCGCCGGTCGTCCAGTTCTGGCACTCGTCGCATTTGCCCACGCCCTTCGTGCACGCCGAATGATTGTTGCAGCCGCAATTGATAGAGCAATCGTCGCCGGTCCAGCCCAGGTCGCAGTTGCACGTGTAAAGCGGCTTGTCCGAGCAGATGCCGTGTACGCAATCGTTGTAACACGTGCGATCGCAATAATGTCGGCCGTCGCCTTTGTACCCGCGACGACAGTGACAACTGAACGAGCCGTCCGTGTTGATGCAGATTGCGTCCGCGTGGCAATCGTCGATGCCTAAACCGCACTCGTCGACGTCCGGACATTGCGCGTACGCCCATCTCGCGTTCGTCACGCCGCCGCCCAACGCTTCCGAACAGTTCACGTGCGGATTGTTGAAGTCGCCTTGAACGCATACCCCTTGCAAAAAGAGAACAAAAATCAATCAAACCGAATGGACATGTTTCTCTTCTAGAATTGATCGCATTAATACCTGAAATTGGATTCGACGAATTGTAACACCATCCGCAACTGAGCGAGCTCAAGCAGCTCGAGCAATTGGCGTGCAACGAACACGATTTGCATTGTTCTTGTGGTCGCGGCGCCATCGGCGTGTCCTGCGACGATGCGATCGACGGCACGAACGACGGGACTTGGTCTAACCATTCGCGACACAAACCGAACTGGTACTCGCTGGTGTAGACCGAGAAACTGAAACACTGTTGCGTCGCCTCGCACCAGACGCATCGGCCGCGCTGTTGCTCCAAACACGCGCTACAATTGGTCCGTTGATAACACGGCGTCGGACATTGATGCGGACTGATGGCGGACTCCGGCGATAAGCCGATACGCGAACATTTCGCCTCGTCGACGCGCCACTCGCACAGTCCGGTCTCGACGCAACTCTCGCACGAGATGTAATTCGAGCAATTCGAACAGGCGCTCGGCTGCAGGGTGAGATAACGCCAGTCGGACGAACCGGTCGTGTTCGTCGTATCGACGCACGTGAATTGTTCGTCTTCGACACGCGACACGCACAAGTTGGTCAATTCGCACCAGCCGCATTGGGAGTCCGTCAGGCAATGCAAACAGTTCCTGTATTGCTCGCAAGTGCCGTTCGCGTACGGTTCCAAGTATTCGAACGTGAACACCTAGAAAACAATGCGACGTTAATAACGATAAAAATGGGGAATTGTTTTGGATAAACTGCGGGATTATGGAAGCTACAATCTTGTGGTTTTTTTGTTAATGCAGAAATTAAAAAATCCATTAAATTCTTTCCGGTTAACGAATGTCAGAAGGTTATTCTTGCGAATCGTTCGGGACGCTGTTGCAAATTGGCGAGACCGGAAAAGTACGTGCAATTACGTCGTTTATTCGCAAACATAATTACAATAATGCCGCACGTAGTTTTGTACTGCGAGAAATTGCGATTATGAAACGCGGCCGGTTGGTTTCCTGTTAGAATCCTTGTATTTGTTGTTTTATGATTTAAGCATAAAGTTGCTTGTATTTTTTTGCCAATGAATTTGTTTGTAATTTATTAATCGTTCACATAATTACACCGATTTCGCTCGGATGGAAACAGTTTATTATCACGGAAAATTCCAGAGAATCGTCTAGCTAACAAAATTCATTGCTATTTGTCAACGAATGATCGTGCTAAATAAAGTAGATTACTTCTTGTATCAGTTGTTTTCGCAATAGGGATACTGACGTTTCGTTTTGCCAGAGTCATCCTAAATAAATTATTTGCGGCATTTACAAGCGGTTTTTTGTAAATTGAAATAACGAAATTAACTCGGTAAACGTCCAAGGTTAACGGGGCACACGTTTGCGAGAACAACAAGAAATAAAAACAACGTATTAAACTGTTTAATAAACAGGTGTAAATAGCAACGTCTGCATGCTAACGAGCGTTAATCGAAAAGGACGAATAATTGGCGAAAAATCTCATTTGTGTTTTAGAGATGCATCGTCTAACTATCGCAAAAGGTTGAAGTAGCGATTAGAAGAGTGCACGAACGAATGTAGGTCATGGGCTCACGTTCTTTTCAATAATTTTAAATGGAAAGTGCCAATCAAGGTCCCCAAAACAAAATTACAATAATTATCTTCTGAAGGATTAAAATCCATATAGAACCAAAAGAAACATCAACACTTTGGACCGGCGATAATATAAACACTCTTTGCTCATATACCTTTGGTGTTTCTTTCTCTCTGTGATGTTGCAATTCCATTTTGCTCAAATGGCTATTGAATCCGCCAATTGTCACGTACTTTTGCGATTCGAAATCGACGGACACGCGACTGGACGACGAAGAAGACGCATTCGACGAAGCGGCATCGATCCATCGTTGCGGTTGACATTCCCGCTGTTCGGCCGTTATGTTGCTGAGCAATTTGCCGTCGATCTTGAGCGTCGCGTTACAGAAACTTACGCACACCTTAAGCATCTCCTGCCAATCGGACGGCGGCCGTAAGAAACCCATCAATCGCGCGACCATCTTCCCGTTGTACTGTTCCGGTTTCAGTATCATGTTTATCGGGTTGCTATAATCCACCTTAACAATAACAAATTATATTAGTTATTGAGATTTGAAAATGTTGCGATGATTTTCTTGAGTTTTAATTGCAATTGTTAATCAATTTCGTCTTTATCATTGTATTGTTACTTTGTATTGACCTTTTCCTCTTCTTAGCAGAAAGAAGCTTTATAAATATTTAATTTAATGATGATTTCATTAATATTAATCAAGGAAAAAAAGAGTCGTTAAAAATATCCAAATCAGCTGCAAATATCAAATTCTCTCACAAAGTAATCGTTTAGAATAAAAAAAAAGCAGTTTTCTTTAGCAAAACGACGTTGAATGTCTATTGAGCGATAACACTAATAAATGAGAGACAACAGCATGCATCGAGATTAAAATATTTACAATGCAATTGAGATATAATTTGCAATAAATAATAATCAAACAAGTGTTAATCAAATATGTGTTAATAAAAAGTAAGGCGCATATTTTTTTATTTTGCACAGAGAAAATTTCTCTCGCGTCAAAGGACAACATTGGCAAACTTGTGCAATTAACAAATGGCAAATTGAATAGTGCATTATTTCATAATAAAAAAAAACTGAATAAATTCAAGGGCGGAATGTTAAAATGAAGCAATCATCACTAATTAAATTTCTCCCGTTAATTAACTTCGTATCGATCAATTCACAGGGCAAAAAGAATCTCACCGTGGTAGCATTAATGATCATCACGTGGTCCGGCTGCGAGAAATTTACCGGATGATGATAACGGATGAACGTTAAGCCGGGCCGTCTGTCCAATTCCCGGCATCTGTCCGCTCTCACCACCTCCGTGCCTTTCGCGCCCCACCATCCGGGCATCCGACTCGGACTGTCCTCCCTCAAGCCGCACACGCCGTAATTGTCGTCCTTATGATGACATCGAGCGTTCTGCACGCACCACGTGCACTCGACCAATCCCAATTTGATGGCGGCCGATTTCAGCGGCGTCTTCCCCGTGCGTTGCTCGCCGCCGCCGTGTATCAAACACGAATGACAATCGGCCAATGCAGGACATATGCCCGGACATCGCGTCGCTTGCAAGTTCGTCGTGCAATTCGCTCCGACCGTACGCCCGTAACAGAGTCCGTCCACCGAACAATAACCGCATTCGGGGTCGGCCAAACACTCGGAGTTCGTCTTGTGCCGCGGACAAGCTTTCTCCGGGTCGTAAACGACCCGATCCGTTGACGCGATTGTCGGCGGCACGGTGTACGCCAATAGGTCGCCGTTCACGTTACCGTGATAACCGCCGACGAGGGTCAACGTGTTGCTGTTCCGCACGCAGGCGGCATGAGCGAAGACCCCCTGCTGTTTCGGGTACCGCGAATGATCCGTCGTCTTGCCCAATATCTCCGGATTGACCCACGTGTGACAGCCCAAGTGGTAGAGATACATCTGATTGTCGTAGCATATCTCCTCTTTGTTGTGCCGATGCGAGTAACCGCCGAAAACGATCAAATAGTTGCCCAATATGTTGGCGGTGTGAAAGGCTCGTTCGCGCGGCACGTAACGGTCCCGTAAATGTTCCCGCGTGTAATGGATTTCCGTCCAGTGCCGTTCGTCCAATTGGAAGGCGAACATGCGATCGGAGAGTTTCGAGAATCGCGCCACGCCGGCAACGATGCCGCCGTAAACGAGCAACGAATTCGTCGCCGCGTGATAAACGGTCGAATGCGCGACGACGCGCACGTCCAACTCTTTACCGCCGCGCGCTTTAATCTCCTGCCATTCCTCCAAACCGTCGTCTTGCAATTCGATTTTGAAGAGTCGCGACGAGAATTCGCCGTCGGTCGTGCTGCCGCCGAATAAGTAGAGGACGTCGTCCTCGTTGCCGGTGGTGAGCGAGTGGCGCGTCAACGGCGGCGGCTCGATCGTTGACGAACGAGCCCTTAATTCCCACGCGTTCCGATAAACGTCGTACAGCCAGAGTTCGTTCGACAGGCTGCCGTTCTCCACTTTGCCGCCGTAAACGACGAAACCGTCGCGTACGTTACAAGCGGCGTGACCGTATCGAGGCGCCGGCCTGTTGTAACGATCCGGCCGTTGCGAGTGTCGCTGTTTCCGCTTGGTAAACGTGCCGTTATCGCCGGCCGCGTACAACAGATTCTTCAAGAACGAATGGCCCTGTTTCAGGCCCCATTTCTCCTGCCAATGAGTGCCCGCCTGTGCGAACAGCCGCGGCACCGATGCCGGATCGATCGCGTGGAACACGTTGTTGTCGACCAATATGCGGCCGTACTCGTCGTGCCACGTGCTATTCAAGAAGCTGTAAATCTCCAAATTGCCGAGCACGTTGTTCAAATTGGTGCCGCCGAATACGTAGAGCGAATCGGTCGCCTTCACGTAGACGGCCGTGTGCGCCGCTCTCGCCGTCAAACCGCTCTCAGAGTGCGAGAGCCAGTGCCACCTGTTGCCGACGTCGTCGTAATCGGGCAAACTGCACGATTGCCCCGAATATCCTCTATTGCACACGCACTTCCCCGACTGACACACGCCCAGTCCGCGGGCCACGTTACAATCGTCCGGGCACAGTTTCTTCGAGCAATCGAAACCGCCCCAATCGTTGTTGCAAAAGCATTTGTTCTTCTTGTCCATGAAACAGATACCGTTGCCGGAACAATTGTTGGGACAATCGGTGATGGAGAACTCGGCTCTGAAACCGTCCAAGACGTAATTCGTGTCGCTGTACAACAGTATGAGCATGTAACCGGACGTGGCGGTCACCTGTTGCGGTTCCGTTTTGCCGCTGAAACTGCCCAATAACGGCGACCGAAACGAATCGCCGTCGTAGACGAAGACGTAGTCGTAGGAGCATTCCGTGCCCATGCTACGAAAACTGAGCGTGATGTACTTGTTGGTGCTGTTCGCTTTGATCAGCCATTCGCAGTGACTGTCTTGCGTGTAATTGGAACCTACCGGACCGTCGGTGATGACGCCCCAAGAGTCGGTGAACACCCTACGCGATTTGTCGCACGGTACGAGATCCACGGCAGCGTAACCGACGATAACGAACAAACACACCACTATGCCCGTTTGAGAGAGATTGATTATTTGTTGGTGCATATTGTTGATCTGATTGTTGTTGTTTTCGTTGATTTAGTGAGCAAATTAATTCTGTTATTGTACGTACATAATGATCTTGAGGAACATCGTCGTCCTCATCTTTACAATTTCGTGACATTCAACACGACATATAGTTAACGCTTACGCTACATGAATTGAGCACATTTCCCTAATTTAATTAAAATCACACTACTTAAAACTATTTAATTGTTGAATATTTACGTGAGTCAATCAAAACCACCAACATTCCCCATAAACAGCATTTGACAAACTATTTTTGACAATTGTATTATAAACTTATTTATCCTAATTTAACATTTGTTCGCTTAGTGCTTTTCTCGTTCCTCTGTTGAAAAACTGTCTCGTATTTCTGGCGCAGCATTTAAATTATTGTGGAAAGTTGGTAAGCGCAATGGATTAAGGAAAAAACCAATAAAAGAAACAACTTTATACAGTACTGAGAATTTTAATATAAACTTCTCACTATTTACAATTTCATACATATATAAAATGATTTATACATACAAAATATATTTCCTTCTTAAAAAAAGTACCGAAATGCATTATTCAAACAGTAAAACATAAATAATGCATTAGCTTAGAAAAGAAAAATGCTAAATAACATCTAATTAATCCACAAATCAAATTGCATACAACTCAGTAAACTGTATGTAATGAAACAGAGTTTACTGATGGACAATAAAATATTATATCAAGGAACAACTGCTCAATTCATCCTACAGTAATATTCGAGACTTAACTATTTGTAATTTTGGGTACCACGGTCGTATACGAATCCTCCTTCTCCGAATGATAAATGCTCTTCGATTCCCTACGTTCTTGCTCCGATTGCCATTGTACCTTCTGCTTGTGCTGCATGATGGCATCGTTACATCGATCCAATACCATCTTTTCTGTTAACACGCCGTCCTCGGAAGCGTAAGCGGCCGCCTGCCAAGCGACACCCAATTTAGCGATCTCTCTGCCGCTCATGCCTTCGGTCATGTGCGCCATTCGGCTACACAATGCACCGTAATCGAACTGATCGACTTTCAATCGTTTGTGACCTTCCGTCGCCGGTTGCAACACGAATTTGTCGAAGTACAATCGAATCAGTCGCTCTCTCTCCTCCAATCCGGGCAGTATGAACTCGACCATCTCGTCTAAACGATCGTTTACCGCCCAATCGAATTGTTCCGGCGTATTAGAAGCAAGCACCAGCATGAACTTACTGCTTTGCTCGCCCGTGCGATACAAGAAGGCGTTCAACGTTGCACGTAGATCTTCGGAAATGTTCTCTGACGAGCGTTTCCTCAGGAACGCATCTGCTTCGTCGACGAACAATAATAAACCTTTTCGCGAACTGTTCGCCCAATCGAAGACTTTGTGAATCGCGGTGACGCCGTCACGGCCCATTGGGGCCACATCGCCGCCCGTTAGGATGGCGTAATCCATTGATGAATGTTTCGCAAGTTTCTGTAAATTTATACGTTTGTCTTTATATTATAAAAGTTTGATGTAATTTATCTAAACTTACCTTCGCGAACATGGTTTTGCCGGTGCCAGGCGGACCGTGCATCAATATGTTCCTGTACATGCCTCTGTTCTGTTTTGTGTTCTTTGTAGCAATAGCAATATCTCTCAACCGTTCCTCTAGCTTAGGAGCCAAAACAACGCCCGACAGTGCATCGCCAGTTGTTGTACGCATTTGTTTCAATTGCTGGATTGGATGTTTGAGAGCTTCGAGGAAGGAAAACCTCGATGTCTCTCTAACTAGCGACGGTTTACCTAATCTGGATTCTATGTAACGTGCAGTAACCGTTGTAGCGCCTTTAGCCGAATAAACGCCGAGAGCGATCAGAGAGAGACCGCCAGCGGCCGCCGCAACTTTGTTCCAGTCCGTTAGTAAAGCGTGTACGCCCGATCCCAATACGGAACCAGCGGTTCTAAAAGGAAGGACGACTTAAACTTAATTATTCGAATGGATGACTTGCTTAATTACTTGATGCTCTCTAAGATTGTTATACGGTTTTCGGTGGCTTTCAAACGGATCTGTTCGAGGGTCAAATCTCTGTTCTCTCTGTCAACCTTTGCTTTTGCTTTTAGCTCTGCCTCCACACGCTTCATCTCATTTTTATGCCTCAATTCCATTTCATGTTCAATTGTGGCCTTTCTCATTGCTTCCTGTTTAGCTACAGAGTCTTCTTGCCTGATGAAAAAATGTCAATGAATCTAATTAGATTGTAAAGTTTATACAACAAGTACCTCTTCAAATTCTCCTCGTTCATTCTTTGCTGTTGCAGCAACTGGTCCTCATATCGCTTTCTTGCCAACTGATCCTGATACTGTGATCTTGCCTGGTGCTGTCTGCTTTCTTCTTGCAGATACTTTCTTTTCTCCTCACCTTCCGTTTTCTTTGCTTCCACTTGCATTTGTGCAATGTGTGCTTCATACTCTTTAACTTTGACAGCATACTCTTGCTGTCTGGTGACTTCTTGTAACTTGGATAACTCTAATGCCTCCTTTGCATGACCTAAAAGTTCGATTTAAACGAATTAAAAACAACGCGTGTTATGCAACAGTAACCTTTGTTATCGCTTACTGACTTGATTTCTCTAGTTCTTTTGCTGCCTGTGCGGCTCGTTCCAACGCTGAAGAATCGAATCTATAAGCTTCCATTGCTTTCTTCTCGGCTTTTGATAGATGCATATCCTGCGGTATCCCATCGCCACCGCCACCAGCGGCTCCACCGGCACCAGCAGATGGTGGTGGTATGCCAAATTGCGAGAAATCCGGCTGTTGCGGAGTTCCCCTCGAAAACGGCCAAACCATATTCACAATTCGTTTTTAATTTGCTAATAATTCACAAACATCAATTCGACGAGGATTAAATTCACATTGGTGACTAAATTATAGGTTAGAGCATGTGATGGTAACATGAGTTGGTAACTATCGACTTGTCAGCATCATACGTGCGCACTTCATGTTGGTGAGAAAAATGGCGATGGTTTAAATTTTAAAATGTAGTTTGTGCAATTTTTAAGTGAAATATAAATGATAAGTCAAACCGTATATGAAAACGCAGTTCCGATAACAGGTATTACAATGTATGGGGCGTTAACTGAAGGTAGGTGCATTTTATTTTTCATGAGCAAATTTATTTGTGGCTCACTTTCGTTCAGCTGCAAGTTGCAAATCACAAAATATTCTTTAGGTGATAAAGTATTCAAAAGGTTACCAACGGTTCTCATTGATAATTAGAGAAAGAATTAGAATAATTTACTACATAGCAGCAATTACGTACAAATCATTGATCCTTCACAAACAGAAAAGTATAAACAATCCTCCACATTCGTTAAGGAAGTCTCTTAAACTCTAAGAATTAGCAAACGTGCACCAAAAATGGGCACGCTGTTTCTACCACAGTTCGCACTTTCGATCCGGATTCATCGTCGTATTCCGTTTGCAATCGAACGCGTCCGCGAACTCCTTCATGTTACTCAACATTCCGATCGTACGAAACTCGTTAGGAGTATGTGTGTTTAACGTGATGTCCCTAATCAATTGCTGATCGCGTACTTTCGAGCACCAGATGTAAGCCGACGAGATCCAGAACAATTGCTCGTTGTTATATTTCAAATTCGGCAAGCTTAATTCGTCGCTTTTGCCATTATTGCTCAACCACTTCTTGTACGCCCGATACGCTTCTTTGATACCACCGTTATCCGCAATATTCTCATCCAACGTGTGCTTACCATTCACCTAAACAAAAAGTAAATTCCAATGAACGGTTTATTTGGATCGCTCTACGAAAGATTTTCCTTCTCAAACTTTCCATACGGAAACGAAAGAAACGACAATCGCTTCAACTCACGTGCATATCAACCTGCGTCACCAGATACCCGTCGTACTGTCGCTCGAGGCATTCGGTCTTTTGCGTGTACAATTCGGCGGTCTCGTTGCGCCACCAATTGATCGCGTTCCCGTCCTTATCGAACTGTCGCCCTTTCGCGTCGAAACCGTGCGTCAGCTCGTGCGCTATCGCCAAACCGATCGACGCGTAATTAACGTAATTCGGCAGATTCTCGTCGAAGAAGGTATCTTGCAGAATCGCCGCAGGTACGACTGCGAACGAACGAAAACTTACTTAACACGAACAAACTTGCGACGATCTCTTTACCAATCATATTATCGGTGGACGTGTAGAATGCGTTCACTTCGGTGGCGAACACGTGTCGCGTCCAATTCGATTTCAAAATCGGTCGCCGCAGTTTCTCGTAGACCTTCGAGTACGCGTGCAAATTGAGGCTCTGCTGCAGCCGGAAGTACGTCGCGGTCGCGTTAACGTCGTCGAACTGCCAACAGAAAACGAATCGAGATTAACGGCCCCAATTCGGAAAACAAACACGCACGTTCTCGTAGTAGGCCTCCACTTTGCGGTCGTCGGTCAACTCGTTCGGGCAGGCGACGTGCGCGGTCACGGCGCCGAGCTTCTTCACCGCGTACGCCTTCGTCTCGTCGTCCATCCAATCGGCCTTCAATAGGATCTCCTCGAACGAGTCGCGTATGTGGTTGACCATCTCGACGACGATCTCGCGCTTCTCCAGGTTAAAGTGTCTCTTCACGTACATCGCGTTCACGGCCAAGTAGAAGCTGCCGAAGAGTTTGCGTTAGTTTACGGTTGCGACTCGGTGTCTTTCGGACGCTCACTTGGTCTTGACGAAGTTGACGCACTCCTTCCACCGGCTGACCATCTTGTGCCGGCCGTAGCTGATCTTCTCGAACGTCTCGTACTTGAGCAGCACGTCTTTGTTCATGTATTTCACCGAGTCCTTAATCACGCGCCACATCAGGTAATTGGCGATCGTTCTGCGAGATTAAAACGATGAATATAGTGCCAAAGTAGCAACAAAACTATAGTCTAACAGACGAAAGAAGTCCGCAGTGTCAAGGGAGAGGTTTGATTAACTCTGCAATCGGTAAAGAACGGAGCAATCACAAAGAAGTACGACAACAGTAAGAGTAGCGGAAAGAATTTTTTTTATCGTGACTCAGCGATGTTTCCTCTGTAACATATTTGGTTTACTATGCAGTGGATGTGGACCGAATTTATACTGAGTAATAATTTGTATTAATGATTGATAAAAATTACAGGCGGTAAGAAATTGAAGGCGCGAAATAACATTCCCAACATTCCCTTGCCCTGGACTTCTTTCGCCCGTTAGACTATATTTCGTACCTCTTGTCGGTGACGTTGAGGACGTTCGCCAGTTCCTCGAAATACTTCGGATCGTCGATGATGATCCGTTCGCTGGCGCCGAACGGCTCCGTCGGCTTGATGACGTAGTCGAAGAAGACGTTCCAGTGCAAGAACGGGAACTTGTCGTTCAACTCGCCGATGGTCGAGTTCTCGTAGTAATCGTAGACGCTGATTTGATAATCGATGTTGGTAGCGATCTACAACGACCGACTCGAAGTTAGTAAGTTTAACTGAATAAAAGGTGAAGCGAAGTTCTTATACCGCCGATAGGTTCCGTTCGAAGTGCAAGACGTCCGTGAAGTCCGCCTTCGCCGTTTCGACGTCCGCACCGAAAGCGGCCGCCACCGCTACCATCAGATCGTAATAAGCGGCCACGTAGCCGTCCGTCAAGTCGCGGTCGAGGAATTTCTTATTCAAACCGAACGACGGTTGATCAATCTACAAATCAACGAACAAATTGTGTAAAAGTTTTTAAACGGAATTTGTCAAATTTGTTCAACTTACGTAAATGACTAATCGCGAGGAATTGATCAAATCCGACATGACGGTGATGTCGAACAAATAGCTGACGCTGAAGCCGTCGTCCCTGAACTTGAACAGCGTCTCGGTCCAATTGAAATCGCTCGCGTTCCAACCGGCGCCCTCGAGCACGGGCCAACCGTTGTACCGCTTCAAGTAGTCTTTCATCGTGCGCAACCCGTCCGCCTCGGTCGCCGTCTCGTTCATGCAAACCTTATAGCTCGTCTTCGCCAGTTTACTGTACCGCAACTCGCCGTCGTCGACGTCGTCCTCGAGCAGCGCGCGTATCTGCTCGCTCACCTTGTTCCGCAACACCGTGAAACCGTTGACGGACGTCTCGTTGTCCGGTATCGCGGTCGCGTTCAGAAAGTTGCCGCAAACGTAGCGATAGAAGTTGTCGCACGGCTCGACCGTCTCGTCCATCGCGAGCGACAATTGTTGCGCGCGTTCGTGGCATTCCGGGCGATCGCAGACCGACTCTGAAATGCGATTTGGTGAGCATCGAGCGTCACTTCGCGATTTATGCCTTGAATCGCGTACCGTTGTTTAGCAGGACGTAAGCTGCGATCGTGCTGCAAATGGCCAGGGACAGCGCGAGGACCGCCAGCGTTCTCATGGTGGTCGGCGTGAGGCCGCAGTATCGACGACGTTCACGACTGAAACGTTGAAAAAAATTGCGGCTAACTTAAAGGAAAAGTTTATAAACAAAACGTGGATGGTGCGCAAAATGTGGATTTAGGCACTTTTCTGTCGCGTTCCCTCGTGCCAATAAATAAATAATCGGTGTGTTGAGATTGCGTTTTGTACGCCATTTAAAGTGGTGCTAATTCGATTCACTTACTTCTTAATACTAACGTATCCTTCTGCTTTCTTCCAAGATATCATTTCGTCTCTGTGTATCGTTTTACTCTTTGTTTTTTTTTACTGCTTTTATGGCATTAAACCGTCGTGAAATGACACTAATCAATTGCTTTCAACGTGCACAGCATCCATGTTCACTAAACAAGTGTGATTATACTTCTTATCTTTGATCGTTCATCTTAATTACGGTTTAGACCTTCATTTCGTGTGAAATGAGATATCATTAAGGGGCTTAAATTTATTTAACGGGAATTGTATTATTATCATTTGCACATGCTTTAAATTAAATGAAATTGTATGTCAGAAGTTGTAAATTTTTGATTTCGTTCCCACTAATCGTGAAACTAAACTAAAACGAATTCTGACAATTCGCGTCACTAATTACTTTACGGGTAAATTGGTTATTAATTAACCGAAATTTCACAAATTTTTGTTTTGTTTATTCATTGTTTTCCCTCCCTCTTTAAGAACTCCGGTTCCTGAGTCGATTAATCGTGTCGATATCTTATCAAAAACGTCCAATGTTTATAGTTACTTAACATTATATTGAAGTTTTATTAAACCAAACGCAAAACGCTGATATTATTGGAAAATTTGCAAAAATAACAGGTTAAGCTTCAAATGAAAAATATGGCATTCTACCAAATTTCTTTTTCACTTCGAGCAACACGAAAAGTTAAAATTTGCGTTGCACATTTAACGTTTGATCGGAGCGAAAATTGAGTCAAGCAGAGCGCGTTACGAAAGGAAAAACGGTTTGCTGTTGAGGATTTAATTGTTTTCATATGATCTTGATCCCAATTTTCCCACTTTTATTTTTCTTCCTCTCAACCGCTGCTATAAAATTAATGGAATCGATTTATTGGCCAAACGCCAAATTCTCAAGGTAGTCTGCTAAATAATCCGCACAATTAACTCTCTACCAATTTAACAATAACGCTGTCTAGTAGTGTCTGCATATCAATAACTGTTTTTTTTTTGAGGTACAAAAATCCGTTGCGTTTGTAATTATAATCTAATCTTCGAAATTAAACAAACAAGCCAATCATGTAATCTTTAATAGTTTTGGGTTTTTAATACGTTTTAATAAATCGGTGTCGTTATTAAACGAGTTTAGTCTTACAATTGACGTCACCAATAGCGCTGATGATGATGTCGATCACTCCTTCTCTCAACTTTATCGCATTGAATCGAAATTCACTCTACCGGAAACGATCCTTTCTTGTAGCTCTTATCAAAATACAACTACTACTGTTAATAACAGCGTTCGTTATAGAAAGCGAATTGTTATCAGTAAGTAGCAAAGACCAACACGATTAGAATATGCGGTTGTGCAAATTAATAACGAAACCGATAAGTTTTACGCAAGTTTATGTTAAAAATAAACCGCACAAACTGTGGGAACGATGAATGAAATTAATGACTGATTAATTGTTAATGAATCTTCGTACTTACTTGCCACATTTGTTCACGACTCGGTAAAGAATATCGTTCGATGGTGCTTTTGCGGGTTTCTCGAGCAGTCACCAGATCACCACAACATTCGAGTCAATCTAGTGCGAACTATAGTGTTAACTTTCCGGTATCAAGTCCAAATAAACTGAAACGAAAACAATCTATTTATATGAGCGTTCATTGAGACGTAGAGGAAACCCGAGAGGTTACCGATTTATCTCTTTCGCGTGTTTATAATGTACATTCATTTGCTATTTGCTTAATTACGTACTTCAGATAAGAACCGCAGAATTCGTCAGAAATAGTTGGTTTCCTTTCCAATCGACTTCGTTGTAGGGAATCTTCGAAATTTCGGTCACGCACGTTAAATAACACGGCAGAGTTCTTGCTCCATGAATCATTCGCATCCTATGCAATGTTTATGTTGTGTTTTATTATTTTTTTGCGAAAATTTCGCTATGCTCTTTCCAGGTACCAATTGCAATTGCAAAATTCGCACGATACTCTTGACTACGTATTATTGGGGAATGCACTAACGAAAAATTTTATCAGTATGCAAATAAGATTGTAATAATGAAACTTACATGAATAAGTCATAAGTCCAAATTTGGAATATTTAAAAATCAACTAGTGGAAACGATTGCGAATAGATGTCGCACCCTGTACCCCAACAACATCAATTCAAAATGCATGAATTTAAAGCAATAGGGCCCAATCTTTTGCTCTTTCAAAGTTTTACAAAGTTTTTAATTGAAAGATTTTCATAGCCAAAGAAATTTGCGCAAGTTCACTCTAAATATTAAAAATTGGAAGTAAAAGAAATTATAGGCATTCTAAAATCGAAAGAAATAAGAGACCTGCTTCTAAATTAACAAATTCTTATATAATAAACTAGATTAAATTCGTACAGATTGTTGTAGTTGATTTTGTAGGGCAATTATTTGATACCTTCGATGTCTCGCCAATTTTTTAAGCATTCGCAGCTTTCCCATGTCGTGAAGGTACTCGGATCTGGGCACAATTATTTGCTAAAAGAGATTTCATTTATTAATTTTCGCCTGAAGAACAATTTACGTATATACGTTTTCAAAATGACAATTTACTTGCACTACCTTATCTCCGTGTTTAGCATCTCGACTATTTGAACATAACATTTCCTTCGCTTCTTCCAGTTTCTTTGCCAACAAATTGTATTTGTCTGCAAAATGATCCTTAGCGTATGTGAGCTCGGAAACGGTTTTATTCGCCTTTTCTAACTCTTCCTTTAACATAACGATATGAAATTCCTTATTCTTCTGGCTCATCTCTAATTTGGGACAATTTGCACAAGCTAAAAGTGAAAGTTTTACAATTAAATTGCTAACAGTTTTGTCTCTCAACTTAATACTCACGCTCCAAACTTGTTCTCAAATCCTCGTTCAGTTTCCTATTGGTGACCGTGGACATCTTGTACTGTCGCTCCAGGAATTTGCACTTTCGCTGCAATTCCTTGCAAGATTCGCAATGCACGAATGGCGTACTTTTATTCAATAACTGTTGCATTTCCGCGACTTCTTTCTTCAGCTCGACACATTCTTTAAAACCAACAATTTTGTGCAAATATTGATAGAATTTAATGACGATAATTGTACTTACGCGGGCACACCTTCATTAACGATGATTTATCACACTGCTTCAGCGTATTCTCGATGCTACTCAACACTTTTCTTTCGTCATTTACTTTACCAATTCCTGCGAATGGCAAGTTCTTGTTCGTTAGAGATTCGCGTCGCCCGGATTTCATAGGCGTTTCTGCAAATTTTAGATTATAGGCGTGACTACTTCATTTGCCAGAGATTCGCACTTTTGGATGAATCTTTGTTTCGTGTTACCTTGATTACGATCTGAACCTTCTCTTCCATTCGTGTCGTCAGTGTGCGATTGGAAATTACAAGCGTCTAAAAAAAGGACAAGAATAATGATGAAATAAACATATAAGTTCATACCACAGTATTACCGTGAGATTTCGATTGCGCTCGATTCACTTTCGCCCGTTCAAACTCTTCGTGTGTCGTGGTGATTTCACGTTTCAACTCCAGACAATTTGGGCAACTTCTCGGTTTAGTCTCGTCCGGTGGCGCTTCCTTTTGTACTGGTTCCTGCGACAGCAACCTCTCCAAGAACATTAATTGTCCACGCACGTCGGATAGGGAAAACTCCTCGAGAGCCGCCATCAAATCGACAGGCGAACGATACTCGTTGTTGTTGCATTGATCTACGTCGTTTGGTTTTCTCTCTTCACTAATCTGGATCTGTCGCAGTGTCTCCGTCATAGATTTGCACTTCTCTTCTAACTTCTTTTTCTTGGATAAGGAAACGCAATATTTTCGATCGAGTCGCTCGTATTTCGATCTAGATTCCTCCACTTCTGTCTGCAGCAATGCGACTTTCGATTCCAAAGCAGTTTCCTACAAGTACAACGTCAGGTTGTTCGTTCAACAACGGAAAACGGACTCACATAATCTTTTTTCACGTTCTTCTCGAGCCTCGCAAAATCTTGTAATCCGCACGATTCCTTGCTTGAATTATCAACTCGGTCTCTCAAAATTAACTTCGGCGTGCTTGTATTCAATGCCTCTGATAATTCATCTCGTTGAACCTGCTGGTCAGTGACTTCAACTTTTTCAATTTGTTCCTCTAAAAAAAGTTTATGATAGAATTAATTACATGAATATCCGATGAGAATGGATGAAATGGGAAATATTTAGTAGACCGATTAACGTGCGAATTTCGCTTTGCATTCAGCTGGTGCTTGATAAGACGTTATCACCCTTCACTGCAATGTTAAGGTCAAGACATTTAAATCAAACGTGTCGTTCCAGATTGTTAAACTGAAGATTAAATTAACGAATATTTACCGAATGTGTAGCCCTCGTTTAAGTTCTTTCCGTTTTCCAATAAATAAATCGTATTTTCCTCAACGGTCCATTTAATTATTTCCTCTTCTGCAATTCCTGTTTGTAGGAGAGGGCGCATTCGAAGTGATGCGCTAATATTATCAGACATTTTGTTGTCTGTTATTGTGTTTATAATTATGACAGATGAAAGACTGATTTAAAATTATTTTATACAATTTAAAACTGCACATTGCTCTTCACACTGGCCGTTACACGCGCAGACAATTAAAATACAAATTCCAAGCCAAGCGTATGTGTAAAATGTTGAAATTGATAAGGAAATAATCTTTAAAATGGTTTTTTCTTTCAATATATTAAATCTGTAAAGAAAGAGAACAACCATTAACATTGATTTCAACTCTCAAGGTTGCGCTGAAATGTAGAGATCTTCCACAAAAATCTCGGACAAAGATTTTCTACAAAGATCTTCGAGAAGAATCGTCGACAGAGATTGTCTACAATGACTTTCGACAAAGATTTTCGAAATAGATCTTCGACAAAAATCATGGACAAAGATCTTGGATAAAGATCTTCGACGAAGAACTTCGACGGAGATATTCGACAGAGATGTTTACAAAGATCTTGGACAAAGATCTTCTTTCACAAGGTGCATTCTCATACAATTCACGATCGGACGATGAGGTTTCTTATTATTTTATGGCTAATACTTAAAATAATTTGCGTTGTACATTCAATGTTAAAAGGTTCAACTTTAATTAGAATAATTTAGAGTTGAAAAGGAAAATCTTTAAGGATTTTCGTTAATTTTAATTGGGTAATTGGATATAATGCAGGATGTTTTAAAAACAGATTTTTTCATTAAAGTTAAAGTGGCTTTTATTAATCTAAAACGGTTCGTAATACAAAATCGTCGTAAGCCATTTTCTTAAAATTAAACAGCAAAACTTAAGCAATTTAAAAAATGTAAAGTAACAAAAAAAGATCTGCGTGCAAAAATTTGCCTTTTCTCTTTGTATGAAATTCCAAGTCCAGTCTTACGAAAATGACAAAACAATAAGTAAAACTTATTCAATCGATCGTATACGTACATTGCAAATATCTTACGATTACAATAATTACTTAATCAAACAGTCAATCAATATTAACTTTCTCCTTTTCTCTCTTACACGCGTCTTTTACATTCATAAAAGTATCTCATTATCACAAGAAAGAAGCAAAAAAAAAGGATATAATATATGCAAGAAACAAATGTTTACCAAACTTGGCATTTCCGACGCGGATTCATTCGCGAACCGAAAGGACAATTGAAATCTTTCGCGAACTGTACGAGGTTGCTCATCGGGACGTTGACGCGATACCGTCCGGGCGAGTGGTGAGCGGTCAAGACGCGTAACCGCAACGCTTCCTTCCGATAGACCGAACACCACGTGTTCGCCGCCGATACCCAGAACATTTGGTTCGGCGTGTAATCGAGCCCGGGCAATCGTTGCTCGTCGACTTTGTGCTGCCGCGTCCACGTGTTGTAGGCCAAATAGGACTCCTTCAGGCCGCCATTATCGGCGATATTCTCCCCCTGCGTGTTGAATCCGTTCAGCTACAAGGACAAATTTCGCAATTAGTTTCGATATTTTCCCTACTTCAGCTGTCGATGGCCAAACGCAATTTGCGCTTTGGCACCGTTAGAAAAAGAGACAAACAAAGATAACTTACAAATGCCGGAAATTAATTGACGGCAACCGCTTTATTTTAATTTTTTAGTCTTAACAAATCTACTTCTACTAATATTATGCTACGTTTTTTTTATACAAGACACAACACAAAACTGGGTTAAATAATAGTAATAGTAAAAAAACGGAGGTTGTTAAGTTTGTTAGTGAGATCTCGCAGTCATCTACAAGAGGTGTTAATTTTATTATCCTCGTTCGGTTTGTTTTTATGCGGCGACGCTACGTAAAGCGCCCGTGTAACAAGACAAAGAATTTACAACGATCGGACTTTTAACAATACAACAAGAACTGTAAGTGGTGTTAATTTTCTCTTTTCTTTATTGTTGTCGCTTCTGGTGTGTGTGTGTGAAAATGCGTGTGTTCGTGTGAATTAATTACAGTTGCGTTATTATCGCAATTTAAAAATTTTATTACGTCCAATTTTCCATTTAAAAATTAAGAAAAAAAGAACATATTTGATTAACAAACTGGAAGCCCTCTTCTAGCTAAAGAGCCTAATTAATTAACAGAAACAATATAAAAATTCAACATTTAATCGTTAACAAACAAATAAAAATAAGCTTTCGATAACGCTCTTTTGGTTTAAACTCAGGTAAATGAACGCGATTAACTAGAGGATTTGTACGATTCAGAAAAACGATCGAGAGCCACCTCTGTCGCTAATTGATTCTGCTACAAACTGATTGATATGTTATCGGAGAACGAAAAGTGGTTTTATTAGCGAGAGGAAGCTCGTCGAATTGATTGGGGCCCCGCGAATGGGGCCCGATAATGGGGCAAGATATTCTTCGTAAAATTAATTATTTTAACATAAAAAAAAAGACCGATACAACTAATTAAGAAAGAAAACGAGGTGCTTTTGCGACCGTCTTTTTTGCATTGTTTTGTATTAATGCGATCAAATTTAGTACAAGTGGCTAAAATAAATTGCATATAAAGTGTACGTACGCTTTTGCGGCCGATTAAAAATATCGAAAGAAAACGGAAACAAAGAGGACGTGCAACTTACAAATTTCGCACAATTTCTTTTCAAATTTCCCATAAAATTTTGCTTTTGTCGACTTTCTAAAAGTACTTAATTGTTCTGTTTCGCTCTCCCTCCATAAGATTCATCCTAAGCAATTTCGAGTTTTTCGCTTATCATCAATTATCAAACGTCTAAATCATATGTGAAGAAGGCCTTCGCGTCGCCGTGAACCATCATCATCATCATCATCACTACCAAACTTTACACTTGGCCGCCGGATTCATCGGCGACCCGGTCGGACACTCGAAATCGACGGCGAACTCCTCCATGTTACTCATCGCCCCTAAGACGCGATACTTGTCCGGCGAGTGCTCGTCGGTGATCACCTGCTGCTTCAACTCTTCGAAGCGCGTCTTCGAGCACCACACGCTCGCCATCGACCACCAGAACAATTGGCGACCGGTGTACTTCAGACCGGGCAACCGTTTCTCCTCGCCGTTCTCGGCGATCCATCGCCTGTACGCCATGTACGCTTCCTTGATGCCGCCGTTATCGGCGATATTCTCGCCCTGCGTTATTATGCCGTTCAACTGAAATTTACAAATTGTTTGTCTTTGTTGTTATTTTGTGGTGTTTTATTTTAATTTTTTTGGTGTCGGTTATTAGTCAAGACATTCGATCGGGCGATCGATGAGGGATTCGTTAATAGCGGGCAAATTCCTTTTCCGTTCTATGCTACAGGCAATCGTCGAGGAAAGAGTTACATGCGTTTGGTTAGGTTTGATGGTTAACCGGTCGCGGAGGACGCCGAAAGCCGTAAAACGTCGAAGCGAATTGGCGAAATTAGCGCTGTCCATGCCTTTCGGCGGCCTCCACCGGCTTCCTCGGCGAATAACGTTTAATTTCATGCTGGAAATGCGGGCTCCTAATGCTGTTACCGGGTTATTCGCGGTCTCGAGCGTTCGCAGCGACTTTGAACTAGACAAAGCTGACAAGAATCACGATGCTAATAGTGGATGCGAATTAATGATCTATTTACACAAAAAAAATCTCGTCGCAGTGCGAAAAGAAACCTAGAAAAAAGTCAACATCAGCTGCTCGTTGCACCCCGTTCGCTAATGGCCTACGGGCGCAACAAAAGCGAAATCGAAAATTGCGTCGATCCGTTGCCCAAAAGTTGACTACCTACTTTGATCCCGATCTCCGGCACCGTGTAATTGCTATACTGATCGATGATGCATTGCGCCTTCTTGACGAACGCCTTCTGCGTGCCCGGTTCCCACCAGTCGACCAGGTTACCTTCCTTATCGAACTGTCGGCCCTGGTCGTCGAAGCCGTGCGTGATTTCGTGGCCGATCACGAACCCGATGGCGCCGTAATTCATGTACTTCGGTCGGTCGTTGTCGAAGAAGACGCCTTGCAAGATGCCGGCGGGGAATTCTGAGAGATTTCGTTTTTATGATTGTCAATTTCCGTTTGAAATACTTCTTGTAATACTTACGAATACTGTTTTCTATCGACGAGTAGAAAGCGTTCACGATCGCCGGCCTACCGTGGGTGATCCAATCGGTCTTGTTCACCGGTTGTCTCAAGCGTCTGAACGCGAACTCCGTGCCGAAGAGCGTCAAATTGAGAACGGACAGGAGATATTTCTTCGGATCGACTTCCAACTATGCAATCGGAAGGTAATTTGATTAGGTTTCACTATGAAACGCATCTAAACCAAATAATGCCATGACTTTGAAAGCTCCTTTGGTTATGCTCAAAGGTTTGTATTTTTTCCAAACAAAATTTGCTGGTGTTTAACTGAAGATTATTTCATAGAAAGCGAAATTATTTCTACTTAAAACTTCACTGGAACTAACTGAACGTAATGCTATGACTTGCAATTTGTTTTGGTAATGCTCAAAGGTTTGAACTTTCCAGAATAAAACTTGAACCCTTTCCTTGGTACTTAATAGAGAATCACTTCAAAGGAAGACTAAATTAATATAACAGGATTTATTTCTTCTTCCAACTTCACTTGAAGCAACTTTCGACTTGTTTTGGCAATGCTCAAAAGTTTAAATTTTCCCTAAGCGAACTTTAAGCATTTCCTTAGCATTATACTCAACAGAGAATCATTTCCAAAGAAATCCAAAGTAATATAATTTCTTTCCGCTTCCAACTTCACTTGATTCCTATTACTTTAAACTTGTTTTTGGTAATGCTCAAAGGTTTTAATCTTTTCAAAACAAACTTTTAATCCTTTCTCGGCCCTTAGCAGATTAAGATTTTATGAGACGACTTGCAAACAAACACCGTCAGTTTCTAATCAATTTCCATTCAATTAAGTATTCTTTCGGACTTACATCTCCGTAGAACTCGATGAGCTTGTTATTGTCCAAAAGCTCGTCCGGATAGGCGATATGCGTGGTCATCGCGTCGGCTTTCTCCAACGCGCTACGCCTCGTCTTATCGTCCATCCAATCGATCGTCTGGACGATCCTCTTGAACTCGCTCCGTATGTTGCCGACCATTTCTTGAGCATTTTGTCGCGCGTCCTCGTTGAAATACTTGCGGACGTAGAGAGCACCGGCCGCTATGGAAAGGCTATCCAAAAAACGCATTGTTAACAAAGAAACTTTTTGGTAAACGGTCGTTAATTTAAGTGCACGCCAATGGCAAAAGAGTAAACCGGTTAACACGCAAAAAAAAAACGGAAGAGCGATTCAGGTCACGAGCTGATTTGGTTGCAAAAGCCCAAACGCAAATTGGACGTACGTTTCGTCGTCGCTTAAGAGCGATGCGGCGTCGATAGTTGTTGTTGTTGTTGTTGAAGAAGAATGAGAAGAAGTGGTCGTTGAAGACGGATTGTTTTTAGAAAAGTGTCGCAATAAATCAGAATAATACCTTCCCGACGTGACATCGATGCACTCCTTCCATCTGGAGGCGCGTTCCGTTTTACCGGTCACTATCGTGCTGTACTGCAACTGGCGCTTCCGCAATTCCTCCGTTAGATACGTGACGGAAGCGGCGGCCGCCCTCCACAGCATGTAATTGGCCTGGACCCTACGTGCAAGGGAAAGGAACGATTTAGACGATTCAGATGCGTCGAAACGACAGAATTCACCTCTTCGGCGTCTTGGCAATCAACTCCTCGAAATCGGACATGTACTTGACGACGTTCACGATGACCACCTCGTCCTCGTCGACCTTCGTCACCGGGTGCATTAACGTGTTGATGTACTCCAACCACGGGATCGTCTTGTATCTCTTCTGCAGTTCCCTCACCGTCATCGGATTATACAAAGCGGTCGCGTTACGGCGTTTCTCGCTCGGCAACGAAATCTAAAGCAAAAGACGAGAAGAAAACGATACAGTTGCTTTCCTTTCGACCTGCAAGCGACGTATCCTCACGTTGGCGAGTTGTATTTCGAATTCGAGGGAATCCATCAGCTCCTCGGTCGCCCTGTCCCTGTCGGCGCCAAAGATCACCGCGATGTCCACCATGTAATCGTAGTACGCCTTCACCAGCTTGTCCTTGACGCCCTTGATGAGGAACTCGCGTCTCAAGCCCAGCGACGCTTGGTCCAGCTGAGGCAAAATCAGTGATCAAACGATTCGTCGTTCGTCGAACGTTGCCACTTACGTCGATCAAACGGCGCGACGAGTTCTTCAGATCGATGCCGACGGAGAAATCGATTAGGTAGTCGACGCTGTAGCCGGTCTTTCGATAGTTGTACGTCGCCGTCTTCCAATCGAACGCCTCCTCGTCCCACGCGTCGCCCTCGAGCGCCGGCCAGCCGCCCAAATCGTGCAGAATCCCCTTGATCGTCGTCAGACCGTCCTCCTCGATCACCGTCTTGTTCATGCACGCCATGTACAGTTTCTTCGCGATCTTGAACGGTTGCGGCTCGTCCTTTTGTATCGGCTCCTCGATCATCGTGCGCAACTGGTCTTGCAACTGGTCGTTGATCACGCTGAACGACGTCACCGACGACTTGTCGTCCGGTATGTTCGTCTGTTTGATGAAGTTGCCGCAGGCGAATTGGTAGAAGTCCTCGCACGGATCGACCGTTTCGTCCATGTACTTGAGCACCTTCGAAGCGGTGTGAATGCAGCCTTTGGTCAGGCAATAGTTGCTGCTGCTCGTCGATTGGTTCTCGTCCGGGTACGCGGTTATTATCGACGGCCGGTTCCCTTGTAGCGCTTCGGTCGGCGGATAAGCGGCGGCCGCTGCGACAGACACGAACGCGATTAGTACGAGCATCGGGCGAGATTGTGCGCTTGCGAATTTTGCGATTGTCGTTGGTCGTGCCGATTCGAATTTGATTTGCGTGCGGACAAAGACAAAAAGTCTCGCGCTGACAATCGGTGTCAATTTGATGGCTACGATTGGGTGTCAGTTGGATTGGCGCGAATTCTTTTCGAATTTGCGTTTAACAAAGAGGAGTTCGTAATCGGTAATGTTGAGTTCGGTCGGAAATTAGTTGCCTACGTAGATTTCTACAAGGAGCGCAATTAGCGAAGGCTAATTGTCGTGATTGCACATTTTCTTTTGCTAATTGTTGCAAATTATTGAAATTTATTGGAGCGATAGAGGGGAAAAAATAAAAATGAAATCTTCTTACTCTCGCCATCGGTCTTATGCTTATTCCGTAGTAATACTGTTGCTAAAGCTACAGCTAAAGAGATTCCTATTATCACAGCACATGCGGATATCAGGGTGAGGCCCCTTTCCATACTCGTCCTCCTCTTCCACCATGTTGGATTCCTGAAAATCGCAAAAAAAGTAATCGAATTGAGAATTATGCGAAAACTGGTGGCTTTGTTCAAATTAATCTTCATTGTTGCTGTGAATTATCGTTATCTAATTGGTACGCGTTGTATGTCGTTCCCTTTTGCTGTTGGATTACGCGAAATATTTGGCGAATTTGTGTAAGTTCCGTTTGCAATTTTAATTGATAACGTTTAAAGTGCGTGTGTCGAACAGAAATTTCTACTTTAAATGAAAGCTGGCGGTTTTGGTTTTATGCAAAATGCGAAAACAACAACAATAATTAGCAATCAATTGCAAATCGATTTTTCGATTTATTATTCCTTTTGTTCTTCGATAAAATTCTCGCGTATAAATCCTCATTTTAATGCTAAATCCTTGCAAATATATATATAGTTTGGCGAACTGTATTATTCAATTAAGTGGCAGATAAATATTTATTTAACCATTCAGCACGTACGTTAATTGTTATCTACCCCAATTAGGTTAATATAATAATTGTGCGGTTTTATTAAAGTTGAATTAGCATAAAAACGTTCTTTCTGCAATAATTATTCTTTGCACAAGCATTAAGTTTAATGAAAGTCGCTTATCTCTCGGTTAGTCATTGTCGCACAAAAACAATTTATAAAATTAAATAATAGCAATCAAGTGAAAGTTTCAATTGGTTTTTCTTTTAGTAGGAGCGACAATGCCAAATTGATTTTTGTTGCTTAACCATTTTTCCTCGCTTTGCAAAATAGCGTGTATCGAATGCGCAATTTGGGTTCGAAATAAAATAAAATTCTCTTAATCTCAAATATAATGCCACGTATGAAGAAGCGTCTTTAGTTTCAAATTCCATTTGCAATTGTACGACCAGATTTGCACTTTCTATTCGTGATCATCGACCAAAAACATAAATAAAAATTGCAAAAATCAATCCTTTCATTCACACGTGAACTTCCTGATTTACTTTTACCTTCGTCAATTAAAACGCGTTATGTAACTTGAGAATAATTAAAACACGATTAACTTCCACGTTTTCTTGCCTCGGAAATTTCAATCTGTCTATTTTAATTCCCGCAAAAAAGTACACGCTAAAAAAAAGAGGTAAACGAAGAAATGCAAATTGAAAATAATTGACATCCAGATTAAAGTGTAGGAATCATAGCCAGAAAGAAAAAAAGCAAAGGAATCGACAGGCGGGAATTAAATTACCAGCTCATTGGCAAACTCAGTGGCAAACGTAAAAAAAAATCTCTCTAACATCGGTCCGCTGTTTACGTCCTTCTTAATTACTTGCAAATCTAATCGTTCCTTTAACCTTAAAAGAATCGATTGGGGATTAATCCCGATTGGAATTTATTCTTCGTCTTGCTGTTGTTGTTATAGACGCCAGTTAATTAAAACACGGTCTGATAATAGCAGTGCTAAATTAAGTTAAGAGGAAGCGAGCAAAGAATTCAAATAGTTTTACCACCGAACCGTGGTTTGGCACACTGAACCGAATCAATCGTTTCTATCGGTTTTAACCGCTGGAATTTGCTGATTATACCATCTTATATAGCGTTAATTTAACAGTCGAGAAAGACAAGAATAACAATGAGAGGCGAGAGAATACGTGATTTTCGTACTTATTGCAAAAATCAAACATAATCGCAATCCTATTATTATTATCTGCACGTTTGAAGTAGTTTTTTATGGTAGTTGTAGTACTAGAAAGTTCAGTTACCTCATCGAGTTTATTGGAAAATCAAAGAGGAAAAGAAGCAACAACAATATGCGGATTTACTACCGCGAGCGGTTTTTCATTGCAAAAGACTACAAACAGTCATCCACAAATCCAATAGTTGTTGAAGAAAGGGAGATTTAGAATGGTCGCCGGCCAAGAAGATGATCGTTGAAGTGTTAAATGAAAAAAGTACTTTCTAATTATACATTATTGCAAAACTAATGACCCAAAAAAAAGTACGCGGAGTAAAAGAAGTGCAATTGAATGAAAGTGAGGAGGAAGTGAGCATTAAATTACATTTTTTTGCTCTTCTATTAGAAAAGAAGCAATTTATTAGCGCCGAAATTTCAAAAGTTAAATTCGTTTCCTGCTAAATAAAAGTGACATCAACAACGAAATAAATCCTATTAGACAAACAAATTAATGGGCGTAATATTCTTGAAAAGAAAAAAAGAATCTCTATATTAATTTCCACTCGCACATCGCGATCAAAGCGAATAAATTCGCGTCGATTGAATTATCGTGGTCTAGAGTTTTGCCAAAACTCGGCAGCAAACTCAAAAATAGAAAACTCAGAAACGAATCCATCAATTATACAGCGAATAATAAATCTTTTAACAATATTAATTAACGCTGTTCGACTTCGCCTTCTATTTTCCCTTCTGGTCACGTCTTTGCTTTATTTATTTTTTGCGGAAAGAAAAATGTAACGTCTAGTGAACGGAAGCCAAAACGTCCATCTAGATCTACCCACCTTCGTGCGTATTATATTTAGGTGACATTTAAGAAGGAAACGCCTCTTCTTGCAGACGATGTGCGAAGTTGTCCCAATTTTCATATGCAACACGGACCAATGAAACCAGAAATTTTGACGTAACGCTCGATTTTAGCGTTAAAAAGTTTGTATTTTATGTTTGCACGTTAAATAATTGCTTAAGGCCTAAAACGTTTCGTTCGTTATTCACTGTTCCCTCTCAAATTGGCTCTTAAACTGCTACTTAGCCTAAACAACTGACAGCTGCTATTCGTTTTCGCGTTACACGCTGTATTTTCATATACAGCGCGTACCAATGAAGTCAGTTACGGCGTAACGTTCGATTTTAGTGTGGAAACTTTATAAAAGTTTACAATTAACGTTTGTTTTACAACGTTAAAGAGTTGTTTAAGGCCTAAAACGTTTCGTTACGAAGTTATTCACAGTTTTCTCTCATATTGCATTTCAATTGCTACTTAACCTATACGATTGACAGTTGCCATTTGATTTCGCGTTACGCACTGTATTTTCATGTACAGCGCGTACCAATGAAGCGAGACAACGTTTAAGAGGTGTTTAATGCATGGAACGTCTCGTTACGAACTTATTCTCAAGTTCTTTTCGAAGTTGACGTTTAATTTGCTACTTAACCCGAAAAAGTTGCTGTTTGTTTCCATTGTACATACTGTATCTCTTTCTGTTGTTTTTTAATTAGGCAACCTATGCTAAACAGATCGTAGTCTTCCTCTTAGGCTCTACCGTTACTCAATGCTAATTGAAATTATAATTGCGAGCAGGTTTCCTCAATCGTTACGCGCGGATTAATTCGCTTGTTATTCAGAAGTTAATAGAAAGTGTTTGAGAGTGACATGATCTTTAGAATAACAACGGACAAAAAAAATGATATCGAAAGTACTGTTTTTGTTCCTTCGGACGGCATTTTTCCTTTCGATTAAATAATCTCCGAGTGTGTTAATTAAATGTAAATTAGAGAGCGTACTATCACATTATTAATTACCGATTACATTCGATCGCTTACAAACTTTGGACCGGTCGCCGTTGCGTTAACATTGATTATCAATAATAGAGTAGATCGACGAAAAATGAAAAGAGAATTGAATTAGTAATGATATGCTAAACTGGAATTGTTCTCGTTTGAATTACACACGCAATGAGGTTGGGAGAGAGAGGAAAAGAAATAATTTGAGGAGCGACAAAGATCGCTTTGTCAGCACGAATTCCATTACGATAATCATCGTCATTATTGTGATTGATGATTGAATTGCTACACTCAAACACGAGATTCGACGGCCTTTACGAATTTTCATTGATCGAATGGTAAAACTCGTTTTGCAACATTCGATCGTGGCGAAGAAAAATTCTGCAATTTCTAGCCACGTCCGAAAGACCGCAACAAGTTGCGGAGACAATTTAATTAAAATCTGTCGGATGATATGCGTTGGTCAGATGATAATCGAAATTGCGAATTGGATCAGCGCTCGATCGCTAAACCAATGAAACCGATGATGGCATTTTGCAAAAGGCCGATGCCAAAAAAAAAAGCGGCATAAATTAACGAAGAGGATGTACCGACATTTAATTGATGATTAAAACAAGCACATAAACAGTAATTAATTTAACGAACGAGCATGAAGAATTGCGAAAAAAATTACATAATTATTAACCTTGACACGAACATAAACATCATATTTCATATTGTTTACTTCTTCGCCAATTATGTTGCAGGATAGTTCTTTTACGAGTTTTTTTCGCCGCTATTTTCGTTCCGCGCTTTGCTGCGAAGCTTTGTTCGTTGTCGCTTTGCAAAAAGTTAACGCGCTAACAATGATCGTTGTAATCATATTATGATGATAATGACGATGATGAAGGTAAAACCGGTTCCAAATTTAAGAACCGAGTTGTTCGCAGCCAGGTGACCGTTTCTATTATTAGTGATTAGCATTTTGAGCAAGACGTTCGGATTTTTATCGCTCCTCTGCCGACCAAAAATATTCGATATTTATTAAGTTGTTTTGACTGTCCCATTTAGCCGAAACCAGATGCGATTTATTTCTATTCAAATTAAAAATTATTGCTTTCGGGTGGGTTCGCACATGCTAAACCGCGTACAACTTGACAATTAGCCGTGTGTGTGTGTGTACGTATTTATAAATGCGGCTTATTACGATTGCGACACCTCATCTTTATTACTTCGATTCGATTAAGGCACGAGAACGAATCGAAGCGAATTAACAAGTCGGTTAAGAGAATGGCTTTAATTATCGTAATCGACCGTTAAAATTTAATGGCGAATTATTAATCAAACGCGTGCTTCCATCGAAACAAACGTTGTTCGTTGGTACACGGTTAATCGTATAGAAAATCATTGCCAATTATTTCCGAAATTGGTCGCGATTCGTGTGCGAAACAATGCGTCGAATCGTAAACCATGAAAGTAACACATCTTCTGATCCATCCGAAGGCGATTGACAATAGTCGGCGTCCTTCTTCTAATAGACAACCATTGTGTTCCTATTTTTGTTTGCAAATTCCTGCTTTTTCTTCAAATCATTTTCCTGCTATTGTTTGCTAGCAATTTGCCATTTCCTCTAGCAACAATGTTCGGCCGGATTTTATGAACAATTCAAAATCATATTTACTTTTTTATCATTCGCAATTCGCTGTTATCTCTGAGTGCTACCTTTTGTTTTATTAGCTTCTTATCCGTTCATTTTCGAATTTTACTGCGAGAATTGCACTAATTTTTATTGCTTGACATGTTTCTCTCCTTAACAAAAGAATTTAACGAAAGAATTGCATAAAAGAGCGAATTTATGGGTCTCGTTATATTAGCGGAGCGATATTGTTATTTTATGAAAATCGCACGGCGTGCTCATGAATTTTCATTAGCTTGGAAAAGCGATAATGTTTCTATTGAAAACACATTCGCAGCAACCTTCGAAAATGATAACATGCAATCGATCCGTTATACGTGAAAAATGAATTCGGAAAAAGTACAAATAGAGGGAAACGCTATGTTGCGTTCGCAATCGAATAAAAACGACATTAAACTGGTAATTAGTTTTGCGTAAAAGCGACGTCTCTCAAACTAATGACAATTATCGTCGCGCTGGCCATTAAGACAGTACCAAAAAGTTAATCGTTTCAATTACGTTCAAAATGAAAAATTCCAACTTAATGTTGCGGCCTTTTAATTCCCAAACACGAAAAATAAATATTATTGCAGTCGCTCTTAATCGTTTATTTACTCGCGACTATTTGTTTTATTTTATTTTGAAAATATCAAAAACAATAACACAAGTTGGTCGAGGCGAAACTCGAAATGCACAACAACGGTTTAACCGCCAATAATCATTAATTCCTAACGGAACGCTCCAGTTTAGTGTTAAACGAAACTTGTTTCGCGAGGAACAAATGAAACGGAAAACTTTTGCAACAATTACCTCGCCAATAATTACCGTTCTTAGAAAATTAATCGCTCTGCGGCCTCTTGCATCACGATCGGTTTATTAGCACAAACATTATGCATTGGCTTTGGATAGTTGGGGATTTTTGCATTTCAAATTTAATACAACAAAAGAATTATTGTTACAAAAAGGAAAGCGTCACAATGAGGCAAAAGAGATTGTTAGGAATCACAATTATTCCTCGATATTAATTGATGCTCGATTATCTAACAGTGATAAATGTCGTCCGTGATGGAAAATCGTGGAATTTAATTAGTCGACTAATTGACGTCGATTAGAACGATGATGATGATGAAATGTATCCAGTAATAAAGTCTCGCGCTCTCTCTCTCTCTCTCTCTATCTGCATTTTCGCCGTTTTCATTATACTGACATAAACTGTAATATTGCAAATGATTAATTGCCGCACGTTTTATTATTAGTCCTGTTTTTCTGGGTTACATTAACAGAAAAGAAAATGGGAAAACACCGAACGAACGAACGAAGGAGTAAGCATTGAATTCCAATTTTATTACTCGATTGTTTCGCTAATTAGACGATTAATTAAGGGGTAATCATCGCGTTCGGAATTTTTCGCAATTACTGCAAATAATTTCTAATTTGCTTAATTCCTGCTTTACTTTATCCAAATCGTCGTTGTCTGCGTGCTATTATAAATAATTTAAATTACCCATCGGCAGAGTGTACGGAATCAATTTGCATAAATTAACGGTGGCGTTTATTTTAATCTTAGCACATTTCTATTTGCTTTGAACGTTGTTCGATTCGATTGGAACGTTGCGAATTATCAGTTCCGCGATGGTTTTTTCTGTCTTGGCGATATCTTCGCCTAATCGTTTCGCAGAGGCCTTGTACGAACGCCGAATAAAACCAAGGAAACGATCGAAAACTTACTTGATCACGGTCTGCTTCACGCTGGACGTCATCTTCAGCTTCCGGCACTTGAACTGATCTGATTAGCACGCAATTTAATTCGATTTACGGCGATCACTGTTCTCAAATTAAAATCGCCGGGTTTAAACGAAATGTTTCCTCTCCGTTAATAAAATTACCACGATTGATTTGCGAGCGAAGAAATGAGAAATCGAAGCAAAGCGGAAAACGCGATCGAAGCGAAGAGATAGGAAAACGACGCTAATTCATTTACCCATTACTCTAGTTCAGCATCGAATCTTGGCGAGTCGTCATTTGACGTTTCTTAACAATTTCTCTGGATTAATCAAACTGCGACTCTCTTCTTCGTCGATGTTAAAGTAAGGTAAAAATTACAGAAGGTGAGTAACGTAAAGCGGCACTGAACAACGGCCACGAAGGTGCACCGGGCTTTATAACAACAACTCCATGACCCCACTACTAAATACTACTACTACTACTATTATAACGCTTCTTACTGCAAACAACACCAAACTTCCACTGAAGACCGACGAAGCCCTCCGTTCGCCACAATTGAATCTTTCCCGGCAACAATTGTTTTAATTACTGTAACGCGCTTTTCGATTAATAATCAGTTTTAATTGATTAATTTATTACCTCGACGTCTTTCAAGCGCGAATTTCGGAAGCAATTAAACTCTCTTTACGACGAAATTATTGTTGCCATCGTCGGCGTCCGATGCGATCCTTCCACCGAGAATTAAACTCGTCCACTAAGCGAAGGGAAACGAGCGCGAAAAAAAAAACACACGAAAGAATAAAACAGGGAAAATGCAAATTAGTTTGATGGAAATGAAAGTGGAGTAACGTTCTTCACTTTTGCGTCCCTCTTCGTCTTCTTTTCCATCATCTTCACCCGAGTCCCCGTTAATGTTCGCCGCAGTAAAAGCGAACGACGAGCAAAGTGAGTGTAATTTGAACGTTTAATGAAAAGAAGGTAAATTTTAGTCGGTAAAAGTGTTAATTCCTTTTCGTCACCGGCGTCCATATCAGGACTCGTTTCTTCGTGCCATCGGCGCTCATTAACAATTCAAATGGACTTTTAAAACGTTCGGGGAGGAAAACCGACGTGGTACAAGAAATAAATTTGCCGAGGAATAATTTGAAAAGTTTCCTTCAATTTCGTCTCCTGTCTTTATGCTTTACCGCTCACTCTCTCTCGCCGTTTTCTTTTCATAGCGAAACCTTGAACTTTGCGGCCTTTAAGGGCCAAGTTTTCGGGGTTCTTTCTTTGAGCGTTCAAAGGGAATGCGAGAATTCCTCGGGATTGTTCTCTTCGACGTTAATCCGCGGAATTTACAAAGGAATCTTTTACCATAAAAATCGTGCGTTTTATTTCCACGCAAAAACGCTTCAGTTTAAAAGGAATTTTACGCGTTTTCTTCGTCCTGTTGGCCAGTTGGAAACGGCGAAAAGTGTTTGTTTGTATTTTTGTCCTAATTGAGGATGTGTTAGATTAGCTAATTATTATCTAATTTATTATTTTAATATCGCGCAATTATCGCGATACGTCGCTTTATCTCGCGCACATTTTTCCGTTTTGTTTTTTAAATTAATCTTTCGCTCTTCCTATTGCTTAATTTCCTCGCATCTTTCCCTCCGTTTTTTTTTTGCGCGAAAATTAACCATCGTAATAAGTTAATTTCGTCCCAGTTTCGCGCGCCGAATGGGCACTAATTTGATAATAAACCCGTTGAAATTGGAATAAGTGATTAAATGCCATAAACAAAACGGAATCAAGCTTATTTTCATACTGTTGATTTTGTTTGTTGCGAAAGTGTGTTATGTAAAGCCGTTAAACAAAAAAGAAACGTTATGAAACCAATTTGACAAAGAGCGAATTTCTTTTGCTCTTTAAGTTGCAGTTTCATTAACATTTCTTCACCTTTATGGAAGTAAAGGCAACAATAACGAGAACGTTTTGTTTTAAATTAAAACGCGCAGAACCAGTCGTGCGAATTAATAATGCATTTAATGGATGATCGTTCAAGGATGGATTTCGCTTTGCGATTGTGCCGATTATATTTGTATAAGAATCGATCGCACAACGATTTGAATTTAGAATGAGGGAGCGAAAATGCGAGAAAAACGAAATGAATAATTTCTGCAATCCGGTGTCAGGTGGAAATGATTAAGACGAACAAAAAAAAAGAGAAAAACCGATGCGGGACGCGATGATTAGCAAATCGGTTTATGGAAATTATCCCACTTTTTTGCTCGCCTCTGCTCTCTGTGCTTCTTTTGTTCTAATTAATATTATCGGCATGTGCGCGGTTTTTGTTTTGCTCACAATCGATTTTATTCAAACGCATTGTTTGCATTGAATGGCAGAGCATTCTTTCTTGGACATTGTCTGGTTTTGCCCCATTTTCGAATCGGAAATCGTGTGCGTTATTTCGGTGCCGATCGAAAGGGAAAATTATAAACGTGACGAATTGGAATTCGCACGATGATTTTTCGTCGCGATCGTCGTCATCGTCCTACGCGTCAATCGAGCGATTCGCGAGAAATTCGCAACGAATTTTACTTCAAATCATTTGCATTTTGTTTCGAAATTAAACTTCTGAGAACGTTTTATCGACCCGACTCTTTGTTCGCTGCGAATTAGATTTGCGATTTGTATATGATTTCGTTCCGTTTCGTTCGTTTCCATCGACTAATTTACATACAAATTCTGAAAGATTTAACGACTTCTATGGCTTATTTCGAAAAGAAAAAGTCTTATACCCGTACGCCATCCAATAATAACTGTACAACCGCTTAGAAGTAAATAGTAATAATCAAAGGACCGGTCTATTAAAACTGTCGGTATCAGGTTCATTGACTTTTCCGATCGCATTCTACTGCCACTTGTTACCACTACAAACTATCGACAGGTAGAAAAGAATGAAAGAAACTTACGTGAACACGAGGTGCGTTTGAAAAGTATACAGGATGTTAAAAGAATGTGGCACAAACTTTAGGGGGTGATAATTTGAACCAAGATAAGCAGAGAAGTCTTCAGCGAAGTTTCGAAGACACGAAACATTTTGCAGCTTTGATAACTTGTTTACATGTATGAAATGGCAGACAACTATTTAGGTTTTAACGACTATCTAATTCTTCAAAGTGGTCCGATCGAAGTTCAACTTGCGCCAGCGTCCCTCAAGCTTTCTGATTCTTTTGCAGAAGTGGATTTCTTAAGAACTCCATAACACTCAATTACGCCCTCTATCACCTATCACTTTAAGCAAATCCCTTTCGGCCAGTATTGTTTGGAGTTTCCTGAGCAGATTCCTACTACGATGGAGCTAATTCAATGGCTTAAGCCTCTGTTGTGGCATTTTTTGCTGCGTCTTGTGGCTGAAAACCATGGGTTGTCATGGTGAAGTCTCGTTTTTGCATTGGAATAATTCGTGTGCAATTCATTATGCAAAATAATATAAACTCGTTCATGGTCCCTACCATATCATTAGCACGACCATAAATGAAATGCATAATGGGCTAATTCAGAATTAGTGCAAAAAGTCCTAGCGAAAATTCGCAACACTGTCACAAACGACAATATCAACGATAGCCTCTATGTATCATAAAACATCTGCTAGTTTTGACACGAAAATGCAAGTTTTGCAAATGAAAACGGCTAAAGGCGAAGATGTGCTTGAAAAGGAAGAATCCTCCATATCTTTCTTTTACGGAACCATGTTCATTAAGACTCTTTTGCTTATCTTGGGCCATATTATCACGCCTTAAAGTTTGTGACACTTTATCTTTAACGCCCAGTATTGGCAATCTGTTCCCTATGAGAGATGCGCAAGAACTTCAATGCGAACCGCAGCAATTGAATTATTGACTTTGTTTGCATCTTGGTATGGTCAAAAAGCAAAAGCTTGCTATGAAATTCCTAGCCTCAAATATTCGTAATAACGAGGGTTTTAAATCTCAGCAGCAATATTTTTATTGTTTGTTTATTGTTTATTCACTTTCGAAACGCTCCTCGTACCGGAACGAATCCGAGCAACGTAAACAAACTCTTCGAGAGGCAAACACCTCCGCCATCGCTTTTGGCCCGTTAGTAAAACGTTGCCCATAAGCAATCGAAGAAAATTTGACAACCTTTCGACTGCTTTCGACGGAATTACACTATTGCTCGAATGATAAACGTTTATTATTGGAATTTGGTGCTCGCCAATAAATACATGTTTTCTGATTGCGCAAATTGAATACAAATTAGAAAAGAAAGAAAAAACAACGAGACTTGGCAATCGAATTGTACGCAAAACGTGACAAAAACACGATCAATTTTCCAACTTCTGCATCTCCTTCGTCTTACTGCCGCGCGTATCCTTGCCCTTCTTCTTGCCCTTGCACGTGCTGCACTTTTTCCTACGCTTCGTCTTCCTGCGCTTCCTGCTCCGCGACTTGGTCCGCTTACGTCGACAATCGTAGATCAAACTGGATGGCGCGACTTTGGCGGCCAGTATGAAGCCGCTGTTCAATTTGTAATGGCCCCGCTTGTCCGACTCGATCAGGCCGAACGACACGCCTCGCCTGATCGATTGCAAGAGATGCTTCTGTATGTCGTTGCCACACACTCTGTACCGTTTCTTGATGTATTGCCGTATGTCTTGGTACGTCGAACCGTTCGGGTTGCGTAGTTTGATCATCGCCTCGACGACGCGCTTCGATATCTTCGTTAGCTTTTTGCCGAGTGGCGCGCCACCGGCTGGCGATAACTTTTGATCTTTCGCCAATTTCATTTTTTCGCTCGCGATGCAAATGTTACGGCGAGAGTACGTTTTGATTTTCCCCGGAATTGTTTCAACCACTAAAATTTGCGATTTAATGGCATTTTCGCTCGTTTTTCTATATCTACTGAATTTGTCACACTTGTTTACACATCCATGTGAGTTGTTTTTCCTGGCAAATTGATTCAATTAATTTGCACGGCCAATCAATAGAAATGAATCGATGTTTTTCCAACCTATAACCAAGAAAACGTTCATTGCATTTGTTTTAAACGTTTCGGCAATTTCTTGTAAGAATTGTGAACTATCTAATCTAACGGTTCCTCATTGCTAATATATATCGTTATACAAATTAAGAAATTCCTTTAGGAAACTGTACTTTTCTAAAATTAATTCCAATTCGGTTTGTCTTATCGCCTTTTATATTCGTTTTTACAAAATTCGTACGGTTATCTCATAATTAATGGCATATTAAATTAAATAATTCCTCGTTCCATTCGGTTTAACGTTAGGACAGGGAAAACGATCGGACGTTATTAATGTCTTTTGAGGTTTTTTAATGCTAACTCGAAGGTCGTAAACGTATCCCGAACTTTATTATTTTACGCTCTTCGATGCGTTTTTGTATTCAGAATACATTCAACTTTTCAGGTTTTTTTTTTGACAAAATGTAAAGTTGAAAACTCATTTCTTTCGAAATTAAATGCGTTGTTGTTCGCCGAAAATTTGTGCCGTCTCCTCGCTCTCTTCTTTTAACGGATTCAAACACTTATCGGTTATCCAATCTACATATTTTGAAGGAGGAACTCGTTTAATAGACGGAGAAACAATGCGACATTAGTTGTTTTCTAAATAAAATATTAATGGCAATAAAAGTAAATGCGAATTGGGCGGAATGATAAATTTTCTGCGTCAAAACGTTGGGTTAAAGCCATTTTTGCAAGCGACAAGGGTCGCACGAAAATAAAATCCTAAATAGCAGATTATCAATAAAACTAAATGGCAAATTTCGCGAATAAAAGCCTTTCAAAAAATACCTTTTCTTTAATAACGATATTAAACGTCTTTAAGGAAAAACCAAACGGATTGCATTAAAGATTAGGCTGGTGCCGGAGCGAATTATTCCTCGAGCCTCTTGGACCCGAAGCCACTGGCGGTCGTCTACATTCTATCCATGATGATGGCCAACAGTCCTACCTGACCTAATAATGTGGCCAACGTCTTATGCTAATTTTGTAACGATCCGCGAATATAAATCAACCCAAGCGAACGAATTAAAATAAAGAGGATGGAGGTTTATTGACCGCAAATATTTTGCAACTTCTTGGAATTCTACTATCAAATCGAAAACCTCGGATTAATGTTATTATAGGCTCGCTCTTTTATTTCGCTGTCTTCTTCATATTTAAGATGGGGTTGGTTCAGCGAGTATATGTCTCCTTTTTCTTTTGTTTTCCCTATAAATTATTTACACGCATAATTTTCTCCTTAAAGGTAACGACAAACAACAATCCTTGACGTTGTTATTGTTATTGTTGGTTCTGCTTGCTGTTATTAGGTATTCCGAGAGATTCATAACCATCAAGGATTTATTATTATATGTGTTCCACAATGATAATGATGCGTTCGTCGTTGGAATTGATTGTTCGGTATTAAGACCTCTCCTTAAGAATTCGTGTCATTGTTATTCGTTCACGAAAAGTGAAATTTAATTTGTTGTTATTGTACTTCTCGTTATTATTGTTCGTTAACACCAATTTCTATCCGTAATCTGCGTGCGAGGAATGATCAATCGATGGTTTGCTGGTAAATGTAACGAATAAAATCGTCGGCTTTAATGCTCTTCTTTTGTATTTACTGCAAAAAGTAGGCGAATAATTTTTTTTGTACAATACGTTCGACGCACGGAATCGAATGAATTGAGAGAAGAGAAATGGTGTAAATGGATTTTAAGAACCTTGTATGTTTATTGGTAACAAGGTTAAATTGACATTTTCACCAAAGAACCAGTTCAAATCAACGAATGGGAATAGATTCTCGAATGACACGCTTTCCGTCTGTGCAAATTACCTTTCAGTTTCCAAATTTGTTTCTACATTAAATTTCTTGTTGAAAAATCGAAAAAGTAGCCTTATTTTGAAAGGACAATGTTAGTAATTGAATCAATACAATTTTAGCGTTTTCTTTAGAAGAAACTAGTTGCTCTAAAATCGTTCGAGTATGACTGTTGCGTAAATTTCTATTTGCAATTTGTCGCCTTTTACACTTGCACAGCATTTAGTCTTCTTTTTGCTCCGGTTTTGTTTAAAATGGGCACACATAATTAATATTCGAATTGAAATGAATAGTTTTATAATTACAAATGCAAACATTTTGAAACTTCTTGCAACAAGGAACTGGATAAATAATTTGATTTAAAAACCTAAAATTTTTCGCTTATTTGAATTCAAAATCAATTGTGCTGCCTCTGCTTTTCAAGTGCTACACTGAAACTTCAGGGGAATTCCGAAATGATGGCGCGTAATCGATTATCTGCAGAAATGGTTGTTGCTTTAGCTGACATTTTGCATAATTACCGAAAGCTCGAGGTGCCGTAACCTAAATTTAAAAATTTATATCGGAAATAATAAATAAACTAAATATTAGCAATAAAATTAATTAAAAATGACCTCGGTCATATCGAACGCAATCAAAACTAACAGCTTCAGATTGCTGGAAGAAAAGTTTTCATTGCTAATGTAAGTTTTTAAATTGCAATTTTAATCTTAATTTTGATAATTCGATTTTAGGATATCATCTCTACAAGTACGAGAAAAGTATGCAGTAATGCCTAAACCAAAATTGAGGCACCCCACTTGGTTTACTAAGAAAAATCGTGTTGTAAGTCTTTGTGATAATGCAAGTGCTTCTAGCAAACTTGATGGCATCTAAATCTTACAGCTGCATGATGACTTTACGACAACAGAAAATAAGGAATTCATTAAGGAAGTGGTACATGATAGTTATACAGACACACCTTTAAATAAAGAAATAATAACACCAAGAGAATGGGATCCAAAGTTACGTAGGACTGGGGTGATTGCTAGAAAAATAGGAATTTATCCCTTGTGGCTAAATGATGGGAGCAAAATTTTAACCACATTACTACAAGTACTTGATAATCATGTTATTAAATATGTAGCACCAGAAGAATATGATTCACCAAGAAAGAGTCATACACTTATCAAAAACAAGAGAGGTTTCCTTTTAGTTGGTGCTGAAGCTACTGATCCCACCTTATTAACCAAAGATTATTGTGGACTCTTTAAGGATTCTGGTGTTATGCCTAAAAAGATTTTAGCCAGATTTTTCATCAGCCCTGAAGCCATTTTACCTGCAGGCACCCCATTAACAGCGATGCATTTCCGTGTGGGAAACCACGTAGACGTGCGAGGAAAAACGTGATTTCAATTCCAATAATTTCCATTTTTTACCACTCATAACTTAATTAAATTTTCTTTTTAGAATCGATCGTGGTTTCCAAGGCGTAATGAAAAAGCACGGCTTCAAAGGGATGCCGGCCAGTCACGGCGTGACGAAGACTCACAGAAGAGGCGGTAACATTGGGGGTGGCGGTGAAAAGGGACGCGTTTGGCCGGGTACCAAGATGCCCGGTCACATGGGCAACAGGTACCGCATACTGAAAGGATTGAAGATTTGGCGCATCAACACCAAACATAACGTCCTCTGGGTATCGGGGCAAGCGATCGCCGGTGAAACGAATTCGATCGTTACCATTTACGACACGATTTTGCCGCTTAGAAGACCAGGACAATTGGTTCCGTTTCCAACGTATTTGGGCGACACGTTGGAATCGTATCCGGAAGATATTTATCACGACGACGTTCACAAATTTTCGGATCCAACCATCGTCTTCGACGAATAATCGATACGAGTGTAATAATTATTAATTAGTCAGGCAAATAAATAAATTTTTAAAATAATCATATAGGTTCAGGCAATTCAAATTCACCGCTATAAGTTTGGTTGCATAACTAACATTTGTTTTTGTCTACAGCTGATGCAGTAATTGGTTTCGTGTTACTCTTATTGGAAATAATCAAGGTGTTTGTGCTAATATAAATAAAAATGAACGAAGAAGTTGACGACAGTGAATTCTACCATCAGGATTTTACGACAGTTTCCGATTGGGAAATATTTATAGCTAATATAGAGAAAGTGATTCAAGAATGGAAAGTGGAAGAAAAGAAATCGAAATTGGACGATAAACCTTTGTCGTGTAATGGTAATTGGTTAGTTAGAACGGAAGTTATACCATTTGCAGATGTAGATTTCCAAATAATACTATATAAACACAAATCGTTGCTGAACAATTTGTCACAAAATGTGTTTGAAGAAGAGGATGATACACAGAGCAAGCATCCCATAGACAGTGATTATGATTTCGCATTACTAGATGACTCAAATTCTGACCCTGAACATTGTTTATCCCTATGGTATGGACTTAAAGAATATATTGCCATTAGGCCAGCAAATTTCGTTGTAACATTATCTGAGAGCAGGGTTAAAACACTATGGAGTTCGGCAACTATTGTGATAGCAAACACTGGCATTGAAATACCAATGTTTATACAGATAGGGGAAAAGTGGCAATGCTTATATACTGGTGTATATGAAGGTAATGGCATAAGGACCTATTTCGAGATGGTCCATTTGCGTCGCGGTCCACAGCATTGCCAGTATTTAACTGGTTTATTGGACACATTTAAAACCAAGATCATGTCACCCGTACCGCTCGACGTTATCGACATTTCCGTACGATTGACCTATCGTCTCACCGATTTCGGCAAGTCCACGTGGAAGCAGGACGTATTCGATAGCGAGAACAACGTCGAGGACGAATCGGGCATGTTGTGCGCATTACCATTCGGCGTTACGTGCGATCCAATCGAGGCGTTAACGTTACGCACCAAGTGGTCGCACCTCTCCGACAATTTAGTCGTCGATTCGGAGATTTACACCGATTTCGATCCACGCAACGCACCCGTTTGGACGGTACACGCGACGACCGTCGAACGTCCGGTAACGTTGCTCGCCGATTGCCTGTCGGACTTCCTAAACCTGATAGCGTCCGGCGGTTCGTCGACCGTCTACGACGTTCTCGGCGATTACGTCGACGTCGAGACGACGAGCAGCAATCCGTTGGATCTGCTCACGGAATCGAAGGTGCCGACGATTAGTAGCGTGTTGAAGAGGGCTCGCGGTTCGACGAGCAAAACGCGACGCGGTCCGGCACCGTTGACCGAGGAGATTCTCGTGCCGATGCTCTATTTTTTGTTCCCGGACGCCGAAGAGGAACCATTGCATCCGTACGTCGAAAGGGAGAAGGATGCGGCCAATCAGGCGGTACATTCGCAATCGATCGTAATCGATGACGAGAAATTGATTGGTTTATTTTGTTGCAGTCGACGAACGTGGAGGAAAGGTACCGCGGCTACAAGACGTGCGGCATCGACTCGTTAATCTGGCGATTGGCCGTCGTGCTGGCGCAGTCGTTGCACACGTTGGGCGGACAACGGGCGATGGCTCATCTATGGTTCGAGCTCGTGCAGGAGATGCGATATAGATGGGAGAAGAACATCGTGGTGCCGGGGTGAGTACTTTATAAAACTTTATTCTCTCGTTTAAATGCAACAATTTCATGCGGTACAAAAACAAAATCGCTACTTCTATATTAAATTACGGGTTTTATGCGTCGCAGTGCAACGACGGAAAAAGATCGTTCGGTTTTCTTAATAGACAATCGAAATTGATTTTAGGATTGGCAATTAAAAAATGGTTTTCCCATCGATGTACCGATTAATTAATACCTATTATTGTATAAGTCTTACATACTATATACAGAAACTTTAAAAGAGCGTACAAGACGATTGCGGTAATTATTAGATTAAAACTGGAAAAGCTTTCGAAGCTTGCGCTCATCGTTCGAATATTTACAATGACATAATATAAATATTTTTATTTTATTTAGATAGTAAAAATATACCTATAGTACAAGTTTATCGACAGGGCACCGACCCCTATCTATGCACCTTTAATTACAACATAATTAATTATAAGGGAAGAATCGTGCGAACGCTTTGGTATACGCTTTCCATCGTATAATTGGTATACCTTATAATATACAATATAGAGCAATTTGCAGAATTGCGTGCGTTTAAAAATAGTCTTTACTACACTTATTAATAATACTCAAGTCGTTTAGTCTTTTGCGTCGTCGTCAATAACATTGATCGTTAGTCTTTCTTCGTGAACGATTTCCTATCGAATTCCTACCTAGACACATTCTCAAAGCGGTACCAATCCGTTTCGCGTCGTCGCGTTACGCGCCATGTAAATGTCCATGTCGTGGTCCGTCCAATTGTCCGAGTGGTCGCCGTAATTGTTGAGCGTGTGCGTGGATCCGCCGGTACTGTACCGGCTCCCGCCGATGCCGTTACCACCGCGTCGCTGATGTTCGTCGCGCGAGCTGGACCGCGGTCGCGACCGCCTCGTCGACGACGTCGTCGCCGTGGTCATCGAATGCGGCGCGTGGTGGTGATGGGAATTGCGCGAGGCACGGTCCGATTGGACCGCGAGCGATTGCCGCGACTGGCGCAAATCTAAATTCCAATCATCATCAACTAAAGCGATTCGTTCATGATTGTTTGGGACGGGGTCTATTTACATCGCGGTTATTATTGTCTTGTGTCGGTGCAAGTTTGTGTCTTGTGATAAGATGCAAGTGATTTGTGTGTTATTGCTCACCGTTCGTCATCATCGACCGTCGGACCATCGTGTTTGTATTTTAATGCCAAGTTCGTAGTTTTATGCGTAAAACATTGCGATTCTTACGATTTAGTTCTTTGTTTCGTTTATTAATTTCTGATTATTTTAGAATCGCAAACACTTTACTTTCGACTACTTCTTCAGCGATAGAGCGGTGCGTTGCGTGCACTGTGCGTTTTACCTTGTCGCGAGGCTAATAGATTGTTAGCGTAAGCGCCGCCCAAACCGCCGGTGCCCATGTAACGTGCGGACGACTGATTCGAGAAGCTGTGCTGCGACGACTGACCGTCGGCCATCGATCTGTTCTTCGTCGTCGTACCTTTCGAACTGAAATGCGACCGCAGATCGTCTTGCAACGACGACGGCTGATCGAGAGCGTACATACGCGACGGCCGCTGCGTGCTGTGCGTGCTGTAACCGGAAACCTGGTCCCAGTCCTGAACACGGGAACGAGATGAGTGTGCATTACGGGGCAATAATCGGCGCGATAATCACCTTCGCGCCGTTGAAAGCGTTCAACGCTGCGAGCGACGAGAGCGGTCCGCCGGGGCTTCCGTTCGGTCCTAGTCCGGGGCAACAGTTGATCGGTAAACCGGTGACGGGCGGCGGCGGCAGGCCGTTCTTCAGGCCCATCTTCTGCCGATGCAGCTCGTGCAGTTTCTTCGTGCGTCGACGCGACGCCGCGACGAAGACGATCACGGCGACGACTATTGTGCCGCAAATGGCCGCGCTCGCCGCAATCGTTATCTTGTCCATGTTGGTCGCGGCCGTCGTCACCGTGCGCACCTCGCGACACTGCGAATAGGGAACGTTGTCCGGCGTGACGTTGATCTCTTCCAGAGAAACCACGCACACCACGATACATTCCTGCAAAGTTTTGCATTATTTTTTGGGCAAAATCGCTTCATAAGAGGTAGTCGCGAAAACAAACAACGTGACTTACCTGCGACGGCACGTTTTTGATTTTGAACTCGCGTTCGCTCGCCTCCAGCGGCGGCCCCTGTTTGAAGCTCTTGTCGCCGAAGAGGCGATAGACGACGCGGAATCCGAGTATGTTCGCCGTCTCGGAGCCCCATTGAATGATGACGGAATTGTCCTGCCTGAAAGCGTTCCTCACCATTACTTCCGTGCCGCCGTCCTCGGCCGCGCCGCTCTTCCGATTGTTCGGGAAACCCATCACCAACGACGGTCTCTGATGCGGACTCGCGTTGTTGTTACGCCACGGATTCAGCGTGCTTTTCGATATCTTTTGCTGTTTGCTCGTCGCCGACGGTGCCGTCGTAGTGGGCATCGTTGTCGTTATCGTCGATGCGATACTGGGTTTAGTCGATGCCGTCGTCTTCGCCGTCACTTTCGACGTCGATGAAGTGACCGTCGTCTTGGTGGTGGACGTGGACGTCGTGGAAACCGTCGTCGACGTTGACGTCGGTTCTTTTGTCGTCGTCGCCGTGGACGTCGTCGACGCGGTCGTGCCCTTCGGCGCTGCCGCTTCCAGTAACGAAACGTCCTCCAGGTCGGAATTCACGACCGTCGCGATACCGATCGGTTCCTTTTTCACGCACGCCAACTCCTCCGGCTGGATGCTGTAGAAACCGCGATCGCGGAACCGCGGCGGGCTGCCGCAAAACTGCGGATTCCGCTCGCGACTCGTCACCTGCAGATCGCCGATACGTATCCAATCGACGATCCACGCCAAGCGGCAGTCGCAGTGCAGGAAGCGGCCGCCGATGCTTAAGCCGCGTAACGTGCCGTTTAGGTGCGAGAGCGCGGCAAACGGCACCGTCGCCAGCGGGTTACCGTCCAACGCGAGCAACGTCAACGACGGATTGCCGGCGAACGCGTCGTCCGGCAGCTCGGTGAGCAAATTGAAACCGATGTCGAGGACGCGTAGTTCCTTCAACGTGCGTATCGCCTCCGTCGGGAAGTCCGGCAGCAAGTTGTTGAGCAAACTCAGCGAGCTCAATGTGCCGCGTATCGCGTGGAAAGCGTCCGCTTCCAACGTTTGTATCACGTTCCGCTCGAGATTCAACGCCGTCAACGATTCCAAACCGTCGAACGTCGTCGTCGCCTCGTCCGGTCCGGGCAGCGTTCGCAAACTGTTCTGCGACAAGTCGAGGAACGCCAACGTTTTCATGCCGCGCACGGCACGCGGTATCCGTTTCTGTAGCGTACCTTTCAAGTTTAGGTTCTTCAACGAGTTCTCCAGCCCGTCGAGGGCTCCATCCTCCAGCGTCACGTTGTTATCGGACAGTTTCAACGTCGTCAGTTTCGTTAGCGACGCAAAGGAAGCGTTCGCGACGCGTCGTATCCGATTGTGGGACAGGTCCAGTAGCGACAATCGTTTGAGCGCTCTCAAACTGGCCACCGGCACCTCGGTCAGATCGTTCTCCTGCAAATTCAGATTCTTCAGGAGGTCCTCCTGGCCGGCGAACGCGCGACTCTCGATCCGTCTGATGCGACAGCCGGACAGTTGCACGTTGTGGATCTGCAGATCCGCGAACACGTCGTTTCGCAGCTCGCCCACCGTCGAATTGTTCACGTACAACAAATCGAGCGGTATGGACGTGGCGTATGCGGTCAACGTCGCCAGCAGTTTCGGCCAATCGACCGTGTCGCATTGCACGGACAGCTCGTGGCCCAAATTGTACGAGCACAAGCAGGCCGATTGCAATTCGACGACGTCCTTGTGCCACGGACACTGGCCGCTCACGACGGACGACAGGAGCAACAAGAAGGCGGCCGTTGAACGGACGACGGTCTTCATTTCTTTGCCGATTGTTTCGCCTTCGAATAAAACTTGCGTTCGTGCGTTAAATATCGATTTGATATTTTCGTTTTCGTCGATTGGCATTAAACGTGGCCCATTGTAATCGCGAAAAGCGACGAGCGGTACAACAACAAGAAGGTGCAGCCCGACGTAGAAGGACGACGTTGGTTTCTTGCCAGTAAAAGGTGGAATCTTCTTCTTATTGACGGTTTGTTCGTTTCACGTTTCTCTCCTTCTCCTCGGCGTTAGCACCCTGGAGCTATAGGTGAGGCACCAACGGACATCATCTCGTCCATCGGTCGATGGAAGAGGTACCGTTAATCGGATTCGGTCTGGAAAAAATTAAAGAGAATCGGTCGCATATCAAAATTTCTAGCCTTTCGAAATCGACTCTTATCTTCTGTTTTTATATCTAATTGTCGACCACACTCGTTAAATAACGAATTTTTTCTTATCTTCGTCATCGTCGTTTGTTGTGTGGTCTTTAACGAACAAAAAATAGAAAAGAAACGTGACCGATATAATCGTTAAGGTCAAGGTAAATGTATTGAAAGAAAGAAAAGAAACGATTCGATCACGTTTAAATAATCACAGTGATGGGACAGGTTGAAATAATAACCAGGCAGGTAGTTGTTTGCCTTGCTTCTTTGGCTTGAGGGCCTAAAAGAAAATTATTGTACGGAAGATGGATCCATATTATTGGGCCGTCTCAAAACGAAATGAGCGTTTTTATCGAAAGCTAGTGCGCCATTGATCGGAAATTGTGACAGTCGTATGTTGTAAAAGTTCTGGATGAAAACGAAGTTCGGTCGCTGTTTTTTTTTTTTAATTTTTCCTTTGTTTACCAATGAGGAGTATTTCCTCCCCAATTCCGCATGCATTATTTCAGTTGTGCACCAGAAAAAAAGCGATTATTGTAAATTCTGCTTTAAACTTGGAAAATTATTCACTAAATTGCAAATGATGAATGACGATCATGCATCTCGTGCAAATAACACGATAGGCGCAATCGATGGCGATCATCGATGGGGAAAACTAAAAATATCAGTCAACGAAATTGATATTGAAAAATTGCGTGAATTCGAGAGGAATCAATGAGATGCTGCTTCAATTCACACCACTTTTATTCTTTATAATAAAAGTTTTGACTTTATCACAAGAATTGCCATTTATATTGGAGACAGCCGAATATTTTAATAAGAGTCCCTTCGTTTATGGGATTCTACATTCTTTAGATTTAATATCACCAACATCTTCTATTATTAAATCAACTTTTTCACTCGAATAATTATTCGATTACATAATGCCAACAACTATTTATTGATCGTGCAGGATCTTTGGCGTAATTTTTCAATTGGCAATCGATTGAATATGGGACAATAGGATGCACGATTATTTGCATACCTACGCTCTTTTCTTGAAAGAAAACCAGCGAATTAATCAGCAAGAGGATATCCTTTAATTATCATTCAAAGTGCGTTAGTAGGAGATCGAAGCGAATTATTATTTTGCAATTCATCATTAAACGAACGCTCCCCTGTTGCCTCGTTCCACATACCGACCTGCATTTGGCACACTTTGAATCGGGGTACACCACGATTGCGATTTGTATGCGAAATGTGTGGGAATTCGAATCGAAGAGCGTCGATCTTTGGGGGCTTCTTATCGCATCAATTCGGGCGGCGTTTGATAGATTTCGCGGTGAGTTTAATGCGATTATAAAGAGAAAGGAGGCTTTTGTTTTATTGCCGAAAACGTTGAATAACGTCACGTGCAAATTACTCGATTTCGAAAAGATGAAAAATAGGAGCAAGTGAAAGAAAACGTGTGTATTATTAACAATAAGAATGAAAATTTGTGTAACAATTGTGCGTGATACGTTTGTTAATTTGGAAAATATTAAATTCCTCCACATGTTCTCATTATCTCTTTATATGTGGTTGCCGTTGTTTTTTTTTTTTCTCTCAAAAACTAATTTTGCAATAGGAAATTCGCACGCACTCTATTACTTAATGTGACAGAATGGCTTTCAATGGAATGTCGCAAACGTTCGGCTGATTCTATTATTCCATCTCTTGAAATAATTAATCGTGCGAACCGTTTTCTTTTTTCTTGATTCGTTCGTTGATAAGGATTTCCATTCTAATCCGCGTACGAACTTTTTTGGACTTTCTCCGCTACCAATCTAACGCCTAAACTAATTTTCCTTTTACGCCCATCCGCAGTCTTCAGTCTTAATCGGCGAAAATTGCAACTCGAATGCAAATTGCTGATGTAAAAATTAATTCAATCTAACTGTACTTGCATATAAATACGAACGTGTCCATAATTCTTTAATGACTTTCACTTCTAATTTATCCAACACTCCTTTAGACTTCATTCCATTATATCCCGCATGCTTTTGCAGAAAAGTAATCGCGTCACGTTTTCTCCATCGCTCTACACGATCCATTAATTCATCTTTATCTCGCTCGGTTACCTGTAAACGTGTATTCGTATGCCACAATTAAATCCCATTCGGCTGACCTTTGTCATTACGAAAAAATTCCTTCTCCGTTTGATTCGTTTTCATGCTGCTGTTACCATAAATTCCTTTTATGTCATTATTATAATGAAAATCCTCCCCGGGGGCATTATTTGCCCACGTTAAAATGTGGCACGTCCTTCGTTTGCAAAATGAGACGCTTTTCTTTTTACAAACAATTGTTGTAGGATTTGCATACCGAGAAACTAATGGTTTTACTTTTACCCAAATGAATTGAAGAGAATAGAGGACGCCTCTCGGTTTTGTAGCTTCGTTTTAAAAGACTTTCCTCTCCTCGAACGTGATAAAAATCGACAGCAATTAACCGCTCTTAATGTCGTTTCAGGTGTATATTATTATTCAAGGAACTCTTGCACACATAATCGGTATAATTAAAATCTAATGATAGCTTTCGCTTTTAATCGTTTCAACTAGTAAAATGGAGCAAAAAGCGCTTAATGTGATAGATGTACCGTTATTATATTGCCAGGTTCGGGATTTTTTTTACGAAGAATCGAGTGTTTGGCAGAAGAAGAAGGTGCATTAACCGCATGTTTTTGCGGTTCATTGTTGCTAAAACTTGATCTCTAGCAAAAATATCGCTTTCTTACATTTAATAGCACAATTATTACTTTTTATCTCTATTTTTCTCTTCACTCTTCATAATTTCCTGACAAATAATTAGTAATCGATCTAGATTTTCGATGATCGTAGGCGATTAATTAATTTTTTCTTTCTCTCTTTTCCTTCGAATCCTAACTGAATTGGCGCGAGGGAAACGCTTATTAGTAATTGCGCCGCGATAATTGTTCAAACTGGAACGGCAAATCGTTTCCGGTAACACGAAGAAACTCAATTTTGTATTAACTAAGAGTTTATTAACTTGAGTTATAGTTTTCCGCATGTGTGCTGTGCGAATTATGTTATGCGATATTTATCATGGATTATTGTGTGCAATTGTGGCTTCAGGTAAAGTTCAGGCGTCATTTTCCGTGCATAATTTTCATTATTCAATTCTTTGTTGTTATTGTTTGTTTTCTTAAAGTTTACACGCCGAACACCTGACAATTAGGATGATGTCTTGTTTTAAATAACTGTTACGTGTGCTTGGAATAAAAGCGTTTTCCAATAACTCGCGAAAAACTGTTAGGAAAATGTTAAAAACTTTTATTAGTCTTCTGTTGTTTGACTTTAACGCTCGTTAAAAAAATTACAAGTACCACTTTAAGTTCAACTGGACGAAGACAACCGTTGGCCTTTTGCTATCAACTAATTTTTCGACAACGACGATAATAATTTAATTTTCCTACACGTCATTTAGTTCGTCTTTATAAGGCGAAAAACCAGTTCTTTTTTATTATAACTGTTAATTTCGAAATTACAAACGGATTGCAATTTTATTCGCTCATTGCTAATTGTTCTTCTCCTTCAATCATCACCCGTGCGATAACAATTCGACCTTTATATGGTATCAATCATGTAAAACGATGACTCGCTCGTCAAGAAAGAAAGAACAAAATTGACCTTAATACCGACAAGATGATGAAGAACGGAATTAAAATAATGGAAAAAAGAGGCCATCCTTTCGAGAATAAAAGATTGGATCGATTAATTGCGCAGAAACATTGCAAACAAAATACAAACATACTTTGCATTCCTCCTCATTTTTCGCTATCAATTCTTCTTCAATCGTCGAATCGTTAAATGTCTTTGAACACTAACTGTAGGCACGTATAATTAAATATGATCTTAAGGTAACGTTGAAGAATGGACGAAGATGAGCCACGAGGAGGAAGAAATAAGAAAGAAAGAAGTTGGTTGTTAACATGTGGCAAACGGCGTTTGTTTAAAAGCAAATAATAACGTTTTCTTATGGCAACATCATCATCATCATCGATTGTAAATCTGTTAAATAATAGCCAACAATGGAACTGTTAAAGTGAATATCTTCGAGAGTTTATGCTTGGTAATTATTTAAATCGACGCTCTTTTCTAATCGACCACAGTCGATTACATAAGCGATCGGTTTTATGTAACGCACTGATTCTCTATAAAATTGGAATTTATTGCCCCGTTAACGGATGACCGTTCGATCAGGAGGACCAACCTTTATTTTTACGAAAAATTTGTTAAATAATTAGAGAAAGCAAACGATAAATAAGTAATCTGCATTGATTACGATGATGTCGCTGATGATGGAAATCGCTTTCTTTGATACGAAATTAGAAAATTGTGTAACTTCTTGTTAATTTTCTTTCTGCCTTTTCCTCTGATACGCGACGGCGATAGAAAAACGTTTCAGGATTTCTCCTCTACTCCATTTAATTGGAATAAACGACATTTAATGATTGGAAAGCTACCAATTTGCTTGCATGCGGGTAAAATTGACAAAAAGAAAGAGAGAAAATAAAACGCATAGAGAACAACGTTTTGCATTTAATAAACATCAATTACGATTTGCAATTAAAAACTTTCATTTGTATATTCGATTCTAAACCGTTTGTTAATTCGCATCTTTATCACAAACATGAGGGTACGATTATCCGTTCTCTTTTCGCTAAACTTTGATTCGAGCGAACGCTCGCACAGAAAACGTCGCGTACGTTGCGAGAATTTCGAGGAGAAAATGGAATTGCAAAATTTCGCTCCAAATTCTAAACGAGTTTAACGAAATCGTGCATAACGCACGCAATTAGAGAATTTGAAAACGAAGAAAGAAACTCACCCTGAGAAATATTATTCTCTTTGTCGCATTCGAGACAGATTTCCCAATGCCTCTAAATTAGCGAACACTTTCGACGAAAAACTTTTCGCTATAGCGTTTGTGCCACTTTTTGGTCTAAAACGAGTCTTTCGAGCCAGTCGTTACGATTCATATACGTTTGATATTCCTTAATCCATTTACCTTATTTCGTTCTCGTTTTTTTTTTTTTTTCATTCGGTTTACTATTATTACCGATGCGAACGGAGTACAGTTATGAATCGTGATAATTGTCGACGCGCATTTAATAATTCATCAGTTTAACTGTCGTTAAACAACTCAATACCTACGTCGAAACGGTTAGGAATGCTTTTTTATTTCACTTCTAATCAAGGCCAATGATAATTACAATAATTAATGATGCAATATTCTAAGAAAGAAAAAACTTTTAAACAGTTGTTTTCCTTTATTCTCGAATGGTTAATCTTCTAAGGAAGGTGGTGAAAAATGCCAGAAATCGAAAGTGTCCGACTCCCGTCAATTAATCGCCGATTTAAGCTCATCTTTCACCGAAAGCTTCAATTCCCTATTTCATTTGGGCTCGAAATGTCTCGAATTTTTGACTCGTTTGCGTCCACGTGAACGACGGGTAAATCGAGTCAGGTGGACTATCATTATCGTTGTTACTATCATTAATGGCAAAAGACGGAAAAAAAATTACGAAGGAATCCGTTACGCGCGGAGTCAACGAACGGAACCGGCGACTCCGAAATAATCGCCCGAAGAAACGAGACCGACGAGGAAGAGGCAGCGAACAAACGAAAAGTTCCCATTCGGCCTGCCTTCTCTCTTAATTACGTCTTATCGAAAATTACTTATTGAAACCGTTTCGTCGCGCCGCATCCGAATCTTTTACCTCGCATCCTTGACTTGACTGACACACTTTTTGCCAATTCCGCAATCTTTCTCTCTTTCCTTTTGCCGCGTTACTTCAAGTCTTAATTAACTTATTGAGATGATTTAATCTATCCGTGTCTTCTATCGTACTAAACGATATTTTCGCCCAATTTTTAACCAATTTTTATTATCGCCATTCGGTTTGCGAAACATTTATTCATTGAATTTCGCAAAAAAACAACTAATTGTCTTAGCGTTATTGTTATGGCACTTTTGCGATTAGCTAACGTTTATTTGTTCTCTGGGAACCTTGCGACAAAGGAGCAAAAGCTCTCTTAATTGAGCAACACTTATTTATTGTGGCAATATCGCAATTATACGTAGTGAGTAATGCAAGGATTAATTAGCAAAAAAAACGAGAGCAAATCGAATGTGAGACACCGGAAATCGTATTTAATTGCAGAAAAATTTAACTCATGAATATATATATCGGCGATAAGTATAATAACAATAAAACGGGACGAAATATAAATATGGAAGAAAGTGAAGTTGTCGCTTTAATTGATCGATCGAGAAATAGATTAGAAAGTTCCTTTTTCCACCATTTTTCCAGTTCTTTCTCCGTTTCCTCCAGTTTCTTATTATAAATTATATAATTAACAAATTTTCCATTATTTGCACTTTAAATCTTTGTCACAAGCTCCGTCTCTCTGCTTCTCTTATTTGGCAAACAAAATTGCATAATTCCGTGTAATTATTCAACGATAATCAACGAAACGAATCAGAACATAAATATTGCCATCCATAAATCTCGTTTCTCGCCGTCCAAAAATTGGCCCATTAATTTACTATTGCTGTTTCTCTGCCTCGACATCTTCTAAACTACAAAAAACCTCTTACTTAACACCTCTTTCACAACGCAAATCCATCGATCGAACTCGTAATCGGATTGAAAAAAAATGGTCTTAAAGAAACTAATAAACGTAATTTATATCATAATAAAATTGGCCTAAATAATTATCTCTCTCTCTCTCTTACTTTTTTTTCTTTGGCTGATTATGATAATAATAGTGTGAATCGAATGCAAGAAATAAGAGAGAAAATAATAATTTTTGGGTGCGTTGCGATTGTGCCACTTAAGAAAAAAGTCTATCATTGTGCAACGGTTCGATGAATATGAAATTTATTTGGCAAGGAAGAAGATTTTTCGTGTTAATTAAGAAAGCAATCCGAAATCTGGTGAGATAACGATCTCGATGTGTGCGATAATCATCAGCGAACTTGAGGATGGCTCATTATTGTTAATTCCGCGTCGACGCTAATTATTTGGCGCCCGGAAATTTATTGGAGCGCAAAACGCGTCCCTACGTCTTGCTAAATTAATTTCCACGCTAATTGTGTCGTCAATTCTTCGGTCGTCTTTCCGTTTCTATTTTTAATAAATAACTGTTATAAATTTAAATGTGTTACGCAACTAGAAAAAAGGAGAGGCGAAAAAGAACAAGCCTTTCGTCTTTTACAATCGCGTTAATTTGCAAATAACAAAAGGAAGAAAGAGAACTTGCTCGACTGTTAGGCAATTGCGGGCTTTTATTGAAAATTATGCTAATTTAACGGCCGACTCTATGCGACATCCTCCGAACGGTACTACTCTCTTAATCAGCTTAACAGCATAATAGCATAACAATAATCTGTGTCACAGTAATAATAACGTCGATTATAATAATGTTTCAACCTCGAAATTGGTCAAACTAACGAATTCACCAACTTGTTTCGCGTTGAGAAATTGTTTCTGTGTTTGTTTCTTCCTTGCCACTTGACATTTGTACTAATCCTTTTTCGTTTTCGTTCTATCGACCGTTTTTCTCATCTTTTACTATATTTATCGATTACACGAATCGATCGAAAAGCATCGTCGAAAGAGACAGAAAAAAGCGCAAAACATTCTGCATATTAAACGGTTGACACGACATTCTTTGTCTATTACTCATCGTAAAACGCAAGAACGCAATCATAATATTTATTATTGCCAAATCCGTTTTTTCTCTTCCACCCAAACAACAACGATTCAAATGCCAATATCCTTGCCATTATTCATTATTATTAAACGAAATCGAGCGTTATGAAATTTGTAAGAGGCGGCTTTATTTGTAAATACGGAATTAATAATTATTCAACGAGAGACACGTGCAAAATATTTGCTAGAATGTGCTACCACCGACCAAACTTACCTTTGCAAGAAAGAAGTGACGTTTATTAATCAAATTGTAAATAAACGGTGATGAACAACAACATAAAGATCCTCTTAGATTATTAATTAATTGCAAGCGACGAAGCACAATTGCACAGTTCTGAAAGCTTCCAAAAATCCGCACAAATCTTCACTTTAAATCTTCCTTTTTTTGTATCGTCTTGATCCCTCGATTACAACTCGATGCTTCGTCTCGTCGAGATTCCTTCGATATCCGGCTCTTTGAAAAGCGAACGCGTCGTGTTCTTCGTCCGAACTGACCCGCACTCTCTTCCAATAGGTCGACGGCGAGCCTCCTCTCTAAGCCGCCGATACCACCACTTGCACCTGCACCAACGTTTACCGCTCTTTCTCTGTCTCTTGCCGTTTGTTATTACTTCTCTTCCGTACGGTTCTCTATGTTGCCGCTTCCAAGGTACTATTACCGCGCCATCCTCGGCAAATGGTCAAACGTCCTCCTCCTCTCGTCCTCCACCAGCAAAGCCCGAAGAGCAACGGTACAAATGATTCAAAATCCGAATTAAATTCACTTTAATCCTCACGAGAGATTCTTCGCCGTTCTATAACACTTCGTCGTCGTGGTCGCCGTCTTCGCGTCGTTATGCAATTCAAATGGTTCGATTTCTGTTGGTTTTTCGCTCGTTTTTTAATAAGCTCCAAACCAGTTTTCTTTTGCGGCGCGTGGAATGTAGAGCTCTTTGCTCTATTTTAATTAAAGGCCTCGGACTCTTATTAGATCGCACACAAGCGACGTGACTTTTTCTCTTCGGCAGAATGCGGCTCGACGAGGCCTCTGGATTTGCATTTTTGTAATTGTTTCGGCAGCAGAAGGACGCTTTGAATATTTATGCGTTTTTCTTCGTCGTGAGATTCTTCGTCGTTAGTTGCTGATTAACATTTCTTGCCTCATTGCAGCCGATGCTGCTGCCGATCATGATGATGCAAAGCGAATTCTATTAACATGATTTAAAAATGAATTTTGCGCGACCATTTAAAAGTCCTTGAAACTTTTTGGACGTTATTGTTGCCGTTGTAGTATCTCGGTGATGATTGCCAATAGAGTCACGACATTTTGATCGAAATTACAATAAAAAAACGATAATTGACTTAACGATTTGAATGATTTTTTTTTTGCCAGTAATTTGAATGCAGCCGAAAGTTTTTTTAAGGCTTCGCGAACTGACCGCAACTTCTACTATCGAGGCTGTTAGTTGAAGGACGATTCATTAAGTTTCTTAGCGCGTTTTAATTGAAATTATTTTATTTTTATGTAAAAACGCGTGCAGATTTGAGTCGTTGAGTATATATAAGGAAGAGACACGTCGACTTTTAATTGGTGTAATTAAGAGACGAGTGGTTCGTTTATTCGTTTGCAACATATTGATTTCTGCCCATTTAATCGCCCGATCATTGCCAAACATTTACATAATGGCTAATTATTTAGAAATTAACGATAATCGATTATGAGAATGTTAATTAGCATCAATTTTTTAAGCATCGACTTTCGGATTGTTTTTTAGCAGATTTTATCGACTTTTGTTTGTATAATAATTATTATTTGTAATATATTCACTTCGATCATTACTCTAAATTGCTATTCGCAAAAGTAGCCAACATGCTTTTGCGAATCAAAACAGCTACAGTACATTATTAGTTTTTCTTTTGCCATTTGTGAAGCATCAAATTATTAATATGGGAAAATGAAAATTGAGGAAAAACGGTTGTTATTTGCGTAATGATGGTCTTCTTGGTTGACGATATGCCTAACAGAACAGCGAACAATCCGATCGCTGGCATTAGATCACCTCGTGCAGTTTTCTTGGCTTCGAAAACGCAATTTGCTCGGTAAATGGCAAATAATGATAATAATATTGAACGGTACCCGGGTACAAGTTAACTGTTTCTTCTTGTTCTTTCGTTTGCCATTTCTCGTATTTCGCTATTATAATTGAATCCGAAAAGAAAAACCGTACGAATGCCATTTAGCGTGATTCACGATTATTTATTTCTTTATTATTGCTATTCTAATTAATTAATTAGGAATCTTTTCCGACTCTTTCACCTGCATTATCATTATCACGATATCGTTCCATTGGGCTCGTTTCTTCGAACGTGTCGCTGGTTCATTCTTTTATCATCAAATTGCCAATTAGTTTATCGTCGAATAGGAACAAAATTAATAATGAGTAATGGGAGAGATTCTTCTATATGCAATTCCATTCCGTCAATTGTAGGGCACGTCTTCGTGCTCTGTTTATCGCCGAAGATGTTCTTCATTCGATTCCGTACTACTCTAGTTATCGTAAACCGATGTTCGTGCCTAAAATTTGTCTTAATTAGGAGAATTGCTCGCAGCTCGTAAACGAAAGGCCTCTAATTGGAATGAGTTTGATTTTTCTAAAGGATGAAAGATTCTCGACAAAAGAAAGAAATCCACTCAGCCGCCTCTTTCTCTGTTATTTCTTCATGGATTCTTTTTTATCGACGCCCAATCAGTTTCTATTTAATTTGCAATATGCTTTACTAGAATTATGCAATCGTTCTTCTAATTATTGTCGTCGAAGAGTTCACATCATTATCATAAAACCGTTCGCACAGTTTCCTTTTCATTCAGCTGCAACATCGTCCATTCATTATTATTGTTTTCGTCTCTAAATTTGCAATCCGTTCTTTAATTCCTTATGCAATAGATTAGGTGTTGAGTAATTAAAGATTTTCTTTTGTAACAATGACGATATCGGAATAAGTGAGGGAAAACGCATTTTGCAAAAATAGTTGACGCAAAGCTGAAATATAAAAGAAATAGTATTCAATTAACGCGTTTTGCATTTTTATTTTCACAGATTGACGCTCGGTTTTCCGGATCCGCGTACTTGCCTCTTGCACCAGAAGTTGCAAATGTTAAATTGTTGCATAGAGAGGAAGAAGTCGCGCGAAAACAATCAGCAGCAACAAAATCAGCAAGAATCGGATTTCGTCGATTCCAAAGACACCTCGTCCACGGACGACGAGGAATTCTACGATTGCGACGACGACGGCGACCAAAACAAACCGAAGGCGAGCCGAGAGCGTCAGCATTCGCTGTGGAACCAACCGGTCGGCCGTTTGGGCAAGTACGAGCAATTGAAACTGATCAAGACCGGCGACCCGTTGTACGTGCCGATCACGCAAGATCCCGTGCCGAAGACGGAGGATCAGCTCGAGGAGGACACCGACGTTCTGTTGAAGCTCGGCTCGGATGCTCAAGGGTCCGAGCTTAGGGCGAAAATGATGAGCGCCTCGCTTCTGTCGGACATGGAATCGTTTAAGGCGGCGAATCCCGGCTCCGTTCTCGAGGATTTCATACGATGGTACTCGCCGCGCGACTGGATCGAGGACGTCGATGAAGACGCCGTGGACGAGTGGGGCCAGAAGAAAGGTCGTCTCAGTTCGCGAATGCTAATTGCCGGTAACACGTGGTTGGAAATGTGGGAATCGGCGAAACCGGTTCCAGCCAATCGGCAGAAGCGCTTGTTCGACGATACGCGAGAAGCCGAGAAGGTTTTGCACTTTCTCGATTCGCGCACATTGACGCAAATCGCGGAAATGCTAATGCCGACACTGGCGCACGTTGCCATATGCAATTTGCAGGAGGCCGTGTTGCAGACGGACGCACAATTGCCGAATAGCACGACCGTGATTAAAGCTATCATTAAAAGTGGCGAGCGATTGAGCAGAGAAGGACAGGTGACCGTTAGACGGTTCGAGGCACTGATACAGGAGATTGGCAATTTGGAATTGAGCATATCGCAGGCGAACTCGCTCCGGCACAAATTCAATCCTACCGGAGTCGAAACTGATGTTTTGAATTCGTTGGTCAGCGATCTGATTGCCGGCAAGGAAGTGGAGATCGATTCCGACTCAATTATTGGTAATCGGATGTCGATTATGTTTGGCGATGCTCAGAAGGCAATCAATTTGATTGACAATCAATGGCCTGAAAGCGACGGTAACAACAGCGGCAGTATTTTTCCAGAAGCCACCGAACGCGAATTCTTGATGCGCGTTTCGGCTCACAGGCCGGCGACATACTCGAAGAAATCGGCGCAATTCCTTAGAGCGTTACTCGGTAAGAACGAGTTCCGGCTGATTGGAGCATTTTCTGAAGATATCGCCTTATTGTAACTAATTTCTACCTGTGAATTCAGTACTCTTTCTCTCTAATATTGTCATATTTGCGCGATATTTAAAACTGCGATCCAAGTTCAACAATACGCTAATGGAAATTATATTTGCTGTGCTTGCTCGACATGATGTGTGATTTAGCTTGCCTATATCACAGGTAAATTTCTTTCCTACGACAATACATTTGTTAAAAAAAAAAATGTCTTGATTTTAACGTGTGAAAAGAAATTACTATGTGTCATTATAATAATTCCTTAGCGAAGGTTTTAAAATTATTGGAATTATGACGTTCTCAGTAATTTCATATTGGTTCCTCCCGGGACATCTTTTCAGTTGAACGACGAATCTGAAGAACTCGTCAACATTTGAACGAAACATAGAGAGAGAGAGAGAGAGAAATCGAGGGGATAATTCTACACATAAATGTTTAATATAGTATAAAGGCTGATTAATTTATTGTAACTTTAATTCTGGCTTATGTTGAAGCAAATTGAACATCTATTATCAACACCGACATCAGTTTCGATCTTGGCGTTATCCACGTGATTGTTTTCTAGTGACTGGATGTATGAAACTGTGCTTTGATATGGTGTTTGTGAAAATATCGCACGTAACGATTCCGTTCATGAATATTTTAAAAATTCGCTTTAGGACCAATGTATAGCGGAGACGTCACAAGTGACGAAGTCACGAAGTGAGAAACTGTTCAGTCCCTCGTTCAGAGAGGACGCAAGTTACAAAAGTCACTTTCGCATCTACTTGTACACAACTTCATTCTGTTGGCTATTGTGCTTGGGTTTCTCGTTTTATAGGCAATCTTCAAATAATTTACTGAAAGCAAGGTAAAAATACAATATGCGTATCATTAATATAAGGCATGTATGATATTACGAATAATCTGTAAAATATTTCAAATGTGCAGTTTTCCTACAATATTTTTTTCTACACTAAATGCGCTTCAGCACTTTATCGAGAGATGGTGCAAAAAGTTATTACCAACATTTGTTTTCATCATCAAACTATTGATACATCTTCATACATATTGTCTTTGCTTACAATTTGCTGTTTTTTTTTGGTCATGTTAAATGTTAAACTGATTTTTAATATTGTTCAACCGAGATTGAACATATTTGTAAAGACAATATCTATTCTACATAGTAATTGTATTGTTACCTTGCCTTTATAAAACATTTAAAGATTTAACAAATCTCATGAAGGCAAAGTATCTGTAACTTTAGATAAATAATGTAAAATACAATGTAATGTATCATAAAATTATAGAATGCTCACTTAATAAAGACAATTTAAATGAGTATTATTTTTAATTTATACAGAAAATATTCAAATATTGACTGAGATTAGTTCAGCTTTTCACTCATAGAGGGCGCAACGCGTCCAAGTTATCCAAGGTTCAGACCTTCACTCTAATTGATTCTGTTTCGAGAATTTTCCCCGCGAAAATATCAGGATCGCCGACCTCCTCGGTCCTCATGTTCTCCTAATATTTCTCGAATTAAAAGTCTGAGAAATTGGCGAGCATTCGTCGAGAATTTTTCCCGCCAAAATATCAGGATCGCCGACCTCCTCGGTCCTCATGTTCTCCTAATATTTCTCGAATTAAAAGTCCGAGAAATTGGCGAGCATTCGTCGAGAATTTTTCCCGCCAAAATATCAGGATCGCCGACCTCCTCGGTTCTCATGTTCTCCTAATATTTCTCGAATTAAAAGTCCGAGAAATTCGAGAGCATATCGCCGAGAATTTTTCCCGCCAAAATATCAGGATCGCCGACCTCCTCGGTCCTCATGTTCTCCTAATATTTCTCGAATTAAAAGTCCGAGAAATTGGCGAGCATTCGTCGAGAATTTTTCCCGCCAAAATATCAGGATCGCCGACCTCCTCGGTTCTCATGTTCTCCTAATATTTCTCGAATTAAAAGTCCGAGAAATTCGAGAGCATATCGCCGAGAATTTTTCCCGCCAAAATATCAGGATCGCCGACCTCCTCGGTTCTTATGTTCTCCTAATATTTCTCGAATTAAAAGGTTGGTCAATTTGAGAAACTAACTTCATTTTTTTACCCATTTTTTTTCATGATGAATTCGAATCTGAGATGTTTAATTGAAGGAGATTTGTAAATTAAATATTTTGGTTGTATTTTAAAATTGTTTATTTAAGTATATTTGAATATTGTAATAATATTAAAATAAACATAATTACAGTAATATAAGCTGATATAAAAACAAAGTACATTCTATCTTACAATTACATTTTTACTTCGTTTCCATAAAAATATTCAAAAATGTAACAAGAAGTGTTAAATCATTAATAACTTTTATAAAAACAAAGTACATTTTATCTTACAATTACATTTTCACCTTGCTTTTATAAAAACATTTAACAATAAGTGTTAAATCATTAATAATCTTTATAAAAACAAAGTACATTCTATCTTACAATAACATTTTTACCTTGCTTTCATAAAAGTAAGTAATGATTCAACAATAAGTGTTAAATCATTAAAAAACTTTATAAAAACAAAGTACATTCTATCTTACAATTACATTTTTACCTGCTTTTATAAAAACATTTAATGATTTAACAATAAGTGTTAAATCATTAATAATCTTTATAAAAACAAAGTACATTCTATCTTACAATTACATTTTCACCTTGCTTTTATAAAAACATTTAACAATAAGTGTTAAATCATTAATAATTTTTATAAAAACAAAGTACATTCTATCTTACAATTACATTTTTACCTGCTTTTATAAAAACATTTAATGATTTAACAATAAGTGTTAAATCATTAATAATCTTTATAAAAACATAGTACATTCTATGTTACAATTACATTTTTACCTTGTTTTCATAAAGGTAAGTAATGATTCAACAATAAGTGTTAAATCATTAATTTTTATAAAAACAAAGTATATGCTAAATTATAAAACTATTTCTATGTAAATAGAGACAATATATACAGAGATGTATCAATGAAAATTGAACTGCAACTTAAAAAGCAGAGATAATATGTAATACTTAACAATACAATTTAATTGTTATCTTCCTTTTATAACGATACTTGAAGATTTAAGAATAACTGCTAAATCATCCACAATTTTGATGAAAGTGAAACTTTTACCATTTTCTAATTAGGATAAGTTTTTATCCATGGTAGCTGCTCTTTTATTTGCTATTTATCTACTGCTTTCAAGATGTGCAATTAGGTAAATCCATATGAATTTTCTTCAAATCTTCCATGCAATGCACACATTTCCTATCCAGTATGATGCAATTACTTTGCTCTAAAACAAAAATTGTTTGTAGAATTAATATTAAGTAATAACCAGCAAAACATAGTAACACAAAATGAAATGTAATTTAATAAAGTTATAATTTATATAAATGTAATTCACCATTTCTACTCATCTCTAAATTAAACATTTGCAAAAACACAATAAGTTTTAATAATTTTACAATTTATATAATAAGACTTTCAATCAAAGCGAAATAAGCACCAAAGTCAAAACTAGCAAACAACGAACTTGTCAAAGATAATATCAGCAAGAATATGTTGAGAAAATGACTTTTGTAGCATGCGCCCTCTCGGAATGAGGGGCTGAACAGTTACGATTCTGACTTGAAAGATTACCAAAACGTTAATTATTGAAGGGAAAATTGGAAAAGGATCTTAAATTAAGAATGTTTTTATAAGGGAATTTCAAATGTAAGTATACTCACCAAATAAAACCATGACTTACAAAATTAATTGTCTCCCTTGTTGCTGGTAGAAAACCCATTGAAGATTTTATGCAACCAACAAAACTGCCTGAATATATCTAAATTCAAAGCAAAGTATGTATACTTGACGTATTAAAATGACGTAATTTGAAGAGAAAGTAGTGAGATTTTTTCGTAAAGAATTATTTTTAATTTTCTCATTAACTATGTCCAGCAATTTATAATACTGATTTTAAGTTTAAGTGCTGCAATTATTTAGTCAAAGATTAGCAGGAGTAGATGTTTGTTATCTTTATATCGCAGATATGTATTTTTCTTTCAATATCAAATATTTTGGTTAAGTGCTTTAAAAATAAAGTAATATTTATTTCTAATTAGAAACTTGGAGGTAAATTGTTCTCTTTTAAAAATCTGTTTCCTTCAACACGTCTTAGAAGAAAAAAAGTTCAAGGCTGTAGTTGAAAAAAAGTTATTAAGTATGTGTTCTCGTGCAAATAACAATAATAGTTTAATAATGTTGTTGTTGTCATTCATGTGAATGGTGCTCGATTGGAGAGAAGAAATCCAGGATTACAAAGTTTTAAAGTAGGAGAATCAATTACAAAAATGTCGAGGAAAAAATGAACGATGCTGATAGCTTGGTCAGTATAAAAACGATTCGTTTTCAATATTCGATTCAATGTAATTAATTAATTAATGCAATTAAAAAAAGAGAAGGTTTACATGTTTCTCTCATCTACACTTCCATTCATTCGATGGGAATCCAAATGAATACAAACAAACAACCATTTAAAGATCATTCTTTCACTTATCCTCATTCTCTCTTTCATCACCACCAGCAGCCAGCCTCATCCTTCATCTACACGTTAACATGCGAATTTATTATTCGTAATACGTACTTTTCGGTATGTGTGTCGAAGAAATTCGGTTTCTTTCGATTAGAAACTTTTTCCCCAACATTGTGTCTCACGCTAATTCCATTAATTCATTCCAATCGAATAATTTATTTACATTTCGGACTTCTATTACGTACCAAGAAAATCTTTCGCCGATAATGTTTTATTCATACGTGCGTGGTAGTTTCAGCTTGCGTTTTATTATTTACTCACTCATTATCAATTAACGAATTATCCTTTTTCCGCTACGAAAAAGTTAAATTAAAAATAACATGTTATCATCTCGTTTAGGTACTATCGCCATCTCCGCTCCGTTTCTGTTTATCATAGGCAAACATTTAATTCCGCGTAAATGCAATGATACCTAATTAAAAGAATTAATATCATTTATGTACGGAGTTTCTAGAAAACGATTCAGTATTAATTGCTAGCTTCTTTGTGAGAAACAAAGCGAAATAGCGAAAAATTCGCGTGTGATTCACGACGTTTTATTAGGTGTCGTTTAATTAGCCAGCGTTTTATACCTAGAACTCGTTTCGCTTTATTGTCCATCACGTTCAAGCAAACGAAACTAAACTCGCGTCTAGCATTTTATTCGCAGCATTTAAACGTGAAGAACATCATCGCAATCGTGTTAATCGTATGCGAATTATTATGCGATTATTTTTCCATTCGTCGAATTGTATAACATCTTAACGTGACGTAATGTATTTCGATTACGTCGTCAGTTTACAAAAATGAATTTTGATCGAATTCAATTTGTTCTTTATCGCGAGAAAATAATTCGTAAAGTCGTCATGATATTTCGTGTGACGTAAGATAATTCTTCGAGAAAATGCGAATTAGCGCGATAACTATTTGCGAAATGCACTCGAGACGTTTTAATATCCGTAATATCCGATTAACGTCTTTTGCGAATTTGCGATTTTCCACACAAATTTGAAACCTAAATCTTGGTTCTAACGATTCGTGGATGTAATTGGAAAAGAATGGCGTGTAATGATAGCAATGACAGTGACGGAGAGAGAAATTGCATAAGAGGAGCGAGAAAGCGGGATCGCTTTTATTTACTACTGATGGAAAGTAGTAGGAACGTGACCGAACCCCGCAACCGTCAATCATCTTTCAGTCCGTCGTGCAAGGGACGTCGTTTAGTACGGTTTCGTTCGTTCTGACGCTCGCTTCGAAACGCGATACGGAGTCTCGAGATCGATGAGAAAAGTGCAACCTTTACTAGTTTCTCTTGACTGTCCTCTTTGTGCTTCGCTGCGAGTCAATTCGGTCTAATGTTACTGACGAATCTTAGTTATTCATCATCGACCGCCTATCACAATCATCGGCCCGAAAGCCTCTATGACGGCGTTAACGTTAAGGACGAAAAGTTTTCGTTGCAAGCGAAATGTATGGCTCTAACGCACAAATTCAACGATAGTCTGTCGCTAAACGATCGAAATAATGTCGATAGAGACGATGAGGAGGAACGGTCTAAGGGCAAGGGTCGATTTCGGTTTTGCGTGTGCACCGGGTTCAAAAAGAACGGCAATAATAACAACAACAATAAGAAGGCGACGTCGAAATGGTATGTGAAGGTAAGAGAAGATGAGTTTTCTTATTTGTTTCGTTCGAAGGAGTCCTCTTCCCCTTCAATGCGAGATGAGAGATAATGGTACGCGAAGAGATCGAGTTCTTGTAACTTTATTTGTGTCTGGCTGGCGCTAGAGCCTTGAAGTCGTCGGGATTCTTCTCGTCTCGAGCTCTCGACGCTCGCTAATTATTCATGCCAATCTATTGCTAGCAGAAACATTATTTTTCCGTATCGATTATTTATTATCGAGAAGAAAACGCTGTTTTATCCTTGATCTTAACCTTTTTTTTTTATAAACTAAAAATAATTTGCTATAATTATTGCTATTGTTATTAATATGCCAGCGGATGTTTTGCAATTATTCATTACGTCTGATTTTCCACTATTATTATTATGGTTATAAAATGGAACGGATGGAAATGCAACGACTAGTTTGTTTTTTATTCCAACTACGTTTATTTTGCCATTTACTATTATTATTGGGCATTTAAACGAGAGAAACTGCTGTAAAACTTTATGCGTGTCGCGCACGAAAAAAATAAATAGTGGAAATCGAAAGATAAACCGAAAGAATTCGTCGACGATAAATCGTGAATAGGAAAGTTCTTCGACACACTTTGATTGAAACGGAATGTTTACAAAATTAAATTCGAAAAAAAAAAAACGGGGCATTTAAGAAATCTGAAGATTAGTCAAAGTGTTAATTTACATTTGTTTAATATCATTTTAACTGCTCGAAGCAGATGTTCCGATGTTACTCAAACATTTCTATATTTTTTTTCGTCAAGAGTGACAACTCTTTCAATTTCAAATTGTTTCTGTCCCGAGTGTTCAAAGTGCTAAACTGTTCACGAACGGAAATTTTTTAACCCTCGTCTACGTTGCTTTTTGTTCGGGTAGTTTCAATTTTCAACCACTTCAAAAGCCGGGCCTAAAAATAATAACGCCAGGCACAGACACGCATTCCTTTACGTACATCATCATCCTCATCGTCAAACATCTTCGGGCGGTAACGTTTCTGTTATGTTTTAGCTTTATTAAATTCTCGAGCTTAATTTACTTTCTGCCTCTGAACGTAATGGAGCGAAAGAGGCGTAAATTATTTCCGAAGGTACAATTTCATCGAGTCCAACGTAACAACGGTTCCCTTCCGCGAAATGTTCGCATCTTATCAAATCATTATGCAATAATAATTGACGTCATTGAAACGTGTGCAAAAGCATTATTATTGTTGCCATTTGTGTTACTTTGATTGTCGTAATGAGAGGAAACGTATTTATTTTATTTTATTTTTTAAATCGATCTTTGCCTCTCAATTTATTAGGAACAATGAAATAATATTATGGGGGCGTCTATTTGCTACGAAAAATTGTTTACTACACCGAAATAATTGAATGAATTGATTTCGCTCGCGTTTTTGTTTACTATTTGCAAAAAGGCAGCTCTTCACTTTGCACAATTTTCTCTCGGTTATTATTTTCGTCCCGAAATAGTCCAGCCATTGTTCGTAACGCTTCAATCCTTCTTGACAATAATCGATGTTGATCGCAATCTTATTTAGGATTCGCTGCCCCCTCGAGGGAAAATATCGCAAACGGTTCGAGCGCGTGGGTTTTTCTTAGAGCGCCGTTCCATTTTAATAAAATATGCAAAACAGCCATTTAAAGCGGTTTATTATTATAATAGAGGAGAAAGAATTTAATGGCAGATGTTGTGAAAATGCCACCATTCCAACAACTTCCTACTTACAAGTCGAGAAAAAAAATTAAATATTCAAAAAAAAAAGCGAAATTGAAGTGGAAAGGTAGCAAAAATTCCATCCAGGGCGAAAAGAAAACTATTAAGTTTCTTCTCAATCATTTCCAAACTTTATGCACGCGAAATTGACTGAGCAAGATTTCGATTAAGGTACCTGACCCAAATAAAGCCCACCTTCAAGAACTCTGAGGTGAACGATAATTTAGAAAAGTACCATGAAAATAACAGTTCTTTAGGTTGAGCTGAGGAACTTATCTATGGTTTGTGCAACTCTGAGGATCCACAAAGTCTCATGGGATCATTTATTCAAGCGTGAAACTTATTGTCAACATTTTAAAATTTTATCCACAGTTAATCAAAGATTTCATAAAGAAAACTCGGTTACTTTAGCTTCGACTTAATTAAATCAACTCTCAAACGTGTTCAGTTTGCTATTATTATCCAAAACTCAAGTTACGATTGGTGCAATCGCGAAAAAGGGCCGTGAAGTGGCATTAACGATGAGCATCGATCGAGTACAAACAGCAATGACGAAAGTGATGACATTACAAAATAGTTGATACTTTTACTCGTAATCAAAAAATTTGGACGGAATTTCGGCAAACGGCCATTGTTTTTAGACAACCTAATAAAATTAACTCGAACGCAGTGCATAAAATCTGCTTGGATAAAACGGGACGTTGCGCCATCATCGAGACGTGGGTCGCGGAGCTAATTTCGCGCGCGTACAGAAAAAAGATTGAGGGTGAAAACTGCCATCCATCTAACCGTCATCCAACCCCCTGTTACATCCATTTTTATTTGTTTGTTAAATCTAGATGAATCACGCTTTTACAACAAGTGTACGTGAAAAAGGGCGGACAGAGAAAGCGCATTAGCGAGAGAGAGAGAGAGAGAGAGAGAGAATTAGATTCGGGGGGATGAAATAAATTTATCGATTTTATCATTATTACATAACGTTGGAACGTTGTAAATTCAACCACATTTTCAATTCCCTCGCCGTTAAACTATCGGCAAACAGATTTCCCTTTTGCTTGGCGTTTATAAAGAAAATCGGTTTATTTGGAAATGGTAATTGGCCTTTTTCGTCGGAATACTATGACCGGCGCGATTAGCGAGAATTTCATTTTCCTTCCAGATAATAATCGTGCAACTAATGATTCTTACATATTCTTTAATTTATTAAAAGAGCCCAAAGTCACGTTCCTCCACTTCTCTGCCTCTTGCTGCTTCACCTTTGATTTATTGTTACACCTTGATTATAAAAAAAAAAAGAATAACACAAAAGGCCAATGATTATGTGCGAAAAGCAAAATAGAAACAATGAGCGAAAGAGAGCGTGGCGTCACGTGAATGAGAATGTTGTGATAAAAAGGAAAACGTGATAGAAGCTTGTTAATAATTTTATTTATACGCGATAATAACGATTTGGTTTACACGAATCGAATTCAACGTGTTTGCATTTATCTTTCGAATTGGAATTTAATTAATTTCCACCCATTAAACCTGCTCGTTAATTAGTTCGATCTCTCTCTCTTTCTCTTTGCGTATGCAATAGGGCTTTTTCCATTCCATTAAATGCATTAGCAGTTAACGAGCTTTCGTGTGCAAGGTTCAACAAACGGCGAAACCCTCTAACAACAATAACGCCGCAGAAATTATATTGTATCACGCGTCTCCCACTGCGATACGCCCGTTCATTCGGTCTTTTAATGTACGTTCTATTATGTTTTTGTAACGCATAATTCTTTCGTCGGGCTACGACCACTCCTAAACAAGAGGAATTCCGCGTGTACAATAAGGAAAGTCGTTAATAAAACGAGCGGCATTGAAACAAAGAACGAGGGAAGAATCGTTAAGGGGTTCTTCTTCGTCGTGGATAACAAATCCCTTTTGCTCGCATTCAGAAGGAGTTGTTTAAGACGACAAAACCGTCTGCTGTTAAAATTTCCTTCGGAAATTCAACGTTAGCTTAAGATCTGGGTCAATTGGCCACTTCCTAGTTGTTATTGTTGTTCTAAGCTCGACAATACGGTTTTGCATTTGAAACGCGGAGCTACTTATTACTATTCGTTTTTGTTTAAATTAAAAAGTCTCTTTATAAGGGAACGAACGAGGTGAGCCCAGCATTCAAAATTACAATTTGATACAATGGACGGGCAGTTAAAAAAAGGTTGCTGCATGTATTGTTATGTCCTCAACGGATCCATTCCCCCGTATTTATATTCGTAACTCTATTTAATTAAAATCGATCCGTAGCCGTTCGCAATAGCAGCGTTGCCTCGGTTTTTCAAATTAATTTCCCGACGAGAGGAAAATTTCGCCGATCTCGCTCGACTCGTTTATTTCGCGGCTTTAAACATATAAATATTTATGCTATGCTCCGATGAAAATTCCAAAGAATTTTTTGCGATAAATACATTGAATGTCAACAATGAAGATTTAATTGCGAATCAGCAAAGTGATAAATAATTGATTGTTGAATAGTGACGGAGAAACTAGCGAGAGAATCGTTTCCAAACGGTTTAGCCACTAATGCTCAGAATGTGGAGGATATTTTTATTGGCAAACTGGCAAATATTTTCGCTCAAATTGCGCACTAAAAACTAGGTTGATGAAAATAACACCGATAGTACTAATAACGATGGCAATGAAAGATGAGAGACTTGCGTTTCTATGCACGCAAACAATGAGAAACCGTGATTAATAATGATTGATAATGATGAGTTTTTTCTCCAAAAATAAAAACAAATCATCGTCAAATTTCCTGGACGGAAAATTAAATCTTCCGCGCGTTTGTGTTTACTTTATCGCGTTCGAAGTAACATAAACAGCCAGATAAAAGAAACGCCAAATAACAAGAAAAAAAAACATTATTGCTGGTTACTCAACGAAATGGAATCTTTGTACGATTCGTATTCAGCGGCAAAAGAGGGAGAACGACGATGATAATTTGCAAGGTTTATTGTTATAAATAAGAATTGAAATCGAAGCGTTTTTTGTTACGTTTAGTTGTATTATGCGTCATTCGTTTAATGGAAATTTCGCGTTATTTCCCTTTAAATTACTACGTAATTTCCCTTCGACGATGGGGTTCGCCTTTATCGCAAGTCTTTATTCTTGATTAACTTCTTAACTGTTGCACTTGTGCGCAGTAAATCCATTGTTATAACGCTTCCAACCGTAACGATCAAATGTAAGTTTGCGTCTTATAACAAGAAAACAACATTCGCTTAACGTGTGTACGGATGCGATAGAGATGGAAATGTTGAACAGGAAATCTTAACCAGTGAACCCAAGCGAAAAGTGGAATGTTGAATCGATGATTCATCCGTATTATCAATCTTTAATGGCAGACTGGCAATTTGAGTTTAATCGTATGACGATGATTAGGAAAGAACAATGTTGATCTTCAAGAGAACAAAGTGAAAATTGAAAAGAAGAAATCAAGTTTTTTTCTACTCCCTAACAATTAAACTCGTACTTCCCTCAACTAATGTCATTAATTTCGTTTCAGCAGCCCACATGGCGACTGTGGGGCGAGGAGAAAGCGGACGGCGCTCTCTACACGGTCTATCTGAAGAAAGTGCGTTATCACCGGCCGACGAAAGGGACCTCATTCTCCCAGTCCGTGAGTAATTTAATGGAAATGAATCATTCTCACCCTCTTCGTTTTTTTTTTTCGAAAGGCCTCGCTTCTTCGCTACATCGTTCTCAACGTCAACGCTATTGCTCCCACAATCCATTAGTTATATTTAATTAAGAGGACAATTAGCGACTGGCTCGCTTTCGAAACTGTTGCAATTTTCCTTTAATTAGCGTAGATAGAAAGAGGCTGGGCGCCGCCGTTCATTATCGAATTGGATTGTTTTTCAATTAAAACCCGCCCCCGACACTTTTAATTAATAATTGAAAACGATTGCAAAAGTTGATTTCGACTGTTTTCCTTTCGCAGGATTCCGACGATGAAATTTCGCATCTGGAATGGGAGACTGTTCGCGTGCGATTCGTGAAAGCGGGCACGTTAAAGAAATTGGTGGAGGCGCTCGCGACCGACGACGGCGAACTGGAGACGACCTACATAAACGTCTTTCTGGCCACGTACCGGAGTTTCTCGACGCCGAAAGAGGTGCTCAAACTGTTGTTGCAACGGTACGAGGAGCTGAAGACGCAGGATAATGGCAAACCGGACAATCACGAGCAGCACAGAAAGTGCGCGTTGCGAAAATCGACTTGCGATAAATGTTAATTTGTTGTCGTTTTTTAGGACTTTAATATCCGCGCTGCACGTGTGGCTGGACCGGTATCCGGAAGACTTTAAAGAGTCGCCCGACCATCCGGCGCTGAATCAACTGTTGAACTTCTGTCAGCAGCATTTGCCGGCGACCGAACTGGAGGCGAAGGTGCGTCATCGATTGGATCGCTACAGTCGGGAGCTGATGCCCGATCCGATTCTATCGTCGTCGGTTGCGTTTGCAATTAGACCGACGCCGGTCAGTTACGTCCCGTACAATTTCCCCGACGCCCGTTACATAAGGCACTTTGCCGAACAGCTCACAAGAATGGACGTGGTAAGCGATTAATCGATTAATTGACGATAACGTAAAATTGTTATTACGTTTTTTAAAGGATTTGTTCAAAAAATTGGTGCCGCATCAGTGTTTGGGCGCCGTTTGGTCGCGACGCGATAAGAGTAGATCGCACGAGGCGGCCACCGTCCTGGCGACCGTCAATCAATTCAACGCGGTCTCGTTTCGCGTCATCTCGTCGATACTGGTCGGCTCGCATCTGAAGACGGCCACACGCGCGCAAATCATCACGTTTTGGATCGATATAGCGCAAGAGTTGCGCGTCCTGAAGAACTTCTCCAGCCTGAAAGCCATCATCAGCGGCCTGCAAAGTAATCCGATCTATCGTTTGCAAAAGACGTGGCAGAACGTGCCGAAGGAGAAGATCGAGCTGTTCGAGGAGTTGGCGCGGATCTTTAGCGAGGACAACAATCAGTGGACGCAGCGCGAGCTCCTGATGCGCGAGGGCACGGCCAAGTTCGCCGACACCGTCGGCGAAAACGACAAACAGTTGCAGAAGGTCTTTCAGAAGCAGAACAACTACAGCGCTCACATATCGTTCGGCACGATACCGTATTTAGGCACGTTCCTCACCGATCTGACGATGATCGACACGGCGATACCGGACGCGTTGGCCGACGGCCTCATCAATTTCGATAAGCGACGCAAGGAGTTCGAGGTGCTCGCGCAAATCAAGCTGTTGCAAGGGGCGGCGAACGCGTACAACTTCGGCGCCGACGACAATTTCGACCGTTGGTTCGACTCGATCCTCGTGCTCGACGACCGCGAGGCCTACCACTTGAGCTGCCAGATCGAGCCGGGCAACGTGAACAATCACGCGAAGACGAACACGCGTCGAAAGACGTCCGGCCATCAGAAGAACGACTCGATCGCCAGCAACTCGAGCAGTAACAGTTCGCAGTTTTACTGCGACATCGAGAGCGCGCCCGGTTCGCCGCAGAACAGCATCGACCGGCGGAAAGTGAGTCCGTCGCGCGCGTCGAATTCGAGCAGCAGTTGCTCGTCGCTGCCGTCGCTGGACGTTTCGTTGACCAGCTCGAATTCGGGCACGGCCAGCAACAAGTTGCAGGTGCCGCACGGTAGCAACGGGGCCGTCGCCGGCGGCGGGACGCTGAGCAGTCCGAGTCAATCGCAGAAGAGCAGTCCGGATTTCTACATCATCAAGGTAACGTACGAGACGGATTCGGTGGAGACGGACGGCATCGTTCTGTACAAGAGCATCATGTTGAGTAATAACGAGAGGACGCCGCAAGTCGTTAAGAACGCCATGTACAAGCTCGGATTGGAAGGGAACCCGGATAATTTCACCCTCGCTCAAGTTTTGCCGGATAAAGGTAGCTAATTAGTAAAAATCTACAAGGAAAATTAAGTAAATTAAGTTTTTTTTTGCAATTTTAGAAATGGTCATGCCGCCGAACGCAAACGTTTATTATGCGGTCAACACGGCTTTCAACTTGAATTTCATACTGCGGCCGAAGAAAGAGGAGAACGGTAAAGGGAAACCGTCCAAGAGTTAGCTGGATTCAATGTGGCAAGCGATTTCAAATGAAGAAGAAGAAGAACAACATCTGTGATACCAAAAACAAATTCTTACACTCAATCTCTTAATTTAATACTCTTCGAATGATGTTCAAAGCGGAAACATCACATTTTAAAATTAAGAAAATAAGAAACAGTATTCGATGTACGGAAAAGAAAAGGAAAACTAATGCAAACTATGGGACTAACAACAACCTCAAATTGCGTTCATTTTTTAAATCAGATACTCTATATCTCTTTTTTACTCACTTCATATATACATATTTTTATATAATTTTGTAATTATTTATTGTGCTTATTATTTATTTGAATGAGGAATGAAACAATAGGAAATGTTGCGAAAGCGTTTTACAACAAATTAATCGCTTTTGAATTATTATTGCAGCGCGTTTTCTAGAAATTTCTCGTTTATTAAATGAATTGTAATAGTCAATATTAGATATAACGTTTTTTTTTTATATTGCGATTTGTGTGCGCGAATGATTGATGATATTGATAACTAATGAAACCGACCAACATTTTCGAACAAATGCAATTAACATTTTTCTAAATTAAGTACTTAATCTACAGACAATAGGCGATTAATTGGAATCTTTTACGGATCGTTAGTCAATTGCGATCTCACAGTGCAATTTCAATAATAGCGACTAAGAAGCGTGCTAATTTAGGACCTTAAGTTGTTGAAAATGTAGAGACTTCCTTTCTAATATTGAAATTAAGGAGACTGTTGATGAACCTTTAAAGATGAACCAGTGCGAAATTCAATGTAACTATTAAAGGCGGACTTGAGTAATTGAATTAATAATTACATCTCAATCATTGATATTCTAATTAATTAAATAGATATTAGAAGAGAAAAATAATGAAGAAATTCAAAAATATTTATGTAACAATGTTTGTTTAAATATAATAAACGATTTTTTAAAAAAGGAACGTTCATCGATCATTGATAGTTAATCCCCGAACGTTCAGACAATGATCTTATTGCAGAAAACGTGTATTGATTGAAGTAAAATTGCTATCATAGCTTAATCTTATCAAAAATAATAGTCCAGATGCTGTCCTATCGAAAACAAAACGTTTATTTTTGTAATTCTAATCGACACCAAATACGTGTTAATCATGCATTTGATCTAAGACCAACCGAGCCCAAAAGATGCGCAATTTTAATATTTGAAAAGTACAGTTATTCGTACATTGGGAAAGGAAAAGATTATGATTTGATAAGAATCTAAAAAATTCAATCACCTGCAAAATTTTCCAAAAATAGCGAAAAAAGCTACAGTCCAACGACAGCAGATTCGATTGTTATCATTTAAGCGAATCAAAATGTTATTTTTTAAACGTATTGTTAATTTAATTGTTAATCTAATCTCTCGAGTGCCGAGCGAGATTCTCAAATACCTTATAAAAGCCCACATCCAACTACGTCTTAAGATTAATTGAACTGCGAAGCGCAAACTTCCATATATATTCCGTTTTCGCAACGTGCCAAATTATTTCAGCATGAAGCTAATCGCGTTATTGTTAATATCATCGATCGCCTTAACGGCATCCAATCCGATCGAAAAGCACGATTACAATCTGGTGAGGAGCTTCAGGGCAAGGCAACTGTTACAAGACATCTTCCATAATCATGAGAGGTGAGTGTTTGCTAAAAAGTTTACTCTGACAACTAAGTTTTGCCATTTCACGTTACGAGATTGCAAGAGACGCGCAAACTAACGGCAACCATCAACGAGTACATGGACATATTAGTGCAAGAAATGGCGCAATACGTGAAAGCGAACAATTTGGATCCGGTCGAGTTGCCGGACGTTGTTAAAGGATTCTCGCACGTAAGCGCAACCAATTTATCCCCGGAACTGTCTCAATTATCATCTTTTCCCGTTTTCATTTAGAAAATCCTATGGGTGACGTATCACGGCGAATTGAAATTGACCAAAGGCAATTTATACGATTTGGCGAAAATTCAACGGTTCGGCGATTGCGATCTGCGCTACGACAGTTTGTTCTTGAACGTTCGCGTACCGATCGCGTTCAACAAACTCTTGGTACGTTCGTTAATTAAAATTTGATTTAAAGCTTCACGCTATTCCACGTTCACAGGCCGAATTCGATTATTCCGCAAAGTTCATGAACTTGGGACCGTCCGGTCAATTGGACGGCACGATCAATAAGGCGATCATTTACATCGACGTACTGCTCGATTTGAAAGCGTTGAAGATTTACATTCAAGATTTCCAGATCGACAAGCTCGGGTATGTCGCAATCCGTTTAACGGTTAAGCGAGTTTTGCACTTACCTTTCTATCGTTTCCAGGCACATCGACATCGAGTTCAAAGGGCACGCGTTAGTCGATTGGTTCTTCGACATATTGAGCGATCTCACGACGACGATCTTCCACGGCGTGTTCAAAGGCGTGTTGGAGACTCAAGTGCAGGACTTGGTCGAGACCATCGTCGACACGATAAATGCGGACTTGGAGAACACGTTCGGTTGAATTCACGTTTCGCGAGCCGCTTGAGATTTATTAATTTTCTTTGTTGAATTGATAAACAAAATCCTTATTGTCCGCTATGCGGAATATGTTTGGGCATCAAAAATGTAATTCTTTCTTGTACCGATCCATTTCAATTGTATCTGCAATTTAATATTAAAGAGAAAACTGATTTATAATTTGCTTTAAACGTTGTCGTGCGAGTTTTGCGTCGAATTATAACAGTAACAGTGTGATGATCCGAGTGAAGTGGGAAAATATGTACCTTCAATATGGAAAACTTCGTTCTTACCGCCGCGAAGACGTTCTTAATAAATTTCGATAGGGCTACATTTATCTGGAAGAAGAGAAATAAGAGATTTAAGTTGAGGACACCGTGTTCTCTGTTTTAGGATGGACGATGCTTTACGTTGCCCGATAATGATGTTTCCCGCGCGTGCTTTGGTATCAATTCTTATTGAAGATCTAATGTGAATGCGATCGACCGATGATCGTTCTGAAAAATGATAAGAAAAGGTTTCAATGATAATGGCCTGAATGCGAGGATTAAATTACGGAAAAACACCGCAATTGACATTAGTGATTTTTTAATTTCTTATAAGTTTTTTGTTGTTGTTCTTGTTGTTGTTTCGTTTTTGTCAACTAAAGCGATTTTAAATACGCAACATTACAGCCCATCCTATAATATTACAATATGTATATAATAATTATTTAACGTGTTACGCTCTACTACAGTCAAATCTCCTTTTTAGAAATCTACAATCGTTGTACAATTTGAATGTGACTAATGAACAAGAAGAAAAATCAATTAGAAATTAATTTTAGAAAGAAGCGTGGTATTAGTTTGAAATCACTGTGTAATCTATAATTAAATAATCCGTTCACTCTCTATCGTGACTGGTTCATTAATTTATTATACAAATTCAATGTTTCTTCATTTTTCTTCCGTTCTTCCATAAAAAAATCGTTTATTACATTTTCTTTGTTTTAAATTACTCCCTACATATAAATCGTAGATATACAATATTTATAATAGTTTATACTCTGTACAATTAGAAAACTTCATTTTTATTTTCTCCCTTAACTAAATCGATAACTATAAACTTCGCGTATAAAATTGTGCTTCTATTTGCCATTTTCCTTCTCTAATCAAGAATAATATTAATTCGCCCACTTTGTGTAATCTCATTTCCACCCTCGTCTCTTTGTTTGTAACAAATAATAATAGTAATAAATAAATAATAACGAACAACAAAAATTAAAAAAAAATGCACGATTCTAAATAGATTTATATATACAACGTATGTGTACCACCTTCAGCAAAACAGCTACAAGAAGCTTTCATTATTATTATTATATTAACAATTTCGCATGTTTGCTTCTTATCCTTTTTACAATTTAATAATAATCATTATCAACGTTTTAGAATTGATTATATTATTCGTTTCAATCGTTTAAACAACATCGATTATGTAATAATAATTGATTAATATTATTGATATTATAATTTATATCTATGCAACTCTTTCTTTTTCGAATATTATTCTGTTATTTTTCATTTTCTATGGTAATTTGTAACAATTATAACTAGGTTATTAGAAGAATGGCATTTCATTCATTGTTAATAATAATAAATTAAAATTTGCAATTAAGAAAAAATATATGTATAAATTAAAGTTAAATTGCTGAAGGTTATCGATCAATTGACTTTCATTGATTAATTAAATTAATAAAAAGGGTTTATTTCCAATTCAGGTTTTGTTAGCCACAGCCTCTTTTGGTTTGTTTGGAATTGAAATTAAACATTCCCTTCATTATATAGAAATTGGTGTTGCCTTATCTAGCATTATTTCGCAATCGATTTCTTTCCAAGTTTAATTCATACGAGTGCAGAAAAATTGGATACTCCCCCTATTTCTCGTTATCTTTATGAGAATAAAAACTAAATAAATTAGATTAAATTGTTATTATAAACATAAGACAAGATGTATTGTATCTTCTTCATTATTCCTAATTATTGTTTGGTATTCATTTCGAATTTATATGTATTTTGTCACCCTAATTATCGTTTCAATAAACCTACGTGTAATAATATAATCATCACGCTTTCTTTTCATTTAGTCTGAACCGTTTCTTATTATCAATAATAATAATTGTTATTATTATTATTTAATAGTGCAAAAGTGCATATTTTAATCTATACAAACAGTCTTTGGTATAATAATTATAATATTTCTTTAATAATTAATTTTAAAAATAACTTAAGTACGAGATTTAGATGTTTTAAATGTTCACGTTCAATATTTATAATAAAACTTAAGGAAAAGTCACGTAGACTACTGATTTTTGCCAACTTCGTTCATTCATCCGATCATCCTCGTAAGTAGTAATATAATTGGTTAAAAAGAAACAATTCAGTAACAATTGTATTTTGTAATTAACCCGCATTTTCTCACGCAAAAAAATCTATTCACTTCCGCGAAAATAATTCTATTAATTGTTAAAAAGAAATTCAAAATAAACAAGAAAACTCTATTCTCATTTTTAAAACCGATAATTAGTATTATTCCCCGCCCGAAACGGTAACTTCACGGAATAACGGTTTATCATTCGACAGCGACGCTTTGTCTAACACGGGCGAATCGATTATTCTATTGTTAGTGAAAATTCCCGTATTATTATCTAATATCTCGTTAGCCAATGGATCCTGTTCATCTTCTTCTGCTATCGTTTCTGTCACCTCATCCGAGGGATTCGAAATTTGCGATACGGTTTCGTTTTCGTTCTACAAGAAAATACAAATATTTAGAAACGATAAAAAAAACGATAAATGCATTTATGAACACTCTTCGACAAAAGAATGTAATTACTTGTATATCAATTAAAGCGGCCTCCTCGTCGTCCTCATCGTCCTCGCCGACCGGCCTTAAGACTAGATATTGTAACAGATCCGACAAGGACACTATGCCGATCACTTTGTTATCATCATCGACCACCACCAATCGATGGATCTAAAATGTCGAAATGGGGAAATTATTATCTTCTCTTGCATTCCGATCAAACGTGTCATACCTCGGCCTTAACAATCCTATCCAGTACGACTAGAAGTGTTTCGTCCAGCTTGCACTTGTGCACGCCTTCGAACCACTCGTTTCGATGCTCGTTCGCTTTCTTGATGGGAACGTTTAGGTCGTTATAAGTCTTCTCGGCGGCCAAATTCTTTAATAAAAATAACGAGATCATTACGACCAATTCTTAGGCATTAAATGGCGGTAGACTACTCACAATAACATCAAACTTTGCATAAATATCAATCAGATGCCCTTCGCCGTCGACGATAGGTAGAGCGGACACTCGGCGATCTTCGAATTTCGTTAAGGCAGTTATTATCTGCATGTCCTCTTGGGCCGTTTCGATGTTCTCGTAAGTGCCAAGGTTTAATTCTCTAATTGTCTTGTTCATGTAACTAGGTTTTGGTAATTCGTTTATCTACAACATTACAGCGGAACATTTAATTACGTCAGGAAGGCGAAGAATATGCGTTCAATACTTACGTATAAGAAGAGAAACCTAAGTATTCTCTTGTGTGTTAATATGTACAGCACGTTACCGGTGTCCGACTCGATGACGGGCAATCGATGGATGCGGTTCTCGATTAGGGTCTTGATGGCGTCGAAAAGGGACGCGTCCGGACCGATGCTGATGAATGGGCGTTCGTCGTTCAACACTTCGCGCCACGTGTCCAACTTGTGCTCTTCCAATTCTTCGATGTCGACGTTGGGCGATTTGTAATACATTCGCAATATTTTGATGAAATCGGTTATCGTCAGCATCCCGACGAACTGCTGCTTATTGCTGTCCCATAATGGGGCCGCCCTTACGCCTACGAAAATTTATTTTAATGTTCGTCCTCCATTTTATTTTGCGATCGGCGATTCAACGTACCGTTATAGACTAAAGCAAAGAACGCTTTCTTGACCAACAGCTGCATGTCGAAGACGACCAATTTGGCGGACGTCGGTATCAGGTCGTAGCACTTGTGAAATTTAAAGAACTTGATAAATATTTTGGAATCGTCGATCTCCTGATCGGACGCGTTGATCCTCTCGAGGAACGGATCGACGGCAGGCAACTAAAATGAGAGTGAAAATTAATGTGAAAGAAACGATTAACGTTACGAAGTTACCCCGCGCGAATCCCTAAACAGTATAGCTGCATGATTCGGATCGAGGAACGTGTCCGACGCCCTGTGCGGTATGATTGTACCCAACGATTGTCTTCTCCTTTCCGGATCTAACGTTCTCCTGAGATAAGTCGACGGTGCTTGAATTTAATAAAGAAAGGTTGTTAGAGTTGCAATTTCGTTCGAAATAAAAAGATAATAATTGTCGTAGACGATTATCGACTAATTCCTTGGTATATGCCGGGGAGAAGCCGGCAAGGAGGATGCGGCGCGCAAAAAAAACCTTGATTTTGAATTGAAACGAATTACGCGCATTAAGAGAGGCATTTTGTTTCGACTAAAAATAGGGACGGTAGTCGCTGTTTAATGGCGAAAATTGCAATTACGTTACTTGATGGAAGCATATTATCGGTAGAAGCGTATGTAGGAGACAATTTTTGCAATGACAAATTTTGGTTTTTCTAAGAGAAACTAAATTATACAGAAAAATCAAATCGAATACACGTACCTTGTGATTGTTGTGCCGCTCTCTGTAACAGAAAATAAAACGGAAAATTTATAATGTTGTACGCGTGGAAAATGAAAACGTTTATAATTAGAGCGAAAATTATGTAAGAGAATTGCCAAAACAACAATAGCATTGTCGATTGCGTTAAATATTACGAATATTATTGTATTTTTTTGGTTTAATCTTTAACGCAAATTATTTAATTGCTATTATCGCAAAAATATATAGAAGAAGGAGGGCAAACAACATTCTTTTTTTATACATGTCCAAATAAATAGAAATACATAACGTACAACAACAGCCGAATGAAAATAACTATTATTTTTAGACCGATATTAAACTTATATATGCAAAAAGCACACCGACCAAAACATAAACAGTTTTGCTTTTCTTTCATCTCTACTGAAATGTATGTACACACACTGTTTGGAGCTTAAGCTAGGACCAACTGGTACGAATATCGAATTTCTCCGTTAGACATCGTATTGAAGTTACAAAATACATACATTCTGCAAGACCAAACGTATGCCGGTCGCTTCCAAACTCCTGGCGTCGAGCGATCTACTCCTGGGTTTCGCATAATTGTAATTAGCGATGCTGCTGCTGCTGCTGCTATTGTTATTATCCTCTTTCCGAATCTTATTCTCTTTCATCCAGCGAAAGTAGTGGGACATTTTGATGCTCGTCCACTTTCTCTTTCATTTGATTCACTTATTTGGTTATTTGCAACGAGAAAGGAAAGTCGTTTCGATCTTCTCTTATTACACGCGCGACGTCGTATCGATAGCGCTTAACATGTGCACGGCCGTACGTGAAAAACTCCTTTAAATAACAGATATTTATGACTGTTGGAATCAATTCCACCAAATGAATTAGCAAAAATTGTTTTAGTGCTGCAGAAAAAAAAACAGTGACACACGTAAATAGTTAAGTAAATATCTGCTCTTTACTTTTTTAAAAAAACTTCTTTAATTAGGTAACTTATCAACGTTTGCTAATTAAATGCGTACTAGTAATAAAATGTCGAGAAAAAATAAACGAACTTGACAATTTTTGCCGTAAGATTCAAGGACTGCCTCCTTCTAATTGTAAGTGAACAATGTACATCTATAAACTAAAATTAATAGAGAAAACGAAATAACGTCAACGCGGAATGTAATCAGTAGCAATAAATCATGTAGGATTATGGGAAAAAGCGCCTCATTAAAACCTCTAATGTCAGCGTAATTTTCATGATACCGTGTCCGATGATTATAAGGATCATAAAACTTACACGAAGCTCCTGTCAAATCGTTGCGAGAATAATAAATTTAAACGAAAACTTCTAAATTGCGCTACAAAGAGACGCAAAAAGTTGAACGAACAACGATGGCGAAACGTCGAATTCCAAAAAAACAACAATTTAAACTTCACCGAAAGAAATCGAGAAAATTAATGAAGAAGGAATGTTGAAAAGGCGAGAGAGAACAACAAAGTCATTTCGTTACCTACAAGGCGAAGCAGTCTCGCCTTGACACGGCCTTAAAGCATTAAAAAATAACATGCGAATAATACAGGATGTTTTATTCGCTCTATGGAATCCCTATCTCACTGAGGCCATTTAAATTCCAAAAATATTATTCCTTCACTTTCATTGATTTACGTTGATTCTTCCTCGTATTCCTGTGATTTTTTTCACCATCTTCATCGTTATTCGACGTTTACGCGAATTCAAATTAAATACTCGCCCCTGTATTTTTGCGAATAAACTGCGAGCAATTATTGACGTACTCTATTTGCAATAATAACAATGATCGAAATTAAATTATTTCGTGTTCTTTTTGTTAAGCAAAACGACAGGTTAATTGCCAATAGTATGAAATATGCGTTCCAAACACAGGTGCAAACAAATACTAAAAGACCCAGAGATTTATTACCAAAGCACACACGTAAACGAATTCAACAATCGAAATTAATTGCGGTGAATGCTATAATAACACAGAACTTTTATAAAAATGAAATTGTTATTATAACGCGCAAAAATTAATTGCCACCAACGTGTGTGTCGATGTGTATTTCACATCACGATCGAGATATATGTCATTATTTTTTGTCTAGCGAATTCTAAAAGAGAATTTAGAACTTACGCAATTTCAATTAATTGGCTACATTAAAAAAGGTGAGTGGTTAAAGGTTCGGTTGATTGTCGCGTCACTCTCTTCACCTATATCGTTTTTGTTTCCAATTTTCCTATACTGAAATTAACTTAATGAGAAAAGGTGAAAGTAAATTAATAACACGCGTTTGCCTTTACAATCTCTTATCGTTTCTATTTATTGTTTATATTAGTTTATATTGTTTAAAATTGTTCAATTCGTTCTTCATCATCATCATCTGCACATTTAGCAAAACGTGCACGTTTCGCGATGAACATTGCATTTATCAATTACGAGTTATTGTTTAATATAATCGTAGAAGTGTACCGATTATAGAAACAAATGACAATGTATTAATTGCGAGCGAGATAACGGCAGGATTAATTAATTGAATTGTTACAAGTCCATATTAGAAGGCAAAACAAAATGGTCATTATTAAATGGTCGCCGATAAAAGAAAACGCGAAGCTTGCAATTTGTTATTATAATAAACAAATTATAAATATTAGAGATGTTATCATCATCATCGCATTTTTCTATTTATTATTTAAGGCACACAAACTATGAATTTTTAACAATACTATAATTGTTATCATTACTACCATTGTTGTTGAGCGTTTATTTTTAGGACGTCGTCGCATAAAATCAACTGGTTTTTTTGCTCTCTTCGCGTAATTTACTAGATCCAACTAATTTATTGCAATTACAATGTTAAACGTTTTAATTGACAGAAAAATACAGATAGAGAAAGACAGAGAGAGACGGCATGAAAATTGTAATGACTGGAAACGTACGTTGCATTTGGAAAATAAAAATTAAATTGTTATTGTTGCCAATTATATATGCAAATGATTTGAAGGGAAAATACAACAATAATAGTTTGATAGCGACAATAATAAAGAAATAAAGCCCGTGTAAATTAGTCCTACTGGTTTAAATTTAACGCTCTAAAAACAATCATGATTAATTGTTGTTATGCTCCGAGCTCCGAATCCAATCTATTTATTATCTTTCGCCTTATTAAGGTTAATTGTAAATCAAAATCGTTTACCTAATAACGAATATATTTTCGGTAAAATTTGAAGCTGTCGTTAACGCAATATTCGTCTATCTAATTTGCGGCAATAAATTTGCGATGCGAAGAAAACTTATTAAAAATGAATTTGTTTCCTCTCGCTAATCTAATTTCAGTCGGTGAACAAATTGAACCCTAAGCCAGAAAGTTTACTGATCTTTAACATCGAATTTGATATACCATAATCGTAAATGAGCGCAAAATATTTTCTATTACGTTGAAACCGCTCGATATATCTTTAATAGGTAAATTAAAATATTAATTACGGAATTAAATGAAATCCTCTCTTATCAATAATATACTTGCAGATTAAAAACGGCGCTAAACTGTAGATTTTGCAAAAATATTTTAGCAATAATCATTATGGAACGGAGTGATACGATAACTTTATTATTTTATCCGATTCGTTTTCATTTATTTGTTGTTGTTTGGCAACTTTATCGAACTTTTCTTTATAAAATTTACATGAAAATAATTAATTATGTTAAACGAAAAAAAAAAGTATAATTACGATACGAGTTTCAAAAATAATGAAACTGATATAATGTGCGTTTTAGAAATCAAGGATTTTTTACTATTTTTGGAATTTCGAGTCATTTCTTTTTCGACAGTTTTTATTAACTATTATTCGAATCGCTTCGCGAATGGAAAATACATTGTCTTCCTAATTTAAATAAAGCATTTTTTTGCATGCGCTTCATTCATATTATTAATACGCCTTTAATGTTTTAATTTAAAACATAAATAATCCTCCTAATAAGGACGTGAAAAAGTCCTTATTACGATTCCCAACTAGCAAATATTAATCAATTATTATACATTTTGTGTCACCGTATGCATTTAACGCTAATATAAATAACACTCTTTGTAATTAGATTTGTTCACGTGAATTAATTTTAATCAACTCATAATAATGTGGCAAAGAAAGAAAGAGCATTCCCTTGTGCACTATTGATGAGAAAACGATTGCACTATGAATTTCAAAATTTTACATGAATAATTAAAAGGAAAACCGCACCAAACTGTTTGACGAGACGAAATCCGAATTAAGCGAGAGAAATGAAAAAAGTTTATATTCACTGCAGCCTTTAAAACGAAACTTATGTCAAAAGTAATATTGATAACGTACGAATAAAATAATGAGCAGATACACGGTTGAATTGCTACTAAAACGATAAGAGCAAAATAAAAAAATCAGTTTAATAAGTTGCCACTCGTACACACAACATAGACATAATCGTACATTTATTTATGCGCAACCGTGTGTATATGCATGTATTTATTTGTTGTTTAAACTTTAAACCAAATGCTTAACATTCATAATCGTTACGTGTGTCTGTGCGCTTTTTATAGTGCATTATTCGCAAAAGAAAACGCCAATCAAATATTTTATCGATCAGCAGCGAAAATGATCTATCATACGCCCTCTCAATCGACTTCTAAACTGAATTTCTTTTCGCAGCAACTGCTAACATCTACAATAATCGCAATTTTTATTGCGAAACAACTGCTATTGTTGCTTGTTCTTTTCTCAGCTGAAGAAGCTCTCCAACAGTTCATCAGAGTATGTGCATACATTTCAGTCGCAAATTAAAAAGTTAAATTCTCCGCATTGCGTACCTTCTTCGATTTCTCGTCCGTCGTTACGTGCCTGTTCCTAAATATGTCCATCACCTTCGTCATCGTGCTCCGACTCGACGACGAGTATCCGCTACCGATTGTGTGGTAGTATTGCGTGTGCGAACCGCTGTCTTTCACCGGGTGAGCGGAACCGTCTTTTGGGGCTTTCGGTCTCGAGTTGTGCATCAAACCGGTGTGCTAAAAATTGAATACAGGTAAAATAAACTTGTTTGTAGGCAACCAACAATACGTTCGTAAGGAAGCGTTCTATGCAACGTTACGAATTGTTCGAATTGTACATAAACCGATTGGATTTGTTGTAATTATTCGCTATCACTCACCAGCATCGCGCTACGCATCGAGGCCATGAATGCGCTCGCCTTCTTCTTGCTGGCGTCCGACGACGATCGGTTCCTGATTGCGTCGAGCATCCCAGGTTTCTTCGGGCTTTGCATTTCGTCCGACTTTCGCCTCTCCAACGAACTGGATCGAGACGATTCGGCACCGTTACTACCGCCGCGATTCTTATCCTTGCTTCTCTTATCTTTCTTATCATTCTGCTGTTGCTGCAGTTGCTGTTTCGTTAATTTGTTCTCCTTCGTTTTGGTCGACTTATCTTTCTCGTGTTTCTGCCTCTCGGTTTTCGCTCCCCACGTGCCGGCCCGTTGTCTGGGCGCATCTTGCTGCTGTTGCTGTTCGCTCTCGTCCGACGATAATGTAGGTAAAGGTTGCGAACCTAATTCCTAAAAGGCAAGCACAATAATAACAGTACAATTAATAACTGTTTCGAGTCCATATTAAGAAATAATACAATGCGGAGGTTTCTCTCTTCTGGTGATGGCGATTTAAATAATAAAGTATTTAATGATTATTTTAAAACTTTACCGTGACATTTAACATTTATCTTGTTTTTGTCGAAACACTCGATAATTGTAAATTTACGATTTTCTGCCAAAAAATAAAGATTTATTTTTGAGATTTCTAGATTATCAAATTCGAATTTCACTTTCGCGAATTGAGAGAGCAAAGATATTATGGTTGTCTAATCGCTTGCAAACTTTGGATGCATAATAATATATTGGCAGAATTTGTAATTCTAACAGGATACTCTCAATATTTGTTTATAATACAAAGATTAATATTTACATTACGTAATAGGAAAACAATTTAGATCTATTTTTATGAATTGTTACAAATAAATGGCAGATCATGTGAGAGAGCGGCTTGAACAAAAAGAAAATGCGAATTTAATGTTAACGAGTTCGACGATTCGCGGACCTTCGTTCACGAAACAGCATAATTTAATTAATAGAACGTTTGTATATGAACTATTAGAAAGATGGATGCAACGTTAACGCACCAAGCTGCAATGAAAAACTGCTGGTTTTAACAAAGTGCGATAGGAAATTCCTTGCATATCTGCACTTTTTATCGCGTTAAATTACACGCTTTTTTGCAACCAAACGGAGAATCTTAATAAACGCGTTACGTGCGCTATTTTTAAACGATACGATTCTTTTCTCCAATTAATAAGCAGATGATAATTGCGATTTTAAACAATGAAAAGGAAAAGAACTGATTATTGAACAAATTGGTTACATAAAGTGATAAACGTAGCGACTTGAAAAAAAAAATCTGACAAATTCAAGTTCTTCGTTGTTTGGTTCATTTTTCCTAGCGTGTAATTAATTCCACGCCTCGTTATAATTTAATTATTGAAAAAGAAAGAATAAAGAATGATGCAGTGGTAATTCGATATTGCGGAGAAAGTCAACGACCTGCCGCTCTTTCTTTCGTTTTATTTTAGGGCTGAATAACTAATTCGCTTACTTTGCTTTATAACCTACGTCAATAGGTAATTAATGATCAATAATCAAGGATGTGGCCTTAACGAACATAAAAAACGTTGAAACAACTGGGAAACTTTCAATGGTATTCGCTCAACGAATAGCGTTATTAAAGAGAACGGCTTGAGATCCGTGCAGATTCTAATAGACGTTTCTCGTCCGTCCTTTTCGCTTTACCTTCTTGTTGTCCGGCACCCTCTTCACCCAAATATCGTCCGTGCTGCCGTAATCGATGGTCGACGAGCTCGAATTCTCGCTCTTCATCTCGATGAGGGTCGAGTCGAAGAATCGCGTGTCGTAATGCGGACTATTCAACGACGACTTGCCAAACAACGAATAGACCGACGGTCGACTTTTGTTCGCTTCGGTTGGAAAATTGACTGTATTCGCTTGTTGGTACTTCTTGCTACTTTTCGCGAAGTTTTTCGTCACCGTCTCCGACGGCTGTTTGGTCTTCGTGACGACGAACTTATGCGTCGGTCCGGTGATCGTGTCGATGACGCTCGTCTTCGAATCGGTGCTGGACGTCTCCGACAGGCTCCTATCGCTGCCCGATATCGTCGATATGTCGCTAGAAGGCACGTGCGGTTCTTTCTTGTTGTCCTCGTCCTCGTCTTCTTCCCTGCACTGGGACAATCGTCGACAATTGATGACGCTCCTCGACGGTAAACTGTTCGTGTGATTTTGGAAGTAGTTCTGAAAGAACGACTGATTCGCTGCGGACGACGTCGTCGACGTGGCGTCAGCGTACGCGTTTAGCATTTGCTTCAACGCCGACAACGACGTTATCGTGTTATGTTTGATCGTCGTCGGATCATCGTCGTCGTCGTCCACGTCGCTGATGCTCTCCACCACTTCCTCTTCGTTTTCTTTGATCAGTTTGTTATTGTCGTTGCCGCACGATTTACTATTGCCGTTCTGCTTTTGTGCCTTCTCCTTCGATTTCTCCGTCTTACGATTCATCAGCAGCATCTTTTCTTTCATGTGGCGTTGCGATTGTATCGAAATGTTCGAGTCCATAATTAGTCTCGTCTAGTTTGATTTCGAGCGAATCCTTTAATAATCGAGTTTTTTGGCAATTAGCAACAATGACGTTTGCATTTTCTGTCGTGTGTTATAATACAGCTGCATTTCTCGTTCGATTAATTATTTTCCTTTTTTTGCAACAACAATATTTGCAAGCGGAAAAGTTTAGATTAAACTATTAAATAAACAACTTTATGAGAAGGAAAAATGTAAATAAATGGAATTACGTTTACTATCCCGTGCTAGCTAAAAAATATCAATACGTTGCAATTTTCGTGTCACGTCTTTATCACTTTCTAATGTAAATATTAATATTTACCACGTGGTGTACAATAAATGTAAAGCAGCAAAAAAAAAACAAATAATATTATTCTTTAGTATGATAAAATTCATGCGAATTGCGTATACTTTGGAATTATAATGAAGGGCGATTAATTCTCTCTCCGGCTTTAAGAGCTGCTTGGCATATTTCAATTACAAACCAATTAATGCACACCTACTACTAACTTACTAAGCGATCAAGAATAAATGCTCGGTGACCTCCTATCGATAATTAGCATGTAAACGATAGAATAAATAAAGTATTGTTGCCATCTTAAAAAGACAAATTAATAAGAGGATCGTTCAAGATCATGCGGTGCTTTTGTTGGTTCTCGATTGCAATTTAGTTTTCGCGAAAACGTTAGCTTGCCAATTAGAAATCTGGAATTAAGTAACCGATTTTTTCCTTGTGCCAAAGTGTCAAGGACAATGAAAATCGTAAATATTACTACATTTGTTGCTTTTGCCGTTGTTGTTGCTGCACACTCAGAAGAGTTTAATAACAGTTACGTAAAACCAGTCAATAACGAAGCGAGCGCGCGAGAGAGAGGAACGTGCAAAATTGAACGTTTCGCAAAAACCGCACGGCGGAATTGAAAACAACGAGATGGGATGTTACTTTAAAAAATTACATGTATACATAGAGGAGGAACGACAATTTCCCAATTAAAATTCATAACGAACGTTTCTTTCCAATACAATTTACGATTTAATGGAAACCATCTGTTCGCGTTTGTAATTAACTTATTAATTTATTCAGTACCAGAAATTCTATGAAAACAATTATATTATTACCATCAACAGCGTTCGTTTGTTCGTGTCAATAACAACAATAAATTGGGAATGAACTAATTAAACATTTAAACAAATACTGTGTAATGTAATGTGCGAATCAACAGTTAAAATAAACGCAAATTCAAATAAACTTTATTTTCATCAAACACACGAATTTGTTTTGGCAGCAAAGAGGCGTACTGCAAAAAGAAACAAATTATCATCTTGAACAGAACCATTAATAATAATAATAATCGTCATCATCATTCAAGTTCAAGGTCTGCATTGGATTAAGTAATGGCAATCAAATGTGCGGATTAAATACGTACGAAAATAATTCGTTTTAAACATACCGTGAGTTTCTTTATTTACGCAACAGAGGGGTTGGGATTTTGATCGTAAATCGTAGTCATTTATAAAATTTGTTTTCGTAAATTTTCAATTAAAATTTCACTTAAAAATAATAAACTTTAAATTGAAGTTGCTTCTTTCAAATGCAACAACCTGAAAATAGGTTCTAAGTTGCCTTTTTTATTTACGAAATGTAGCATCTACATTCAGGTTGTTGCATTTGAAAGAAATAAACGCCAACTTAATGTTTACTGTGCTGCCTTTAAGTTAAATTTTAACTTTTAAGTAGCCTCAAACAAAATCCCAACGATTACTTATCATCATTAATTGATTCGATTATTTTTTCAAAAAAATTAAAAATAAAATGCGAGCGATTTGCAAAATAAATTCTCGACAGTATTAATTTTTGTTGATGTTGGCACCGAACTTTACATGGGCAGAAACATTATAATGTTGTCAAACCGATTATAATTATGATTAATTCCACGTTTTGCACGGTGCCAAAATTTAATTACTTTAACATGTTAGATGAATGAATGTTTTTTGCGCCTTTCTGCGCGCTCCACCTTTGCTAGCTCGATGCCTTTGTATCAGCATTATAATTTATTCTACATCAACAGCAACGTTAATATCATTAAAGAGATAGGTATCTTTAGTTGGAAAACAAATTTAATTAGAGATAGTGGTTGTTAGATAAATACATTTTCTTTGCTTGCGAAACAGCGATGGCGAAAAAACTAAGTGTCGAATTTTGTTATTGGATACCTGACAACAGCAGCAGCAAAAAAAAGAAAAAAAAACTTTCCCAGTTTCTTTTTTCCATCGTGTTACATAACCATCAAGGAAAATGGAGTTACACGTCGAATAATAATTATTATTATTAAACGTTAAGAACGAATATGCCATTGCTGTTATTATTATGGATACACACATAGGCGTGATGTGTATTTAAATAAATTAATTGTCTGTGACTTTATTGCCTATTCCATCGTCCATCATCGGCTCTGTCTTCTCGACACAACTCATTAATTTCTTCATTATTCCGCATAAACAAATTACTACTCTCGCTTGGTCGTTTAGCGAAAGGAGAAATTAAAATTCTAGAAACGTTCGACATCCAATTAAACGAGCATTAAAAGCGTAACTCCACCTTCGCTCAAACTCATTTTTACGAGCTTAAACAATTTTTCCTCGTTGCCGTACTTAAAATTTAATTATTGTTTAAATTAAAGGTCATTCGAAATCTAAAAGTGGAGCCCGATATGTGTGTGTATCTGTGGCTTAATCATAATAAATAATTTCGCATTGTTTAATTATTCGTGCAACATATGGGGAATTTAATTTTAAAAACCGCATCGGTTTGTTTGTTCTTCTGCAATTGACTTGAAGTGGGAAACTTCGAAGAAGCTTCGATGATTAAGCGGGAACTTGAAAATTATTTAAAAAATAAGCCACGAGAATTAAAATCGAGATGAGAAAGAGCGCAATAAATCGTTATCATTCTTTAAATAATTACGAACGTCGAAAAGAAGAATGAGAACAAAGGAGAAGTAATTTTTAAAAGAATCCTTAATAAAACGTGTCTACAATTAAATCCGACTGAAAAGTCTCTTTTCCGCTCTTTCTTGTATAAAAATGATCTATTTAAAATAAAAGATCTATTTTCGTATTGTCAGGCGGAATTGGATTTAGTTCAATTCCTTTTCGACGTGCGTATTTTAACGAGACGTGGAGGCACCTATACAGATGGGAATACAGTAAGGAAAATATAATAATGACTCCACGTGAGATGATGAAAATAGATCGAAATTGTTTGAAATTCTTTCAATTGAAAAATTTGAAATTCCAATTAAGGAGACATAAATTAACATCGGTTCCATTGTTATTAACATTGCGGCCGCATTGAACAGAAAGAAACCATTTTATCGGTGCTTCAAGTTATTGTCCTAAATATTCAACGAAAGTGTCTCATTTATTTATTGTTGTTGTTATCAATCGATATTACACAATATTTCTGGTTTTAAAATTAATGATGAGGTAATCCGTATCGGGTTTTCGCGATTTAGTCCTGCAGGAGAATGTGGAGTCGGAATTTTGTTTAAATAAATTATTTTTCGTACAGATGTACAATAATAAATAAATAACGAAATTTAGAGGTCAACGCGTATGGTAGAAAATGATATTCTCTATTTTAAAAATAATACAACAAACACAATATAATATATCCTACTATAATAATTCAACATAAATTACGTCACGGCGCTTGAATCATATTGTATACTTATACATCGATTTTGTATGCTTTTGTCATTAACTTTTTCCTACTAATGATCGATATTTAATGCTAAAATAATTGCTCGCACTCGTATTGCTTTTTATTCGCTAGCCTTTGATAGTAAACGTCAATCGCCACGATCGTAACAGAACGATTTCCTTCTTTATTTAATCCACCGAATGGCTGAATATAAATCTTATTAATTATTAAAACCACTTGAGGCAACAAAATATTAATTATTATCATTATATAATTTTAACATAATTACGCGAAACAGCTTTACTATACACGCGGTAGAATATCAAGTTAATAATAACAAAATCACGATTACCTTTTGCCTGATATTCCTCGTTTTTCTATTGTAATTATAATACACCAAAGCAATGTAATATATAGATTACTTTCTCACGTTACTCTATAAACACACTTAATTTAATTAACTCTATTTTTGATTCCAGTAGTTATGCAGACATCGAAAATGGAGCACTTCAAATAAATTACTTTAAGAGATATGTAAATATCAGTTCTCGTTAAAAATCCCAAAGAAAATTAACCTATTTTCACATCGTTAAAACTTGAAATTTCCTAGGTTTTCAAAATTTATTTTGAAAAGTGGAAACTTCAAAGGTTTACGCATTGCCAGCTGATTTGTATGGATCAATTGGTTGATTACAATTAGAATGTTCTCCAACAATTTGATGATTAAAGTAAAAGCTCTTAAGCTCTCAAGAAATATTGATGTAATCCGAAAAAAGGTTAATTTCCTTGAAATTTTTGATAGTAATCAGTAAGATTACTCCGATAGCAAGAATTGGTAATTTACATATCTATTTACCTTTTTAATAACACAACGTAAAATAAATAGCATTTAGTAACGATAGCACTGTAGCACTTAATTTACTTTCTTACGTTACGATTTTCGATTAAAATAGTAAAAGGTTATAATGTTAATAAAAATTTTCAGAGAAAGAAAAAAATGGGAACAATGTATTTTGTAACGTAGTGAACGTGGCCTGGCACTTATTTAAAAAACTAACATAATCATGTGTGTTTTAATGTTACTCATTAATTTCTTGTTAGAATCGTACAGATTCGTATATTATTTATAGAAAACAGAATAGACTAAACTTACACTCACACACATAAACACCACGGACATTAATCATTTAAACATGTCCATCAAAATACACCATTACACGATTTATGTAGTACGAAAAAAAAGAGACGATCTTTAAAATAACGTTTTTTTCTCTCGTAGCCTACGTGCGACTTGCACTTAACGATACCTTATCTGTTATAATTCGATTTAAAAAATTACACACGTGTAGAAATATTAATCGATTAAATTTATACGAAACCTTCCACCACATAAGGCAACCGGTGACTGGAGGAAATTCTTCTAATAACCAGCACAGCAAGGTAATTGTCAAAATAGCACGAAAAAAAAGCCAATCGATTCTAGTTACAATTAGCGTCGCCAGAGGCACGTCGATCGTACCGCGAAACTTCATAGAGTCGCTCGATTCATAGTGATCATCAATTAAAATAGAATACTATGAAATAATGTTGACGAATCAATCAAAGAAATCGCAACTATCTCATACAAAGCCAATAATAATGAAATTGTTGCGACATTTATGACGGTTACGCATTTGCCTTGCGAAACCCATAAAACGTCTCATCGAAATGAAATAACACTAAGGAAGCTAAATATGGTTTGCTGCCAATAAACCAATTCTGCCCTTTATGTAATCGAGACCGAACGCATGTGAATCTGCACAGATTTATACCCATTATCAACAAATAAGTACTTTACGCATTGTTGGTTGCCTGCCGGATGCAACTTGCGCGAAATTCCAGTCGGAAAATCGGTAATCGTAAATGAAAAGCTTACATTGTCGCTATCGATGCTGAAATCCCACGACGGCGCCGGCGACGCTGCACGGCCCTTCTGCTCTCCGCTATCGTCCAATGGATAATCTTCCGGTATGCTGGCGAACGGATGCGTCCTGTGATGTCGAGGGACCGGCGATACCGGATAACCGGAAGGTCCATCCTCTTGCGATCCACCGCTCGACACTACCGTCACATTGAAACGGCGCTTCTCCGATGAACTCCCTAAAAATGAAACGATTTATGCAATTAGTTACTGGTTTAAATGATAAACCGGGAAGCGAGAGCGTTGAAAGCGCGCCGCAAGGATAATCAATTTGAAGAAGAATGATAGTTGTGGAGCTATTCGTCGGAAGAGGACGCTTTCCCTTTATTCGCCAAATCGTTCCCATTTTCATTACATATGAAATCATTAGAGCAATTTTCGTATTACGTTTATTCAAATGTAAAACGAATTTTCTTCCATTTTCTCGTGGCAGGACCAAATGGTCCTCATAATAAACAAATTAAAATAGCGTACTTTTCCAGCAATTAGCAGAATGTTTTACATTTTCAGTATTTAAGATTAATGTGCTGAAAATAATAAAGGACCATTAATAAATAAAATGTTAAAGGAAATGCTTTTTGTTAGGCAATGTTGCTCATTATTGGAACACTGTTTTTTGATTGGCATAGCCGCAAGAAATGTCATGTGAATTGCACTTGCAACAACCAGCACTATATTTAGATCTAAAGGCAATAAAAAATATGTTAAAGCACGCGAACGCGTTAGAAAAACAAACAGAATTACCATTACATGGGAGTAATGACAATAATAATAATATTGTAATGATTTTTTTAATTTTTCATAAGCTAATTATTATTATCATGAATTGCGAAAATGTGCACGGAAAGATTTTAATTAATAGCTTAATAATACAAAACATAAATTTGATAAGTGAACTATCAGCAAACGTTATTGAAATTTTAAACGTAGCAAATTTTTGCAAAATCATTAGAAAATTTTACAGAATCTATTTCGGAAAGCTTTCTTCAATAAATTTAAAAAATCAATATCTAAAATGTTGCCACGATCCGGAAATAAGAACAGATAACAACCAAGAGGATAATGTTACAAGTGTTAGGAAATTAATTTTGCTTTAGAACGAAAGGATGAAATAATTTCCTTTTTAAACAGGATATCCGCGATGCGGTGAATGTTTGCCACAATCGTTTTACTTTTCAGCAACGATTTCGCTCTTTCCACGAATGTCAAACCTTCTTCACACTCACCCGCACTCGAAGAATTACGTGGCTGCCTTCGCCACGACGACTTTTTCGACGACGTCTTGACGATTCGTTTCTAATCCAACATCACAAAGTAAAGGACGAACGAATCGATTCGTTTGAGCACTTCTTTGAAATCTCCCCAACCACGATGGCACCTTCTATCATCACACGCACGTTTATTATTATTTACTCTTATTGTTGCGTTATTTTTACACTTCTTCCATACACTATTATCCAAGCAGTTATAAGGCGAATTGCTCTAAAGGTTCTTCTAACGCCTGAAACATATATAATCAGATTATTATGTTAAATAATAAATCAGATAACGATTGTGTGCGTCGTTACAATGTTTGTAATAAAAATTAGTAGCAAATTTTTGCATTTACACGTATGAGAAGAAAATAATACGCAATCGATACGAACAAAATTGTATAACGAAAAAGCACAATCGTTACATATTACCGCATGCTATAATAAAATGTAAGTGAAAAAAGCACAACTTCCTAAATACAGATTCGCAATTATTAAAAAGGTGAACGCAGTCAGAGTCGTAAAATCTTTCTGGCAAAAATAATGCGTGTCCTTACGTGTTATTAAGAAAATCCGATTTGATTATTATTTGTAATAAACCCTTCTGTTAACGCACAATTCTTGATCTCTTCACAATTCAGCACATCGTCACTACGGATGAATTATTTCGGGGGAGATACAAAACGAATTCGACTTCTCTTCTTCTCCACTCACATCGAATGCCATGCACTGAAACGAATCGAGCACATCTCGGCGTAAAATGTTGCACTGAAAAAAATAAGCAAACGTAGTAATAATAATAATTATGATGGGAATAAAAAGAAGCGACTTTAGTTTGGTGGCGCCGCACGTATTTAGGTCACAGAATTATATTGCGACGCCGTACCGACGCCAGACTATGCAAAACTATCGCCAATTTGTTAACATAATCACTGGAACGAGAATCGAAATTTGCAACTTTGTATAGAATACGATTTTATAAAAAATTAACTTAGCACATTGAAAAGGGAATCATGGCGGTTTTCAATCTGTTTATAAAAACAATTGCCGCCGTTGCTTCAATTAACAATATAGACTACTTACAATTATTTTCAGAGCCTACCCATTCGAAAATAGCGCTACTGCAAAAGCCAGGCAGCACCATCTACAACATACTAAACAATAAGCAATTGTCTTTGGGAATTACTGATAGTGTTGACGACATTGTGTAGTTGTGAAAATATAATATTTCAGTTGAACGAGTGGAAAATCTAAAACAAGAAGAAAATGGTCAAGAAGAAGAACGGTAAGTCGACAAAGTTTGCTAACAACTATTCCAATCAACACAAATCCTTGGCATTTCGATGTAGAATATTCGCACTTGTCGTTGGAGGAGAAGAAGGTCATCGTGGTGGCGGAAATCGTGCAAGCTCTTATCAAGGCGTTGAAGGACAAAGAGACGGTTAACCTGAACTCTTTAAAGACGAAGATTTCCGCTAAATATGGTATGGAGACGTCGCCCAGATTGGTGGATATCATTGCAGCAGTACCAATGGATTACAAGAAGTTGCTGCTTCCAAAACTGTTGGCAAAACCCATCAGAACGGCAAGTGGTGTAAGTTAAAAGACTGAAACTCACTAACTTTTCGTTAACAATGTCGCATTTAGATTGCAGTTGTGGCCGTCATGTGTAAGCCACATCGATGTCCGCACATTAATGTAACTGGCAACATTTGCGTTTATTGTCCTGGTGGACCTGATTCCGATTTCGAATACTCTACGCAAAGTTACACAGGATACGAACCGACATCAATGAGAGCTATTCGTGCCAGATACGATCCATATCTGCAGACAAGACATAGAGTTGAGCAGCTGAAACAGTTGGGCCATAGCGTCGATAAAGTCGAATTCATAGTAATGGGCGGCACATTTATGAGCTTACCAGCCGATTACAGAGATTATTTCATAAGAAACTTACACGATGCGTTGTCCGGCCATAAGAGTAACTCGGTGGCAGAGGCCGTTAAATATTCGGAGAGGGCTAATTCCAAATGTATCGGTATCACGATCGAAACGAGACCAGACTTCTGCCAGGAACGGCACTTGTCCGACATGCTCAGCTATGGTTGCACACGATTGGAAATTGGCGTGCAATCGATATACGAAGACGTAGCCCTCGACACTAATAGAGGACACACGGTCAAAGCGGTTTGCGACACATTCAAATTGGCAAAAGATGCCGGATTCAAGGTGGTCACTCACATGATGCCGAACTTACCGAACGTCGATTTGCAAAGGGATCTTGATCAATTTATAGTGAGCTGTTAATTCTACAAAAAGGCCGCATAAAGTGGATTAATTCTTTGTTTGTACAGCACTTCTTCGAAAGTCCAGACTTCCGTGCCGACGGTTTAAAGATCTATCCAACTTTGGTGATCAGAGGCACCGGATTGTACGAGTTGTGGAAGACGGGCAGATACAAAAGCTATCCGCCGTCTGTATTAGTCGACCTAATTGCTAAGATATTAGCGTTGGTGCCTCCGTGGACTAGAGTTTATCGGGTGCAGAGGGATATTCCGATGCCATTAGTCAGGTAATCCCATATCCTGCTTACATATCAATCGTTCATATCATTTGTTATGCAGTTCCGGCGTGGAGCATGGTAATTTGCGCGAATTGGCCTTGGCAAGGATGGCCGATTTGGGTTTGAAATGTCGCGACATCCGCACCAGAGAAGTGGGTATAACCGAGATCCACAAGAAGGTGAGACCGCACGACGTCGAACTGGTTCGACGTGAATATACCGCTAACGGTGGCTGGGAAACTTTCTTGAGCTTCGAAGACGTCAAACAAGACATTTTAATCGGATTATTAAGGTACCCCCAAAACGAATCAATTAACCAACCATTAATTGCTCATAACCCTGTTATATTAGACTACGCAAATGCAGCAAAGAGACCACTTATCGCCCGGAACTGATTGGAAACACATCCATAATACGTGAACTCCACGTCTATGGTAGCGTCGTGCCGATCAGCGAACGAAACATGAAAAAGTTTCAACATCAAGGATACGGCGTCCTGCTGATGGAGAACGCCGAGCGAATCGCCATAAACGAGCACGAATCGGATAAGATTGCCGTCATTTCGGGCGTTGGAACACGACAGTATTACAGGAAGCTCGGTTACCATTTGGAGGGACCGTACATGGTGAAGAGCTTGAAACCGGGCGAATACAAGAGCACGTTCGACTGTATCGATGAGAACCCGCCACGACCAGAACCGGTGAAGATGCCAACCGACAGCCCTGATTTCCTAACACATGAACAATACGTGAGGGATCACATGAAATCGATTGGCATCGAAACGTACGTGTAATTTATACGCTTGTTAGTTAGGCTTTTTACATCTTTTTCGTTTTTCAGGTTCGATTATGACGCTTATTTCGGCTTTTAATCTGTATTTGCAATTAGATACATATATATATCAATAAATCTAGTTGCAAAATATTGTTTTTATTATTTATCAAAACAAATAACCACTAATCGTCCACAGATTTATATATCGAGGATGGACAAAAAGGTAGATTCGCATTTAGAAATCGTCGGGAAATCAACAAATTTGCCTGCATTTTCTAGCCGATATTAACGCAAGAGGATTACTCGCAGCACTTGATCGCGTTGCGCGAGGAGTTTTTCCGCTCGTACGGCAGCGAGACGGAGCAAAAGATGAAGTTGAACGACTTCAAAGTGTTGCGTACGATCGGCACCGGCGCGTTCGGTCGCGTGTTGCTCGTACGCGAATTGCACAACGACAATTTGCACGCAATGAAGGCGATGAAGAAGAGATACATCGTGAAAATGAAGCAGATCACGCACGTGCTCAACGAGCGAAAAGTCTTGGGCGCGATGAATCACACGTTCTGCATCAACATCAACTATTGCTTCCAGGACAACTCCTACTTGTACCTGCTGATGCCGCTGATTAACGGCGGCGAGATGTTCACCTACTTGAGAAGGTTTATTACAATCACTTAATTGGAATATCAATTAATTAATTTTTATTCGATTTGAATCGAAGAAACAACAATTTCAACGAGGAACTTGCGAAGTTCTACGCGGCTCAGGTCATACTGGCATTCGAATACTTGCACTTTCTCAATTTCATTTATCGCGATCTGAAACCAGAGAACATTCTGATAGAAGACACCGGTTACCTGAAGATAATCGATTTCGGTTTCGTTAGAGTACACGAATTCGACGATGTCATAGATTCGATTTTGTAATTCGTTGACGATAATTTAAGATGTTGACGGGCGGTCGAGCGTGGACGTTCTGCGGCACGCCCGAGTACATCGCGCCCGAAGTCATTTTGCAAAAAGGCTACGGCACGGCCGCAGATTGGTGGGCTTTAGGCATACTAATATACGAAATGAACGCCGGTTATCCGCCGTTCAGCCACGACGATCACATGAAACTCTACGAGAAGATCTTGAATCCGGTGCCGAAGTTTCCGACGTTCTTCAGCTTCGACCTGAAGGATTTGATTAAGAACTTGCTGCAGGAAGACCTGACGCGGAGGTAAGAGTACGCGTGCAAGAAGAGACCGCACTTTTGTCATTTAACAAATGTCAAAAGGTACGGGAACCTGAAGAACGGCGTGAACGACATCAAGAAGCATCGATGGTTCAATCGCGTCGACTTCTTGAACGTTTACAATCGCAAGATGAAGCCGCCGTTTAAGCCGCACGTGAAGTCGCAGAGCGACGTCGACAATTTCGATAAGTACGAGGAGGAGTACATGAGCATCTCCGACGAGGACCTGTTCGAACAATATTTTAAGGATTTTTAATCGGTCCGGAAGTATGTTTAAGATTAAATAAAACGTAGCAAAAAAAAAACCCAAAACTGATGCTTAACACTTAGAGAGAATCCTTTATTCGTACATTAACTTTAATGAGAGTAGTAAGTAATGAATAACTGTTGAATGGAATAATAAAATCGATTCATTGAGGAGTCGGTTGCGGTGGATAATTATAGGAATATTGGCCCTGCGGCCCGGGCGGACCTTGACCGCCCGGTGGCCTGGGATATTGATAAGCCTGCGGCTGGCCGGCGTATTGCGGTTGCGGCGGGTAACCGGGTTGCGCGGGATAACCGTAATTGCTGGCCGGCGGCCCCGGCGGATAGCCTTGATTAGGCGGCGGCGTGTAGCCCGCATTCGGATTCGACGGTTGCGAATTGGGCGGGAACGGCGGCTGATAGGGTTGCGACGTGACGGTGGGAGCGGACGTGACGGGCGGATTTTGCGACGTGGTCGGCGGCGACGAGAACGGCGGCGACTGAGCGCTGTTCGGCCCGTAATTCGGTCCGGGGTTGGGACTCGGTTGGTTCGCGTACGTCGTCGTCTGCGGTTGATTGGACGCGGGCGGCGGCGGATAGGCTTGTTGCGGGGGATATCCCTGCTGAGACGGGGGATAATTGGGTTGCGGCGGCGGATTGTTGTTGTAATTTGGTTGGGCCGGATTCGGCGGCGGGCCGTAAGGGGCGCCCGGTTGATTTTGCGGCGGAGCGCCCGGCGGCGGATAACCGACCGCTGGATTCGGGGGCGTCGGCGGCGGCGTGCCGTAGCTCGGAAGTGGATAACTGCTATGCGTCGTCGTCGACGGCGGCTGCCCGTAGTTGGCTTGAGTGTTTGGCGGATACACGGATGGCTGGTTGGGTGGATATGGAGCCTGTGGAGGATACGGACCTGATTGAGGATATTGGCCGGGATATTGCCCCTGCGGGTATGTACGCTGCGGTGGGAACGGCGGCTGCGGCGCTCCCGGACGTGGCGGCACCGGCGGCTGTCTATAGCCGGGCTGCTGCTGATGATTGAAGTTGTTCATCGTTGGCTGATCGGGATTCGGTGGCGGTTGTCCGTGAGCGGGAGCGGCGTTCTGTGGAGGCTGCAACAACTAGAAATAAGCATCTTTCATCATTCGAAAGATCGATTGGTCGTCACCACAACACCAAACATCTATCTCTATATTATTCGTCTTCTATCATACTTACTTACCGGTAGCAAATTGTGCATACTCTGCGATGCATCCGCTATACTAGCCAAATATATCAGATTACGGTGTAATATCTGCTGATATTGTATGCATTCTTGAGCCTTTCCTTTATTCTGATAATCTTGTATTGTTTGTATTAAATGGCCATTCTCGTCTAACATCTTCTGTATCTGGGCCGGTGTCGGTGGTGCCCTGTTATTTCTTTGGGCGAACGTCAAAGACATTTTGCACACTTTCAATTCACTAACACTCAATTAAATTCGTATAATAATACAATATAATACTATATTTCACTTTAAAATATAATTAATGGCGTGCGAAACAGTAAAACAACACAGACAAAATGGAGCGACACGATAAATGCCGATAAATATCAATCGGTAGAGAGGGGTAACTACTTTATCGACTCAGTTAGGTGCAAAATTTAAATTGCCGGTATATTTGCCGCAAATTTAGTACAAACTATTAATTTATTCATCATCCCATTAGAAATTGAAATTATTCTCAAGTTATACTTTGAATTAGCATAAAAGCTTTATTGATTAACGTGTGGGCTTAATAAAAAAAAATCAATAAATTTCACATCTCCATTCTGTGGGTTGCGTGTTAGCATTGAATTTATTTTCTGTTCAATCCCCTCAACCTCTATTTCAATGGTCAATATGTAAAATACTTTTCACTGTGCTCGTAGATTACGACCCTCCGAAATATAAATCAAGGCGGAGATAGATATCTGAAGAAATTCGCTCGGCGTTATCAAAAGGTAAAAGTGAAAGAAAAAGAAAACGGGCAGTTATTGTTATTTATAACAATAGTTCTTGTAAATTTAACGTTATACAATTGATTTCCTCTCTATACAATATATTCTTATTATGTTTATAATAAAAATAAACAATTTATATAATCAAGATTGGGATTGATGGTGATTTTCGTTCTTTAGGGGGCGGCAGAAGAAGAGTGGTGGATTTGTGGATCGGTGCTCTGTCTAATGCGTGGAAAACATTATTATTTTATTATGATTATTACATACGAATCCCTCTCTTAATCACATTATCTAATTTCGTAGAAACGTCCTAATCGATCAAGATTAACCTGAAAGCAGAAAAGGTTTCCGGATGCTGACAATGTCGAACGGGACGATAACGCAAGTTGCTTACAACAAAGAAAACGTATTCTAATCTTTCGGTTGTACTAATTCATTCTTCACCATCTCGGCGATATCCTCTTGCAGTTTCATGTGTTGCGCCAGATCGATGTCCTGCACGCTCGGACCTTCCTCCTCGGACGCTTCCTCCGGCTTCTCCGCGTTCAGCGCCGCGTAAATTTCCGCACGCGTCTCCAATATCTCGCGAACGATATCTAAAAGAAACCTGCGTCAGTACACGATTGCAATCGAAACGATCCGTTCCCGAGGACCTGCTAGTAAATCCCTGCTGCTGACCATCTCCTGTAACTCCGTCGTCACTTCTTTAACCAGCCACGGCATGAACGACGCATCCAACTCCTGCTTGATGTTGTCCACCAGGTAACCGTCTTCCTCTAAACTGTCCAGCACCGACGGCAACAAATCGGCCATGTAACCTTGCGTCAACACCGCCGCGGCTATCCGCTCCTCCATCTCCTTCTGCACTTTCGCGCCCTCCTCGTGCTCGGCCATCCTTCGGTCTTTCTCCGCCAACAAGCGCGCCTCGCGCTCCTCCAAACGTTGCGTCTCGCTCAATTCGGCCGCACGGATCTCTAGGAATCGACGCTGTTGCTCGCGCAACGCCTCCAATTCCTCCTCTTCCAACACTTCGACGAGCGCTTGTTCTATCGTCTTGCCGACCAACACTTCCAATATCGGCTGCACTTCCATATCGAAGTCGAAGAGCTGAAAGGAAGACGGTCAAAGAGTGGACGATTTAGATGTTGTCGGTTCCGTACGTCACCCGGATAAATTTGCGTTTGCACGTCGACGCCGGTCTTCGCCGGCACGTAAAACGGCGAGACGGGCCTGTCTAAGAAGAGGTCGGTCTGCGTGCAGGTGTCGATCGCCGGCGGATTGCACCAGATCTCCTCCAAGTATTGGTCGGTTTGCACCGGCTCGTGGCGTCGGCCGGCGACCGGTGGCGGCGAGCCCAAACGCAATTCGGCCGCACGCAACTGCTGATTGTGCGCCTTCCTGCGGGCCATCGCTCGTCGCCGCGCCTCCGCCGCCCTCGCCGCCGCCGATTCGCCTTCGCCCTACGATCGAAACGCACCAATTTCAACGGTTATGTTATGCGATCGTCGTTCATAAATCGGCACATTTTTATTTTGAATTGCAAAATTCCCTTACCTGGTCGGACGATAAGAGGCGAGCGTATGCGAAATTTGGGTTCCACGTGTGCTGACGAACGTTTGCAAGAAGATTATCATTGGGGGTCCGTTTTTGTTTTTCGTTTTAACGACAATTAATTTCGAAATAAAAATGAGCCGATTTTTTTGAGGGGGAAAATAAAACTTTTTTTGGTTCTTTGTGGCGATTTACCGTTGGCATCGGGTGTTGGGCGTAAGTGCTGCCTCTGATTATTCGTCTCTCGTACATCAGGTTCGCGTACGGCATCGGGGCGTCTCTGCGAAACATAAATGGAACTCGATTAGAAACAACGAATGGCAATCGAGCGAAAATCGAGAAAGTTTGGAGAGTTTGCTTTTGTACTCATTTTTCTTTGCGATCATTTGACCTTGCCACGAAGACAAACCCCAAGCGGGAATTGGAAAATCATTTTCAATTCCACTCCGGCAATTAGTTGTCGAAGAAATCGTTCCCTTAAGAAATTAAGCATTCCTTTTTCACTCGGTACGCTAAATAATTGAATTGTTTTTCTCTCTGTTGACCTCGATTCCTGCGTCTTCTCACGTAACCCCTTTATAGAAATTTCGACACGAGTTTCGAGTTTATCCTTTTCTATCCTTCATTGTCAAACGGATAATCCGACTATCATTCATTAATTTCAATTATTCATACGCCCCATATCGATTATTCATCCGTAGACGTACATTAAAGTCGAAAAAAAAAAAAAGTTCGCCCGGCGCATCCACCATTTTTTAATTTTGCGATTATTTCAAATTCGCGCTTTGTAACGGGGAATTTTTGGTTTGATATCGTACAAATGCGGCATTAGGAGGATAGTTAATCGTTTTTTGATTACAAAATTGGGGAAATTAATAATTATAGCGGACGAAAGGAAGGCATCCGCTTATTTGGCTTAACGTGCTTAATAACTGTTAAACTATTAGCGCCCTTGATTGCTGCAGCATGGCTAGTCGAAGCTGCATGCGTTGTGGACTTTGTTTTCAAATTTTGTAAAGTTTTGATTATTGCAAAAAAGTTATATCGCAAAATGTAAGGACGTCTTGGTATAACATCAATAAGAGTCAATGTTAAATTGCGTTTTAAACTCGAAAAACGATTCATCGCGACATTTCAAGTTGACGACGATAATCGTGTGCCTCGTCCACTTAACTTAAGACTCGGACGACGACCGCCGATGGGGAAGTGCAGAGGGAATCTTCGTTAAACTCTTACTCACCTCAATCGCTTGTTAGCGGTCGGTATATTGTTACTGTTAACATCTTTACCGACGAACGCGTGCTGTATACCGGCGATGTTGGCGGCGACGGCGGCGGCCGCTTTGGCCGCCGCCTCGCACCTCGCCTTGTGCCCGATCTTAACGCTCGTCGCGTTCGCGGTACGATTCAATATGCGCGGCTTGCTCGCGTACGAATACAACTTCTTCTTGTCCTTGCGCTCGTCCTCGTCGACGCGGAAGCCGAGCAGCGAGGCGATTTCGGGCGGCGGCTGCAGGAACGTGCCCTTCTTCACGGTCGTCACGAACAGCGGCCGTTTCGCCGGTTGTTGTTGCTGCTGCTGCTGTTGTGGATCGACGCGTTTATTCGCGCGCTCGTCGCGTTGCAGTTTACGCAGTTTCGCGTCCAACGTGCGCGTGAAACTCTTATCCAAATCGTCCGGTTTCCGCGCGGTCAAGTTGCCGTGCGAATGGCTCAGATTGCGTTTGTTGCTAATGTTGCCGGTCGATTGTTGCTGCTGTTGCTGCTGATTGTTGTTGTTGTTGATGTGGCCGTTCGAGCGCGTGAACGGTTTCGTCTTCGACTCCTCGAGCGCGTTCGGCACGCGTCTCGTCGGATAGACGATCACGTTCGGTTTCTGTTTGTTCGCGTCGCGACCGAACGGCTTCAGCATCGACTCGCCGACGACGGACATCGGCAGGTTGTCGTTGTTGATTATTTTGAAGGCGACGTCGTTGTCGTCCGTGTCTTCCGACGAGGAAATGTTGATGATCGGCGGCACGACCATGTTACGATGTTTTACGGTTTAGTAATTGGAGACGAAATGAAAGCGAGTTGTTGAAATTTTAAACGTGCGAACGCGGACATTCCTCTGCGAGGAAATTGATATTAATCATTTCTAATTGCTGGCCATCGATTCGTTCGGCATTCGTTAGCGCATTTCGTCCGCACGTGCGGATCTAATTAATGTCGTGGCGCAATTGAAAGTCAATCGATTCGAGGATTATCTTGCGATTTGCCTCTTGAGCGATAAACGAAGATATTGTTGCAACAACGCGAGCTTAAAGGCCGGAATCGATTGTTTGCGAATTTACGTTCGTGCAGAATTTTGTAACTTTTCGTCCCGGTTAATTAAATTTAGATTTCAACGGCAATTACGGGTGAATGTACCGAAAGAAATAACGGTAGAGGAGAGTTCGAACAATACTTGGAGATCTTATCAGATAATTATTATATAATAGTAGCAGTTTTATTTTATCAATGAGTCCGGTTTATATTTACGCATTTGTTGTGTTATCAAATTGTCGATTAGATATTCTTCATTCGTAATCGAATGCGAAATAAAGCGTCTCGAATGACCGGCTCCTTATAGAACTATGAATCGACTTACAGTTTGTTGCCGGTTTCCCTTTTCAACAAATACAATGAATACCTTCTTGCGCTCAACAAAAGGCTTCGCTCAATTTAATTTAACAGCAACAATAGAATTAATTAACTATTTATACAGAACAAATTGAACGTCAATCGGGAAGGTACGATTAAACTTATTTATAACTTTCAATAGCGCCAAATGTGGAAAATTCGATCCTGGTTTTTCGAAATCGAATTAATTGCTGCTCGCTTTAAACCAGGACTTTTCTTTAACGATTCGTTCTTTAGCGGCGCCTGCAAGAAGCGGTCATCATCGACCGGTAAAACCCGACTGAAGCCAAACTGACCGCCGTCCACTACGTCTTTTATGAGGGCCAGGGGGAAAAATTGCTCTACCCTCGTCGGGGAAATTTACTTGTCGCGCATGACGCTCGAAACGTTCCACGTTTCTTTTTTAATTCGTCCAGTTTTTCTTTATTACGTTAACTAAATATAAATTTGTATTAACTTTTAATCGCTTTGGGAAAAGTTCGATGACAAAATAGGTTCCATCAAATGCCATGACATTTTTATCTCAGAAAACCTAATTAAATGCTACCTTTAAAAAAGGTAGGTAGGGAGTTTTTAATTTGCAATTTTGGTTATTGCATAGGATATTTAGGGAAATTCGAAGTATTGGGCCGATTTAATCTAGGAATATAATCAAGATTCAGTGAATTCCCATCATCATTTATTCTTCTAGCGGTAATAAATAAATTAATGGACAAATAGGGTTAATACACTTCGACACACTTCCGCAGTTTACTTTTTACTTACTTTTCCATCCGCAATTGAATGAAGCATTAGGCACGATTCCATAGGAAATAATAAAAGGGAAAAATTGAATTTAATTCTAATTCAATAATACAGCGAATCCAAATCGATATAATAATAAAGTTTATAACATGTGTCCTAGATAAAGGAAGCATTATTGAATGGAGAAAAGTAACTTCTTGCGGTTGATGCTGAAGAATAAATGGGACACAGCATTAGTTATTTAGGTCAGACTGTTCACCACCGAGGAAAATAATATTTGTGGAATTTAACTGCCTGGAAAAACCATCACGACTTTTCCAATGTAATTTGACTAGATTTTGTTGTTAACAAAGGGGTGTTATTGTCGCTGTGGCTTTAAATTGCTCCAAATCGATTTTCTTACATTTACATTATCCTTCAATAACAACAACAACGAAGAGCAGGAAGTGACGTCAAGTGGGAAGGACACTGCAAAAGGGGATGCAAGTTATCCTTCGCCTTTTTTATTAAACAGTTCCCCATTCTCTTTCTCCTTATTCTTTTCATCGCAACAACCGTGTCTTTCTCTTGCCAATGCAGCAACACACTAATGCTAATTACCCTTGACCTTGGTGTGTCGCAGAAATAAAAAAAAACAAGAAACTAATAAAAATCCCTGGTGTGTTCGTCGCAGTGGCCGAGTGATGACCGATAGATATGCAAATTTCCTCATTTGCCACGGACTGAAATTCTTTTCTTTCCTTCCCACGTAAAAGCTAACTAAAGTATATCGGATATTATTTATCGAAGTCGGCACGCATTTCGCGTGTACCCGGCGATCAAGAAACGACGTCGAAGAATGCAACGGTGAAACGAGTGCAAAAGCGCTTTTGCATTGAACTCGCGTTGTTAGGAATTATAAATAAGAAATGGACATAGGGCGGGGGAGTGAGAGAGAAGGAGCTTTGATAATGTGCATGTTGATTAAAAGGATTAATTTTCAAGGACTTTGGAAAACGTTTGGAAAATTGACCGCTCCCGGTTATCCTGTTCCGGGCGAAAGACCTTCCAATTTTAATGTTTTCCTTTACCTTCAATTTAAATATGGATAAAGGAAGCGATCGGAATCGTTCATTTGCATGTTCCGGCATTATTTCATTTATTCGCTCATCCTTGGCGAAAGTAAAAAGGAAGTTGGTCGCAATAAATTAAATGACTTATCTAAATAAGAATAACATTAGTCGAGAAGGTCTTCCACGTGCACCTCTTCGGAGGTAAGTGTGAATCGTTAAAATTAATACGATACCAGAGGTTGTTCGTGTTATTAACGATCAATTAATTGATATGTCGAGTTTATTCGAATTTAGACGGTTAATAATAATTCGATTTTAGATTAGGCAACAGTAAACTGAAGGTACGTTAAAAGCCCTACATGAGCAGCAAAATTCTTTCGCTCTTTACTTTTGCACGAAAAGTGAGGCAGTTTAATCTCTTCAGCACTTTATACCACGTAATTTATGGTAGGGAGTTTATTATTAAAGGCGTTTAGGATCGATAGGGTTTGTATTAGTATTTCATGACGCATTAGAACTTTTCTTTTACCCACAATAAGACCCCTTATAACTTGAAGAGTCTCCAGCTTGTGGCTTGGAAAATTTGTGGTATTAAAAGCATTTTAATACCAAATTTAATTGATATTAACGAGACCTTGATCGTTGATTATGATCTTGAAGTTCCCGTTGGACGCACCTTCCTTTATTCGCAACGGCTCCCACAGGAAATTGTGTAAATTTTCCTCGTGGCGTAATTAATAAGAAAAAGATCTTACGTGCGCTCTTTTCTGAATAAGTTATGAGAAACAAGGCAAAAAATGGGGGGTTGAAGAATAAGAAATTGGATCGATTATTCTAAGCGAGGGGGTTAACGTACTTAAAATGATCATTAAACGACCCCTACGACGTGTTATTATCGTCCATACGGTTCGGCCATCGAAGGTCGTGGGGACTGTCCGTGAATAGAAGCACGCGACGGCTCTTTTGTTGGTCAACTAACACTCATCCGCAAACCTCCCGAAGTCCGGAGCAAACTTTTTGACTTACCCTCCGACGATCATCTTTCGATTAGTGTAAAGGGCTCTGGGCGACGACGAGAACGTATACGGCGTCCTCGACGGTCGATTCGACCATTGTGGCCTGTCGATGTTCACTCTTGTACCAGTCTTCGTTGTTGTCGACGTCGTTGCCGTTGTCGTTGGTCGTTCGTTGCAGTATTGCTCTTGCAGAGTCATGATTGTTGTTTTGGTCCTCTAATTGCGGTAACATCTAAAACAAAACTAGCATTCAGTAATTTGGTTTTTGGGACTCGCAAGTTTTCCGGCAATTGCAACGGAGCTTTCGTTTTGGAGACTTACACGAATTCTTAAAAAAATAAAACATTACAAAATTGTCACAAAGTGTGTCATTATCGAGTGTCATTATTTATTTATCTTTATTATTTAGGTCGTCATTGGACTCGACGTTGGACAAAGCCGGAACGTAATCGTGTCACTCGAATGGGTCACCAGGAGTCGCATATCAACACCGTACATCGTTTAAAATGAGATTATTATTAGGATTTGTAACAAGTCGATTAATAAAGATTGAACTTGCTCAGTAATTATCGTTGTTATTATTGCACACACATTCTTCTACCGCTTGGCTGCAAAGCAACGAATTGATTGTCACCGAAGAAACTTGCAATTATAGCGATAACGACGTATCATCGTTATAATAAATAGGTCGACTGCCGTCGTTTTTAATTCATTTCCCAATTTTCCCAAAGCACCGAACCGTTTTCCATTATTTTCCACGACCAAACGTCTCCATGGCTACCTTTCAATCATTCCTGCCCAACCTGTGTTGTCGAATGGATTTTTCGGCCCATTGTTCGACAGGGAAAACGGTTGCGGAAATTTCAAATGGCACAATGGGAATCGGGGCAATTGTTCGTTGAATTATTAATTGCGCCAATCCCTAATTATCCTTGCGGAAGTAAACACAGGATCCAGAGACTCGACGGCCATCTGTTGATGGTTGCCTGCATTTGTAAAAGGACTCGTGCAGAATTTCGTTCGTTGGGTAGCTTCTTCGTCTGCACCTTCAAATGGAGATGCCGGCATGGCGTCGATGCGATTCGTGCTTCCATCTCTTGCAATTCTCGAACGATTTTCAAAAAAGTTATGTTAAAAATTAATAGATGAATGAATATCGACGGTGATGGATTTTCTGCATTTTCCTCCGCTTCATTACGTTCACACACTCGTCTACCATCCGTTTGGCCATAATCGCCTTCACGTTTCTGTTTGATTTGTTGAAAAGGAAAAGGGAAAAGTTTTATGGTCAAACAATAACTCGTTATTCTTTACGCTCCCGCTGTGACCCCTAATTGAGAACCACCTACAGGGGGTTGGAATATCTGGGGTCAGGTGTAATGAATTTCATGTATGGAAGAAGAGAAAAAGAAAATGCTGCGTCTCGTGCTCTCGCTCTTTTACGTTTCGGTTAAACACGACGAAGCGCGGTCGAAAGGATGAAAAATGATCTTCATGTGATTGATTTAAAAAAGGTTATATAACAATTTGCAATATTTTAAATTAATAATGGCAACGGACGGATCCCTCGAGGATTTGTTGTTCACGGTTCTTTTTTCCGGGGGGAAGCGATTATTATTTGCAAAATGTTAATGAAGAAATGAGAGGACGTCAAAATATTTTAATTTATTATCAATACACTTCGACGCCCACTTTTAGTCCAATTAAGTTTTTTTAAAACGGTGCAGCATTCTTCGCTTTGTACTAACTTATTCGAAGAGCAATTGGGCATTTAGACAAATTTCTTGGGAAATACGTCGCTTGATCCTTGCGGTTTGTCTTCACAGTTTTCGGCCTTCGATCGACATAGACAAATGTCCACGACCAATTTATTCGTTAAGTTACTTTAATAGGCGAAAGGATGCACGCACAGCACGATCCTTCCTTTCACCTGTTCGAATTAAACCGCTCTTCACTATGAAACTTATAATTATAATTAATTTTGGCATAATGATTTGGACTCGGACGCATTCCGTTGTTTTATCAGATTGTCTCCTCCGTTAAGGATAAATCTGAACAGCTGGATATTTTGCTCAAATCCTCTCGATTTTAATTCGTCAAAAGTCTCTTGTATAAATAATAAATAAGGGAAAGAGCCTCTCTCACTGGGAGTTCTTAACAAGACCGTGATTAATTGGTGGTTCGTGAAGCAGAAGAACAAAAAAGGAAGAATGGGAGAGGTAATGCCATTGGCAAAGTGGAAGGCCTCGTGGTTGTATAATCATAATTAAGGATGCTATAACGATATTAACAGTGGTAACGAGGCAACATTTCAAAAGACCTCTTCCTCTTGCTGCTGTTGTTTTCTTTCTGGAAAAGTTACGTTCCCTCTTTTTCTTTTGCAAAATATTATTTAATGAATGTCTTTATCGTAATATACAGGATTGAAAAAAAGAGAATGAATCGAATGCGATCGTAAATAGTAAATGGGTACGTACAATTGACAAGTAAACGGTAGCAATAATGGTAGCACTTCTTCGCGAATTGTTACCGTATTTGGTAATGGTACGAGCACGAAATGGCTGCATGACTTCATGCCTCGAACTTATTGGAAATATCTTCGCGATGTACGAACATCTTCGGCCGTTTCTCTTATTTTACTTTGCACCATCCTTCCCTGAAAAGCTTCTTCATCTTCTTATTCATTTTCTGCCATCTATTCGCTTCTCTCGTTTACTGCGACCGGCTTCAGAAACTGGTATTGTCTTCTGTTTATTTATTTTTTGTTAACTCTCACATTATCGTCATAACGTAAAGCCGTTGAGTATGGAATATACATTTACAAAGTTTTGCGAGAAAGATTAGATTTACCATAAAAAGGGAATTAATTTGTGGCTGGAGTTGTTCATCTCCGTGGTACGTTCTTAGAACGTGGTCTTGTCTAAATATCTAATCTACATAGGCAGAAGAGTGGCGTTGACAGTAGGACAAGGCAATAAATCACGACGGGGGTATGGATGAGGTTTCCCTTTTTCTCTTCCATTTTTTTTTGCGTTTCATATACTAATTATGAGGATGTAACTTAACACCAACCCTAACACGGCTACCGAGAATCTTCGGAATTATCTAAATATTTATCACCAACAATGTCAAATACACACGCACGACGAGGAGGTACGAGGCAAAGGGAATCCGATTCGATTCGGCCCATCGTCCTCCATGTAATTAATAAAGATTGTTACCGTAACGAAATGGGAACTCTTTAACAATCATAATTCATCCACCGTTTTATATGAATTAATCACGTCCTCATTTGTTATTCATTTAAACTCGAAATGTTACGCTTTTAATCCTTTTCCTCGTCTCCCAAATTTCTGATTTTTATTTATAATAATCGATTTTTCATCTCTATTCTTCGTCGGTCGAGAGCGATTCTTCTTCGATTTTATTTGGTCACCACCTTCTGACAATTCACGGTAGGGCGTACGAACTTAAAAACCAGTTAAAGAGCTCGAGTGTCACGCGGCGTCTGTTTGTGTGCGAGTTCGCGCCCTCGTATATACAGACAACAAATATAAATTCCAATATTTCCTGTCATTGAATATGTTTTACCATCCGTTATTTATGGACTTGTTCCATCATTGTTCGTCTCTTTTACCCGTTAATTTCCTCTTCGTCGTCATCTTTGAGTTTGTTCTTCTTCTTAAACAAACGAAATAGTGTTTGAGTTTCGTATGACCATTTCTCATGAAATCTGGATCTTTTGCCAATCAGCATTTACTCTTTCTGTCTATCTGTGGCTTTTACCAATAAAGAAAGTCATAATCTTTGAAAGGATTTTGTAATCGGGAGCTGTTTATATGTTTTCTGTGTTTGTATGATCATTTCTAATAAAATCATAATGACTCAGATCGTTTTGGTTGATTCGAAACCATTCTAAATAACTTTGGGTATTTTATTATCTTCTCCAATAAAATTATGATATCGCAAAGACGTTTTGTGTTCAGAAAGTATTAACTAATTCATCTGGTTTTGTATGACCATTTCTAGTAAGGTCATGCTATTTCAGAGAGTTTTCTTGATTAGAGTTTATTTCAGTTTACTTTTGATATTCTACAAGCTTTTCGAATAAAATTGTGGTGTCCCAAACGATTTTTATGATCAGAAACAACTACTTATTTCATCTGGTTTTGTATGACTATTTCTAGTAGTGAAGTCATGATATTTCTGAGAGTCTTGAAGATTAGAGTTAATTTCAATTTACTTTAGGTATTCTATCAGCTTTTCCAATAAAATTATGGTGTCTCAAACGATTTTTATGATCACAAACTTCTACCGATATCTGGTTTTGTATGACCATTTCTATTAAAAGCATAGTCCTCCAAGATTTTTGATCCACAAGTTTATGTGGCTAATAACAATAGAAGTATGCAATTCCAAGTGGTTTTCTTTTGTGACAATCCATCCTCGGTATCTCTTAGTTTTGTATGACAATTTTTAATCAAACTTAATCATTGTTGATGACCGAACTTTGTCATTGTCAAAGAATCCTCAAAAGCTGTGTTCCATTGCTTTGCTTCCTGGTTTCTTCAGTTCATTTGGTGGAAAAGGGATTCTTTCACAAAGAATTAACACCTTGTTAAACGTGCGGGCCAAATGATTGTGTAACACGAGGTCCGATGAAGTGTTAAGAAGACAATGGTCACGTAGCAAACATAATTTTCTCCTGGCTTTATGTACTTTTCTTCGGGCTTTTCTCTACACTTCATCATCATCCTAACATTAATCTTATCGTCGAGTACGATCAATCTCGACTTCGGTGTATTGCACGCGGACGTGGAATTCGAGGAAAGCGGGTGCCCTTCTTAATAAATAATACGCGTGTATATGCCATCATCATCATTTTCAAGTACCGTGAAAAGTTTCGTTTTCTTTTCTGCCCTTTGCTTATTTAAAGTGACAAATTGCAATTTGCCCTAGTACGCGATATAATCGTTGAGGTTGAGGTGAAACTTTTCCGAAAAAAATGTCGATGTTTGGGTTTCGTTACCAGCCACTTTTATCTAATCATCTTAGATTTTTTTTGTGAAACCGTAGCTACCTCCAAGATGTTGGATGTAATATTGTAGACGAATGTCAACACTACCGGGGAAAGGCCCTTTTCTTTTGCTTTCGCCCATTTTTTTGTTGTTGAAGATTCTTTCTTTTTTCGATTATTTCGGTGAAACTATTCGACTAACTGTTCGTCTAACATATGTTTAACAAGCGTTTAAATAATTGTACCTGTCTTCGACGACAATATCAACTCTAAAGTTTATATCGATAATTTATATTCTTGCATGCGTCTTCTGCTGCCTGCCTTCTTTTTTGGCCTTACAACATTTGTTCGATACCTCCTTGTCGCCGTTTCTCAAGACAATAATATAAAACGAACGGTAGCCTTTTAATGTTAACCGCAAGAGAACAGTCCGAACGGTCCGTTTGTGCGCGTAATAAATTAATTCCTTCGGTGTACTTAAACTGATTAAACGGTTGCGACTGGGCGATGACAATGATTTGCCAACCGCATTATTACAATTACCCCGGGTCGTAAGTTAATGTATTGGAAAAAGCTGCTTTCTCTCTACACGTGTAATTTCCTCTGCTCCGTCCAATGGTTTAACCGCAAACACCAGCAACAAATTACCAAATTGTCATTCCGCTTCCTCTTCTTCCTCCACCAGTTTATTTTTGTTACCAACACTCGGACAACACGGACGAAACCATAAACTAAAGTAAATTGAATTGGTAAAGCAGAAAAATAAAGAGCAGAAGACGGAGATGAAGAAGTAAGGAACGGAAATAACGAGAGAAAGCGAGCGAGAGCGAGATGGATAGAATGGAATGGGCCATAAATTATTAATGCGCCTATTTTATTACGTTACACATTACATTATGGATACTGCTCGTGGATAATAAGTCCTACGGATGGCATCTCGGTTTTAATTTATCGCGACGACTTACGTACACGTACACGGGGCTCCGCAGTTTACTGTTTAATCGCTTTAAATTAATTTATGTCAATCGAATGAGATTGTCTTAATGAAAATGTATAATTAACATTTATATTAAAAGGATGGCAGCGAGATGAAAACACGAAGGCAATTTAGCGGACGCTCGTAAATTCGCTGAAAATGGTCAACGTGCTTTTTATTTTGTAATACAAATTCAATTGCACTTTGAAATTTTAACATCCTCTCCGAGATTTAAGACCTATTAGCTGATTGAAGAATAATGCGCGACCATCGAACAGTGGATGGCATTAAATGAGGAGGATTTTCAACGTATTCAAGATACTTGAGACCATTTCCGCTTCGCACCTTGGCTTTTTACCAATCTTCGGCCAGTTGTAATTGAATCTGCTTTACGACTTGTTTGCATCGAATCATGAATTATGCACGCTAATCGGGCAATTCCGTCCGGTCAATTTGCGTGCGAAATAGTTGCAAATTGAAATCGTCCGATCGATTTATTAAATCTACGTCATTTGTTATCGGAAGAGAGTAAATAATTATTGAGTCCTGCAATTGACAAACTGGCAGGAAGGCGGCGGAATCGAGTCGATAAATCAGTTTGACCGATTTCGCAATTCTCTTTCGCTTTGCATCTACGCAACTGTTATTATGACCTTAAAGCGATTGAATTTGAATTTCAAAAACAAGCAGCAACAGTCTTTTGAAAAGGCGTAGGTCTTAAGGCAAAGGATAATCGTGCTGTTATCTTGAATTTGCGTTTCGGCCATCAGCGCGCTTTTATTTATTCGAAAGAATATTTTACCGGAAGCAGGGTTCGTCTATTTTTTTTTCTGGATTTTACAGTAGCTGCTTAGCAAGACATGGATGGCTGTCACATAAAATTAAAAGACCATCGTAAAATTTCCGATTTAAAGTGTAATTATTATGACGGGGTATCACGTTTTTGTATTGAGGAAGAGAGAACTAAAAGAAGTTTGCTGTTCGTAATCAATTCCTTTTTAGTTTGTTCTTTCTTATTGATGTGACATTTTGGACTTCTGAGTTGATTGAAACGAAAAAATAATGCAAATTTATGCAACGACCTTTTATGACATCTCTCTCGTATTATTATGCTAGTTAGATTATAAGTTGTAGATTATGAACCGTTTCCGTTCTTCCTTATCGAATCAAAGAAATCTCAGCATTTTCCCGGTCGAAAACGGCCAAGAAATCACAACAGAGATAAACGAAATTGAATGAACTAGTCAGAATAATTAATTAAAATATTAAACTCGCCTAGTTTATTAACTAATGGATCCCGAATTTCCTGTTTACATGACGATTTCTTATCTCGCTTATTGGCGATGATGGTAATCTGATTGAGAAAAGAAAACTGATTTCATTATCGACAAATATAGGCGTACATGTTAAAAAAGAAGCTCATCCAAGAAGAGGTGGAGAAAATTTGGAATGAAAATGAAGGATTTTTTTTAACTAGCTGTCGATCAGATAATATAAAATCCGGATTATCTGCAATTCAAATGTTTGTGTGCGTGTCTTTTGGACGGACAAATCTTAAACAAAAAAAAAACCCAAAAATTGTCATATATAAATATTTAACGTTTATGCTAACCCACTTTTTCTTTCGCGTGGACATGTCACCAAAAACTTAAAAAAAGAACGGGCAAGTAAGAGTGCCAGAATTGTCCAAAAAGAGATCGGTGAAAAACCGATTGGAATACATCAACTTCTTCTTAACGCGCATTTATAAATTGTCTACCAGTTAATTTGATTTAATCGATATCGCATTGACCAAGTGACAATGGCGGAATAATTTTACCAAACAAATCATGTGAAGAGGCACGCAATCTAATCAGATCATACCATCTGTTGGTAAACCTCGTACAATATTTGAGCAAAAAATAAAATAAATGGGAAGAAGAGGGTGAGAAATGGTAAAAGGAATCAAACAATCGTCCGGTATTTAATATTGGAAGGACCTATCTCAAAAAAAAATCAGTGAGACATACAACAAAACGTTGATTAATGCCGATCTTGCACCCTGTAGCCAGAAAGAACAAGTAGAAGCGGAACCGAAGACGAAGAATCCAGAAAGGAAAAAAAAGGTTGAATTCGGACTTTTACACGCTTCGTATAAATACAGGTACAAAAGCGCGATTCTTCATCATCATCACCAACTATTTCACTCTCTCTCTCTCTCTCTCTTTCGCCCACGAGAAGAAGGATCGATACGAAAAAAAAATTAACTCGACCAATGTCTATAAATCAACGAAAAGAAAAATCTTTCTGGGTACGGTTTTCGACCGTTTCTTTCATTTCGACATTGTAACCGATCAAAACCAGGGTAAAGACGTGGAAGAGGTGAAAATGGGAAAAATATTTATTGCCCACACTGACAGGATCCACTCCTACGAATATGTTTACTTTTGTCCGAGATCTGCCACACGAATAATGGTATTACAGGTATGTATAACAGCGAAAGGAAAGAATGGGAATTCGCTTTCAGCCACCCCAAAAACTGCCGTTCAAGCGACGATTTTAATTTTTTCCGCTCGATGGCATTCTTCTTTTATAACGTCGTAAATTTTATACAGAAATGATTGGTTCTTAATTGAAAAAAAAATGTCGGAATCGGTTGGGAATTATGGTCCGAAGAGTTTTTTGGATGAAGCTGTTTAGCCAATTATTATTATTGACCTACCAAAATACAAATTAATAACCATCTTATAAAAAAAACATCTAAAAGGATCTTTGCAGATCTTTGACTTTAAATGAAAGCAAAGTCATATCAATCAATTTGCAAAATCTATCAAACAGAGTTTTGTTCGTGCAAATGCGAGTATCTAGTACGAATTTAATTGATCGTAAAGAGTTCCCATTTAAATAATAATAAAAAATGCGTGTGTGCGTTGAGGGAAGACTCCCCTAATTTATTATTATAACCAGTTTTTTTTTTCGTTTGTTCCTCTCTCTGCAAATAAATTCCCTTTTAATCATCCGTTATTTTGCATACAAATCCAAACGGACACGTGACCATGTTTTCAGTATTTATGTCATTAGAATCTTCCCCCCTTTTTGTTATTCAACAAATATCATCATATCCAATTGAATTCCTTTTCAATAGCACAAAGAATCCGCAGGAAAGTCACTCATTGCAATTGCTTAAATTAATAACAATTTTAGTGTCCAAAATGTCATCTTTCGTACGAACTTCACATTATTGCTACGTTTAGTACTAAAAATGTCATCACCTGCATGATGTTTAGATTAAAGCAACTTATTCGAGTTTACTATTGATTTGCTTTAAATTATTACAATAACGTTTGTTTTGGTGTTAAAATTGTCATCATCCGCACGAACTTCACGTTATTGCTATTTTTCTTTGCTTAAGATCATTAAAGACATCATTTTGGCAGATATAAAGGGATATTATCGATTTTCTTTCATAGTCTTCCATTCAGTGATTTTTTATGTTTGCAACGTCGGGCCAATTCAAATGAAAAAAATACAACAACTAAATATACGAGGTTCGAATGACTATCGGAAGTTCCGGTTTAAGGGATACTACTGGTAATAATGGGCAGCAGTCGACGGATGTTAAAGTTTCGCTCCTTTATCTTTTTTTTATATATACATTACATTCTGGTTATTGTTGTTCCTCGTGCAATATGATGATAATGATGGCGAAGGGGAACGATGATGCATCCTTACCATTTTTTTAGGTTATATAAAAGATTCGGTTCCACGCGACAAATGGATAATTTATGGCCGTTTTCTAGTTAATTTTCCTAACGAATATCTCTATTCCCAAGTTCTGCTCACTGCCATAGAGTATTGCTTTATTCGTCTGATTGGGGAAATAATTTATTAAGTTCTAAGATTGTTATTGTTGTTGTTATTCAAATCCGAATACCATTTAGGAATGTTTATTTATATTTCTCCATTCGAACGTTCGCTTTAATGTTCACAATCATAATGGAAAAGCGATTGTAAATTAAGTTGGAGAACTCTTTCAATTCCCTTCGATAGAGAGACACGGTCGCCGTTGCTGTTGTTGGCCCGGGCAAATGGAGAAAAGTTATGACCATCGCACGCTAAAGAAATAAAAATTCTTCGATTATAACTTTATAGCACTAAACATTTGGTTAATAATAACGATAACTAAAATCTTAATAATAATTCGATTTCCGATATAAGAACCACCGTCAACCACCTCCTCACGATTCAATCTCTTTCTCCACGATTTTTATGGACCTTACATTAGGAATATGGACGAAGAGAAAAATATTTAAAAAAAGAATGAGGTCGTAACCGTAAAGAAAACTATCCAATAATCCTAAAATACGGTCCACGTACGGCCGTTATATAACGTTAATAAAGAATGGGAAGAAAAGCGCAGGAAAGAGAGAGGAAAACTGGCCACACAATGGTCGGGCAATAATATTATTACTAAAAAAATATTAAACGAAGAAGATGGAATGAAGACGATGCCCGAGAAAGAAAAGTAACAAAAATATATTTTATCCATACGTAGGATTCGACAAGGAGAAAGATGAAAGGCGAAAAGGGGAGACGTTTCTTGTGGATCAGCGGAGAGCAACCGCTTAAAAGACATAAAGTCTAAAATAAACAACCATCAAACAGTTATATTAGTCCGAAAAGAAAAAAAAAACGAAACGCAGAAGAATATAAAGAAAACGACCGAAAAAGCAGGGAATAAAATTGAACCAACAGAAAAACGAAAATAACCAACAACTATCCAAAAAGTGGGTGAGAGTGAGATAAAGTGTACCTCTCGGCAAGAAGCACGGTGTTTACGGTATTGTTTATGAGATTTTCGCGGCGGGATAACCGCCCGTCTTTCATTTTTTCCTCTTCATCGTTCCGGGGGCATACGTACCCCCGCCAGTGAAACGGACCCATCGTTGTCTCCACGGGGGCCGCTCCTAACACTTTTTTCCGGTCCTCCTTTTGTTTATTCACCGACCAACAAAACAACACGACGAGAAAAGCGTATATTTGAGCTTCAACCTAACAAAAAGACCTAAACATCAAAAAAATATAACATTAAATCCCATGATGGGCGATCGTAAAAAATGTGATACGGTTAATCAGGACGTTATGACACGTGGTTACCATCACTTTTACGTAGAAATAAGGGTTCGGCCCTCAGTTTTATGAAGGATATTCCGCTAGGAAAATAATTTAGAGAGCGTTTAAGAAAGGTTCCACTTCAAAACGTTTTCTATTAAGAAACAAGCAAAAAAATAAAAGAATCTTCTATTTGATAAACAAGAAAATTTGAATTTCGATTTTTAAATTTACCAAACCTCAAGTTAGACTCAATTTTAGAAACGTTACAGAATGACTCAATAACAACGATTCATTTGTTAGGCAACAAAATTAAATTTACCAAAGGTAAAGTTAGACTCAATTTTGGAAATGTTGCAGAATAACTCAATAACAGCGATTCATTTGTTAAGCAACAAAATTCAATTTGCCAAAGCTCAAGTTAGAGTCAATTTTGGAAATGCTAAAGAATGACTCAATAACAACGATTCATTTGTTAAGTAACAAAATTAAATTTACCAAAGGTAAAGTTAGACTCAATTTTGGAAATGTTGCAGAATAACTCAATAACAGCGATTCATTTGTTAAGCAACAAAATTCAATTTTCCAAAGCTCAAGTTAGACTCAATTTTGGAAATGTTATAGAATGACTCAATAACAACGATTCATTTGTTAAGCAACAAAATTAAATTTGCCAAAGCTCAAGTTAGACTCAATTTTGAAAATGTTGCAGAATAACTCAATAACAGCGATTCATTTGTTAAGCAACAAAATTAAATTTGCCAAAGCTCAAGTTAGACTCAATTTTGGAAATGTTAAAGAATGACTCAATAACAACGATTCATTTGTTAAGTAACAAAATTAAATTTACCAAAGGTAAAGTTAGACTCAATTTTGGAAATGTTGCAAAATAACTCAATAACAGCGATTCATTTGTTAAGCAACAAAATTCAATTTGCCAAAGCTCAAGTTAGACTCAATTTTGGAAATGTTAAAGAATGACTCAATAACAACGATTCATTTGTTAAGTAACAAAATTAAATTTACCAAAGGTAAAGTTAGACTCAATTTTGGAAATGTTGCAGAATAACTCAATAACAGCGATTCATTTGTTAAGCAACAAAATTCAATTTTCCAAAGCTCAAGTTAGACTCAATTTTGGAAATGTTAAAGAATGACTCAATAACAACGATTCATTTGTTAAGCAACAAAATTAAATTTGCCAAAGCTCAAGTTAGACTCAATTTTGGAAATGTTAAAGAATGACTCAATAACAACGATTCATTTGTTAAGCAACAAAATTCAATTTGCCAAAGCTCAAGTTAGACTCAATTTTGGAAATGTTAAAGAATGACTCAATAACAACGATTCATTTGTTAAGCAACAAAATTAAATTTACCAAAGGTAAAGTTAGACTCAATTTTGGAAATGTTGCAGAATGACTAAATAACAACGATTCATTTGTTAAGCAACAAAATTCAATTTGCCAAAGCTCAAGTTAGACTCAATTTTGGAAATGTTAAAGAATGACTCAATAACAACGATTCATTTGTTAAGCAACAAAATTAAATTTACCAAAGGTAAAGTTAGACTCAATTTTGGAAATGTTGCAGAATGACTAAATAACAACGATTCATTTGTTAAGCAACAAAATTAAATTTGCCAAAGCTAAAGTTAGACTCAATTTTGGAAATATCAAACAATGCCTCAATCACGGTGATTCATTTGTTGAGCAAGTGATTTAAAACAAAGCTTTAAAAGCTCAAATTGGGTTCTTTCGGGTTAACTTCGATTGATCAGCATGAAATTGGTGGATCATTTTGACGTTGCCATCAAACGCAAAACAATAATAAAAGCGTTCGATGAAAGAAAATCCTTTCTGTATACAGAAGAAGTGTGCGTTTGTTGAATTGAAGAGATTGCCTCTATTATTCGCCAGTTATTGCACAACGTCAGATTGCGATTCCTCTTGATTACCATCGTGACCTAACAATTTACGCAACTTTTATTACACTTTGGAGCCTCTTCTTTTCCTTTTCTCTTTCTTTTTTTTGGCCTGTCATCGGCACGTTCCTCTTTCATTTAAGTGTTTGTGTGCGTTTGCATTTTCACGCCTGATCGATTCGCACTTCTTATAGATTCATTGGCAGACTTTTGTTTATCTAAAATACAAAACACACGTGTCCACTTTTTGTATTGATCATCATAATCATTGTTTGGCTTTAGACGGCGATTCTTTTATAATTGCCATTCCATGAACTTCAAATTATAGCGATCAATCAATTGGGGAAATTGGCGTTCATTAAAAAAAATTAAATTGGCATTTTGCACTCGAGGCCATTATAATCCTCCTCATCTCTTGCTGTTTGTCTCTTTTATTTTCCATTTCTTTTATTATCATCATCATAACGCAAGCATATTCCACGTGCCTCAGTCACGACACATGTAATACACGTGTAATTATGTATATTTCTTATGTAAATGACCGCAGGATTATAAACGATATGATTTATTCATTTGACTCTTTCACTCTTTCTCCGTTGTCCCCATAAACGATGTCTTAACGTTCCACCTGGGGAGGGCCAACGAACAGAAATAAAAGTACTCGGAGACATTAACATTTTCCATATTCTTCGCTCCAACTTTTATGTTTATTGCGCCCATACACATTTGTCAACATCCATTAAGTTAAATGAGGGAAGGAGGCTTCAGACGAAAAGACCGTCGAGTCGCAGCTCGCAAGAAGAGGGCCGCTGATGGCACTTCAAGAAAATCTGGTAAGAGCGATTCGACCGTTTGAAATAACAGGTAAAGGCGAAATTTCACATTCGTTAGTCGCTACCAAATGATAAATGCCGCTCCGCAACCGCGCTCAATCATCTTCGTTCCGAAGGGAGAGACGAAGCTTAAACGGCAATAATACAATTAAGAACCGTAAGCTCGCCTCGATGCGAGAGATTTACGATACGTGGACAGAGTGGACCGGAGATGAGCCATTCAAATGGACCGTCGCTCGCGATCTCGTTAATCAAAGCGGACGAGAAAAAGGAGTTTAGTTAGTATTTGGACAATGAGTAATATCTAAAGATGGTAGCTTTCTTCTGTTGTTGCGACAACAAATGCATTCGATTCTTCTTGTTTAAATCCAACACAATAATAAGTCGTACAAGAACAAATTTGATGAGTAACGTTTTAATGGCCGTACGCAGCGTGATACCTCGGATGGACGAGGATGGACAAAGGAACGTTGGATGGCCCGAAGTTGGCAGCGAATTTATAATTCGTTCCTCGCACGAATGATCGTCGCTCGAAGAATTTTTCTGTCGCAAAGATCACACCAAAGAACGATCTAATTGATTCGATTAAACTAATTGAAGTCGCTTCTTTGTTTATAACGCCCTCGTTATTCATACGGCGCGTTATTAAATTAATCCATTCGGATAAAGTGCATTTAGTATCAATTTAATATCGTATTTTAATAGTTTAGACATGAATTTCCATATTAGATGGAGGACGGCGATTACATTTTATAAGTGCAAATGTTTGCAGCATTTTTGCATAAGGATTACCATACGATTATTATTTAAATGGACCTTTTCGCCATTATCAATTATTTCCCTATATAAATATCGTCTCCTTTTTTTATTAATTGCATCTAATTAAAACTTGTAGAAACACAATTAATTATGAAGATCAGAGCGATGTTGGAGAGCGCATTTTGAGCGACAGGCTTCCACTTTTCCTTTGCCATCGTCATCATCATGGTCAACTTTCAACGTGATTTAGTTATTTAGCATGATTACCATTAATTAATTAAGCGTTAATTTCGTGGGATTAATGTAAATTTATTTATACGAGATGCACGAAGGCATCTTAATTTCCACAAAATGCAGAAAACTGGGGAGAGGGAACGTCGACGATTAAAATTTATGCACCTGCATTAATCAGTTAAAGCAAATTCTTAATTTGATTAAGAACTTTGATACGTTTCCATTATTTATTATAAAGCCATCAATCAAAAATATTTATCGCTACCGTATAATTTGATTAAAGCCCACACGCGAAAGACGAAGGAACTTAATCGAATTAAGTGGCAGCGTTGGAGTATTTTGCGGGCAATTCGAATTGCTCAATGACGTAAAAGTTGCAATTTATTTGACCATCGAAAAGACGCGACTCTCTCAAACTCCAGCCCTCCTCTCGTTTCTAGTCGTCGTTGGGGTTGCGACAAAGAGACAACACTAATCAACCCCTATTTGCGATGGTAAGCAGTTATTTTCGGGCGCAAATCGAATCAGCTGAATAAAAATGATGAACAAACAAACGTGCATGGACGGACGGGCGGATGACTTCTTTTTTGCAGCGCGTTAAGGGGACGATTCCTTTTATTCTTCCTCAGCATCAATCGATGACTTTTCACGTAATAAAAATATATCATTTACAGATGCAGCGAGTCATATATGCAGCACAGGAAAACAAAAAGTGATAGATTCGCGCTTTTGGCCGGCGACGATGTGCTTCGTCATTAGGAACGTTTCCGACGATCCGAAAATCCAAAAGTCACATCCGATTGATGGTCATAAGCGAGGGGGTGCGATGGACGTTTTCTGAAAAGTCATCGTACAACATCGAAAGCTCGACGCTCGAAAGTCGAAATTTTCTGAAAAGAAAATCGACGACTTTATTCGAATTTGAACAAAAAATCGTTTTCGTTTCCCAACTTCTTCCAAGTCGTTCCTGTTGTTTTGTTGATGCCCGTTCATCCACCAACACGCCTATCTTTTATTTTGCCCAGTCACGCTTCCACCAGAAAACGCTCTCCATTACATTGTAAAAAGGAAGTTTATAATAGTGATGGGTGAAGGGGTGCGATGGACCGTAACGAATCCACGGCTAAACAGGCACGTGGCCGCCGATCATTAGCAGGCGTGAGAAGTTGGAATTGATTTAAACGGGCACGAGGACGAACAAAAAAGCATGGACACGATGCATGAGCCAATTCTTTTTTGCTCTGCTGTTGATAACGTTAACAGTTTCGCGAATGGTTATGGAGCGCAAGAAGTACGACAACAACAACCGGAGAGGAAAAAAAGCGATTCGCCATTAATACTATTTACGCATAGAGAAACATTTTTAGTGGGGTTGCAAATGATTTATTAAACGCTCGATGGTGTTAAACTGTTCGCGACGTTTTGTTTACGATTGCGCCCGTTGTTGTTAGCGGCAAAAGTACGAGCGAGGCGAGAGGAAGAGTAAAAAGTTGCCGGAATAATAAATGAAGCGGCAGGAACGCGGGCGTTTTGTACGTGGCGCTTTATCAATTTATTAAATGCAACGAGGGGTTATTACATCTATTTCGACTTCTTGTCTTCGTTGTTTTGCCGGTGGCTGATGGCTGTGCGGCTCTAATTTATGCAGCTTTCGGGTTTATCTTAGCCGGAGGATCGCGGAACGCCTTAGATTACTTTTAGCAGTCCAGTTTATCGATTAATCCGGTCGCACTGGACTTTAAGAGGTGATATTTAATTTGTTGGGGCAACAAATTTATTGTCCCATCGCGAAGGAATAAAAATTAATTTCATAGCCTTTTATTGGGCGCCATCGTCATCAAGTTCGGCGCTAATTTATTGTTATTGTGGATAATAAAAGACGAACGCCTTTTTTACGATGCCACTTATTAGCTTCTTTAGAAAACGGCATTAAGCAGTTGATGTCTTTAGTGTCAATAAAGAGTTTCGAAGATCACCTCCACGGGTTTTTATTAAGATTTAATATTAAACGTCCAAAACCCCATTAAAAATGTTGCCTTCCCTCCGCAACAACTTTCAGTTTGTTTTGTTTCACTTCTTCCTCACTTCGCTCCGCAGTGCAAAAAGAATCGCGAATTGATGGCGAAACGGGGTGAAAGGAATGTCGTCGACGAGGTGGAAGACGGTGGAGACTTTAGAAAGATGCTCGCCATCTGGAACGATTCGCTTTTCTTTTCTCTTCGCCGTGGTTGATGGTCCTTGACTTTTTTCCATTATCTTCCTTTCTTTCCTGTGCCATCATTTTTCCCATTCTGTCGGTACTATTATTTTCAAGAATCCTCTCTTGCTTCCTCTTGATTCCTATCCATCATCATCATCAACATCGTCTTCTTCTAGGTACACACGTACTTTATAGTGTGAAGTACTATATCTCTTATGGTGAAGCATCGCGCTGATTTTACTTGCAGATTAAGTTGTGAATGATTCACACTTTTTGCACGAAGTGAAAAGAGTGGCGGCGGCCTTCCGCCCCATTGATTTCACCAGTATCTTCGTATAAAAGCAAAAGCAGAATGAGGGTGGACAACAGAAAGACCGAGAGAGAGAAAGCGGGAGACTTTTTCTTTATTTATATTGATATTGAGTGCGGGTGTGGATCGAAGCGAGCGTTCAAATTTATTTTCTGCTCGATTTAGTCCCTATTTGCAAATTTGCGAAAATATCAAACCCTCTCTGTCTTCTCATATCGCCGCCGCTGTTTCTCGTTGCTTCGTGGATGCAGTCACTTAATCGAATTAAACGTATCCTCAACTCCAATCTCTTTCAATCTCCGTCTTCTTCCAATAACTTTGTCCACCGATTTCTCCGGCTCTTTCTTCGTCTTTGTCTCGCTTCCGAGGGTATTTATTTTATGAAGTCCTCTTCTAGATGAAAAGTAACGGCCGCGACGACAAAAGTATGACACCCAAGTCGTTTCTGTCGTCTACGACGTGGTATCCTTATTGGCGGAAACGTCGGTCCAGTCCAGCCTCCAGCTTGCAGCCATTAAACATTATCAATACTCCTCCTACCAATAGCAGCGGCAAATGTTTAACAATATCTCTTTCTCGCTCTCTCTCTCTCTCTTCGTTTAAAGGAATCATCAACGAACAATCGCGTAGGTGGAATAATTAACTCGATTCCGATAATTAAGATAATCCACGGTTTTCAAGTAGGTGTTAATTTACATTACCTTTGTATCTTCTTCTTAAGTCAACTTCTCGAGATATCTTCTTAAGATATTTTGTTGAGTCATCGTTTTAAAACATCTTCTTAAGCCATTTTCTGAACCCAACTATTTAAGACATCTTTTGAAAATGTCTTCTAAACTCATTTTCTTAAGCCATCCCTTTAAGGCATCTTCTAAAGCCACTTTCTGAAGCCAACTTTTAAAGACATCTTTTCAAAATTTCTACTGCACTCATTTTCTTAAGCCATCATTTTAATACGTATACTTAAGCTATTTTCATACGCAATCCATTTGAGAACTCTTCTTAAGACACTTTCTCATGCCTTATTTTTAAGACATCTTCTTAACATTTATTCTAAAGTCATTTTCTTAAGGCAACATTTTAAGACATCTTCTTAACATTTATTCTAAAGTCATTTTCTTAAGCCAACACTTTAAGACGTCTTCTTAAGCCATTTTCATACGCCATCCTTTTAAGACATCTTCTTAACATTTCTTCTAAATAAAGTGATTCTCTCAAGTCAACATTTTAAGGTGTTTACTTAAGCCATTTTCATACGCCATCGTCTTAAGACATCTTAAGCCATTTACTGAAGCCATCTGCTTAGGACATTTTAATACATCTTATTAACTCATCTTTTTAAGCAAGTCATCCTGTTACGCCAACATTTTAAGACGTCTACTTAAGCCATTTCTGAAGCCCTCTTCTTAGGACATCTTAACACATCTGCTTAAGACATCATTTTAAGATATCTTCTAGAGTCATCTTCTTGAGACAATTTTTCGATTCGACGATCAATTTTTTTCATTTCTCGGGTTCGAAACCCATCTTCGGAAATTATGATGGTCACGGTATCGAGTGCCGATGGGTACGATTCTCCTTGATGCGCTCGCATTGGAAACGGAAAGAGACCGACTAGAGGAGTCGAGGAAGAGAGAAAGTTTGCTTAATTATGTATCCAGGAGGCAAAACGATCAGAAGATGGGATGAAGTATAACCAAACTTTGATCCTTTTGTTTCGGTTTATAATAACAATAAAAGCCCGAGTCGTTGAAGATGAAGAAGAGCAACAGCAGCCGGAGTGAGTATCCGATGCGGCAGCTATCTTTCGTCTGATAATAATAAACGTTTTATTATCAAATTTTGATTTTGTTTTGTTTCTTCCGTGTAACTCACATGTTACGGCTGGAATAGGTGAGGGAGGTTAAAGGCAGGTGGTTCATTTTGGTGGCCATTGCGGAGGTGATTCCGTGTGGCTGAAGGCTATCACAACCTACCAACAGCAACATCCACGTACTAATTATAGCATTTTCTTCTTCGTTATTATCGTTGCCGTTGCACTTGAAGAGATTCGGAATCTCTTTTTGGTTCGTTATTAAAATTATAATTAGTGATTCGATTGGGACGAAGATCGCGGCACGCGAGATAAAGATTTCCGTCGTGATATATTATCCATCGACCAATCGCTTTGTTTGGTTGCGTTCGTTTCAGATGAACGTTTTGAAGGGAAAAATCGTAGCAGATTTGAGAGAAGAGAAAAAGGAGAAAGAAATAATTGGCGTTTCCTAAAATTTGCAGCGACGACATGCAAATATAGAAATAATTGTTCTTAGAATCGTGTTAGAGAGGAGTAAAGTGGGTAGAGTTTGTGCAAGAATTCCTACGATTCACTCGGTCGGATTTTTCGATCTAAAGACGTGCAATTTGCCTATTTATTTTTTTGCTTGGTTTTTGTTTTGGGACCATTTTTACGTATAAAATTCGAAGCAATTTAATGAATTTATGCACGGAATCCGTTCGACGTTCCTATATTGCGATTATTAATTTTCCGTGCAACTCAAAAATAAAGGACGTGTATAGGACCGAATGGCAACAAAGAAGAAGTTTTTGAATGTTACGAAAATTTGCATATAATTATAAGTCAGCTGCTGTAAATATCTCGGTTAGATTATGACCTATATTTAACGAAACGAACGGTCTTTATTGCTACTGCTACAAGAAAACATATTAAAGCAAACTACAAGAAAGAGACCAAAAGCTAGATGATTTTATTTAACGATACTCCCCTAAAAATAACGTTCCAATTATTTTATTTCATTCTTTTTTCTGTTAAATGTTTTTGATTTTTAAATTGGTGGACCAATAATGGGCACCTATAACTGATTTTTAGGGTACCTTACCATCCATCCTCTTATCTTTTAACAACGGTTCGTGTTGCCTTTATATAATGTCTTCTTGGCATGAAATCTAACTTTTTCACCACAATTTCATTGACTACAAGAAAAACAACTTCTAAGCGCCGCGAAAATGCTTCCCAAGAAACCTATCGACGGAATCATCATTTGTTCTTCAATAAATGGTTAATTCTAGTTGGTAACCTGAAAATATGATTTTGCTCGTTACACCAGAAGGTGATTCAAGTCAAGAAAGTTTTAAAATTCGGTCTTCAGCTATATCAAAAGCCAAAACGAAGCACGTCCGTTCGAATCCCACGATTTAAAGTCACGTCTCTTCGTATTCATCTAAACATCGTTCTTTATTTAAATCTTTGACCATTTTTCAAGTTCAACCTAGCTTTTGAAAGAACTTCGAATGGTTATCTATGGTTAATGAAATTGGCTGGAACGAGTTGTATCATTAAGGCACCATAAACGAGAGATTAATTAATAAACAATTGCCAATCTCGATTAATATTTAATAAAAATTGTTGGACGACAATTAATCATAATTAATTGATTCGTAAATATGCACTTTCGAATCGCGAGAATTCCATCCCACGTATTCGTTTATTGTTTCATTTGCTATTTATACGACCAATCGTTATGCAATTATACAAATGCCAATCGATAATTAAGCAAATTAATGATGTCGCAATTTGCACAATCGAGGGTTAATTGTTCAATCATTTTAACCGAAGATTTGAAACCATCCGAATCCCTTATAAAACGAATTAAAAAATCCTTAATTCATAAAGGAAGTGCGGAAAGATTTATTTATTGACTTCTTGCAATTGGATAAATTATGGACGATGGAATGTGCTGAAGGAAAAAAAGACGCGATATTTATGTAATCTAACCATTTATTGATAGTTTAACATCGAAAGGAAAAAAAACGTGGCTGTTGCTGCTGAAGTCGTTATTATTGTTGATGATGATAAACGATTTGTTTTCGATGAAACCTTAATGAATTTCGTTTGATTACCTTACTTCTTATGGCCGGACCATTGTGCTAGCGATTTGTTGTCTTCACTTAAAATGGTATAAACAACATCGCAGAAGATTATAAATAAAAAATTATACCGAAAAAAAGTGGTGGACGACGAAGAAAAATGAATCGATTGAATTATCGCTTCCACTGTTCTTTTTTGCCGTTAAAAGATAATCGCGGAATCTGGCGATTTAATAGAATAAGATTTATAATTGCACCGAATAAATCGATTTTTTTGCTGCGTTAGCACATTTCCACAAATTCCTCGACATATTGCGATCGCTTTCTTAATGAGGTTGTAACGTGGATTTAAATTGAAAAATTCCAATTACGATCGGTTTTGATGTGTACTTGGAAATACGAGCGATCGTGTCATTTGTAAGGAATTAGATATCAAACAGTTTTAAAGGTGCGCCTTTTCGATTGCAATAACAATAACGAAAATTCGCACGTTACAACAGTAAAACGCACGTACTTATATGCAAATTGCTGAAATTACAAGAAGTGAAAGTGTCCATCGGTTGAGAGACAATAACACAACATCGTATTAATCAATTTGCTGCAGTACGGAACGGATCGTCATCATCATTATCCTTCAATAACGTTGCACGAAGAATTGTATCAAAGGGCAAAATAGAGGAGATTAAAGGGGAACATTTACGACGATGATCTTCAGCAATCATTCTTTTTGCATCATCATACGAAAAAAGCACACTTTTCGAATCGACGACCAAACAATGAGCCACATAACGTCGTCAACAAAAGGACAATTTATTTTTTTCTTGTTCGGTATTGTTGTTCTCGTTGTTTTCTTTCTCTCGGTTTCTTCTTTTACTATTATTGTTGTTGGATGAATTGACGACGACGACGACGATAATAATAATAATGAATCGAAGAAAATAATAATTATAATAAAACAAACAATAGAAGAAAAGGTCTCTCTTTAGCGGAGGCACAAAGAATGGGTCGAGAGCAAAAGACGGAGCATCGGAGAAATAATAATGTCTCGTGGGTAGTTTACGGTTCGTCCCTATAATGACACTGTTTTTCGGGGTGGGTGTCTCGGGTGCGGTCCTTCACATAACCGACAACGAGATATCCTCTCGCTAGGCACTAAAAATCATATTACGATCCGCTGTTTATTGTGTATATATGATTTCGAGAAAAAAAAAATAATAAGCAAGAAAGTTGAGAGAGAAGAAAAGGCAAAAGAAATAATAATGAGGACGGGCACGACCCGATCGTCCAAACCCTAATGCCAAGTCATCTATACAGACACATACTCGAGAAGAAGGCAACACCAAACGATGGAAAAAGCGGCGACGAAGAATGAGAAGGACGCACAAAAATATAGAGGTGTGAGTTTTTTCTCTCTGCGCTTAAGACGTAGGTCGAAACTCGCGTTATTTGTAAACCAATTCCAATGTCAATTCACCATCCTCGAACCGTCGATTCTTAATCAATTGACTTCCATTCATCTTTCTACAAAAGGAACCAGCAACACATTAACCCAAATGAAACACGCAATTCAAACATCTTTTTGAAACAATTATTTTCCTCATAGAACAGATGTACGAGGGGATTTCGATAAGTCACATTGTCAAGAACTGTCAAAAAATAATGTCCCCCATTCAAGCCAGAAAAAATCCGACCGTCAAATTAGACAAATTTGCGGGTATCGTGCAAAGTAAACTTTCTTAAAATTTCTTATACTGGGACAAATTTCTGTTGCAATTATCATTTTTGCAATAAAGTTGTCCTCGTTAAAATCGAATTAAAAACGTCGCCGCGTTTATCAGTCGTCTTCTCACGTAAGCGAAATTACTTAGTTGCGGCGCAAATTAATTGCACGAGAGCAGGTGTCAACGGAAACCGATGACGGCGAGAGGAAAAAAATTCGTCATTATCGGGTCGTTCGCGATTGCCGCAACGAAGAAGTGGTAGCCAAGTAATAAAAGTGTGTTAGCTCAAGGAGCAAATTTAATAAGAGCAACGGCAGCAAAAGAAGCGGAAAAATGAAGAAGAAGACGAAGGTATCGACGATTACGACGCGAAGAAGGCAATTAAAATGTCTCGCTAGATCTTTTCAATTTTTTTTATTGGCGAATTTGCGAATTTGCATAAAGTTTACTTTAAACGGCGGTTACGTACTGTCGATGATGACGATGACGGTACGATGGATTTGACCATTTTTGGATCCGTTCTTCTTCTTCGTCTCCGCCGTGGTTTGCGCTCGTTGGCATTTTGGCGACCGTAAATTTAAACATCGGCCGCTGTTTCGAGTTAAACGCGTGCCCCGATAATTACCTAAATTCCTCGCATCGTCGCCACCTTATATTAGACCGAGAATTCTTAAGGCCCGGAGACGTAACGACCGAGAGACGTTAAGACCGAGGATCCTTCGCGATGAGGACCGTCGCGTTCGTCGCGTCGCACACGTTGTCCGCTTTTATACTTTTAATACCGATCAATTACGGTCCTTTCCCCAATTTTTTCCGGCGTTTTTTATATCCAAAACTGCCACATGGTAATCTGCCTCTACCTCTTCGGGTTTCATTTATTTTTTTTTTGCTTTTAAGAATTCGTCGTGGTGCTGTCGGCCCGGACGAAAAATCCTCCGGGCGCTTTTATTTTCTGGACATTAAAAATGATAATAATAATAATAAAAAGGGTACACACAAATTAATAATGAGTCGAGATAAATAATCAGGACGCAGTGCCGAAGAAAGATGCAGAAACACGTCGAGACGGACGGAGAACGAGCGCGATTTGTGTCTCAAGCATTAAACGTCCTTTTTTTTGGGCGAGGGGGGAGAAATACGAATTTATACTAGAAAAAAGGATTTACGAGAAAAACAAAAAAGTATTTACAAGAGAAAAAGAAGCCTTTGAAAATGATAGTGTAGAGGATGAACTTGAAATTCGCTTATAAAAAGGTCTTCGTTATTTAATTGCACTTTAATAAAACAGCTCGACCACTTTTTCTACTTCGCACTCGTTCTTTATTCCCGCCTCGACACTTACGTAGTATAACGGATAATCAAATGGTCTCGTGCAAGTAGAAGGCATGTCGTTAAACAGTGCCCAATTTTTGCCCGACTTTTTGCGCGCATTCCTCGATAATTCGCACGCGAAAAGCGTTCGATCACAAAAACTGTCCGATTAAAAGGCGATTCGATAATTGGGGGCGAAGAAAATCGAACGGTAGCTCGGCATCCGGATGACGACGATGACGATGATGGCTCGCATTGTTTGGGTCTTTCTGTAATAACTCCGTTTCGTCTTCCCCCGACCTTTTTCCTTTCGTATAAACACCGGTAATATCCGTCATGTATCATGTTCATGTCCGTATATCAAATATAATGATCTCAATGCTGGTTATCTAAATCTTTTTCTTTTGCCTTTAAAGCGGCCGCCCGTTTTGAAAAGTCCGCTTCGTCTCCTTAAATTTGAAATAAAGGTCATCTTTAATAAACAAAAGAAAAGTAACAGGCGGACTATTTAATAGACGAAAGGACTTTATTGCAAAAGAAGACGATTTGGCTGTCGGTGGAAAAGAGAAACGAAACCAGCAACTGTTTGGAAATGGATAATGATCGAATTTAAAAAGCCAATCTTTTAAATGGCCTACAGTTTCAAACGATCCGAAATTGGAAATGATCCAACAATTTTCAAATGACCCACAATTTGAAATGGTTCGGATTACTAATTGTCCAGTTTCGATTATTCCATCTATCCGATTCGCGAATCTACCTGCAGCTTTATAATAATAATAACTTTATCCAAACTTTGGTTTTTTTTTTGCAATACCACACGGTGGGTTTTTAAGAAGAGGCAAACGTGAATGATGAAGAGGATTCGGTAGCAATTCGTTTAATTCGAATAATTGCATTTGTACAATTTTAGTATGTGTAGGTATGTTGCGAATTTTATAACTCTTCGTAACAAGCGTAACATACGGTGCGACCAAGAAGTGAATCGTTCGCCGCAGCATTTGCAGTTGGCAAACATGTCTTTAGCTGTATATCGACGTTGACGAATGCCGTTAACGTCAGTTAACGAGTTTCGTCGCGTGTTAATCAATAACCGCGTACGTTTTCGCTATTCGACAGCGCGAGTGCCGACCGATGGAAACGATTTAATTTGCGATCGCTCTGTACTATGAGCGACAAAAAAAAAACGATAATGAAACGGGCCCCAAATGGATGCGAGTCGAAAAATATGTATCGAAGAGGACCGAAATTCTTAAAGGAAATCGACAGCGTACGAAGAAAGAATCGAACGTACGTCGTGGCGGTCTTGTGGCAATAAAAACAAAATTCAATCTCTGGCCGTTCGCCTTTTCGTTTCTTTTCCCTTTAATTTAAACATGTGTCCAGTTTGGAATTTTCGGCCGGGAGAATGCGATGGTCCCATTGTTGGCCGCATCAGAGACAGATAAATTACGATCGACGGTTCGCGTATGACAGTGGCTGGCTGCAGAAAAAAGATGAAACAGCGTTGCGAATGAGCACAAAAGAAGAAGCGAGTGATCGTTTAAATATAAATAACTAACTGTACATTTGCAAACTTTTTGCTCCCCTCCGTTGTTGGCGTTGTTTTGCAAGGTTTTTCGGTCGCGTTGTTCTTTTGCGAAATTTTTGTTCGTCTTTACCATTATTTCTTTCTTATGCACGGCGATCGAGATGATGATGATGATGATGACCGCGTTGTGTGTGTGCCTTTTGTTTATGACGCCGCATGAATATTCATCGAATTAAATGACTATTGCCAACACGCGCAAAAAAATGGTCGCTTATATGGCATTCGATGCCGTTTAATTATTAAACGTTAGGCAATCGTTGATTTTTCGCATGCGATTCGATTTTTCTTTGGGCGCTGCTGCCGTTGCGTTTGATGGGTTCGATCGGTTTCTATAAGTAACCATCACACGTACGCATCGAAAGAAATGCCGATTGTATTCGGTACCGATACGATTCTTTTTTCGCGTTCATTGCGATTATAATTAATCTAAATCGCGTAATTATAAGCGAACCGTTCAATCCGTTTTAATTAGTTTTCAACTTTTATGGCGCTCTCGTACGTTAACCACGTTTTGCTAATTAATTTTTTCATCCTCTCATGCCCGAAACGGAATTAATTCAATTGGTGTCTTTGTTCGATTTGATTGATGGCAGTCCGCGAATTTCCGTCCAATTTAAAGTTCTTCCTTTTTTTTCCTTATTCGCTAGCTACCGAGTTTACAATGAATAAACAAGCTAGCAATTTTCTGCAATATAGATTGGCGAATTTTTGTTAGTTCTTTTCGTCTCTTAATTCGATATAATTTGAATAAATTTTACGTTACGCTAACGCAGCGATGGTATTCTAAAATATACCCCGATGTTGATGATGATGATGATGATGACGATAATGATGATCGCCCATAAAGGAAAAAAATGATCCTGCGACAAATTCCGTCGAGGAAAAACTACGAACAAATCTGCAAAGACCGCGCTGATATTGATGATGATGATAATAAGAGAGCGTTTAATTTATTCCAGTAGCGCTTTAAAATATAATATGGCCATTTACAAGTTGTTGTACCGGTCACTTTATTACTATTATTAAACGCAGAGAAAATTGACTTATTTCGCATTTACGATGCAATTTTATGTAATTTCGCCATAGAAAATTGTTTCCGCTTTAAACAACGTTACGTTTAGTAGTCCCGCGCGATTTAATGCTGCCTACGAGGAGCTTGGATCATGATCGAAAGAAAGCAAACAAGAAACGAGTGAAATATGTAATCGGTGCGAAGAAGGACGAAGCAGAAAGATAAGAAGATTTGGATCGCATTTTTTTTGCGCACGAACCGCGATTTATCTAATGAAGTAGTAACGCATATCTGATAATATCAATAGAAGAAGGCGAGCCAATTAATTCGTGAAGTCAATTAGCAACCTTAAACAGTTTGCAATTTATGCTTTGGTGTAATTAACGTGGTGTAATTGTTATGCGAAGAAAAGATTGCACAAACCTGATGATTATTTAAACGATTCGTTTGGTTGATTAAGCTGTTAATTAGAATAAGAACTCGTTATATCAATAATCCTCAGGTTATTATCACAGCAGAAATCGTATAATCCAAGCCGAAGCAATTGTTGGTTATAATCTAACGGGGCGACAGAATACAAAAAGGGGTTAATTAGGTTTTCTTTGTTTTTTTAAAGGGCCGCAATTTGTTCCTTTAAAAACAAATTTATTATAACAATTTGCTAGCGAAAAGGTTCATTTTATCTAAGAGAAAAAAAACGAGTTAATCTCTGGGAACAAAAAATTGCGAGTAACAATACGTTTCTTTAATGTCGTTTTAATGGTAATTATTGGGCTTTTAAATGTAACAGTTCTGCAAATCTTTATTTTAACAAAAAGAAACGTTAAAAGGTACTTATTAATAATAGTAAACTATATAAGGACAAAATAATGGTAGACGTTTGAAGCATTTTAAAAGTCACTTTCGTTCATGTTGCCTTCTTTGGTTTCGTAAGGGAAGAATAATACCGAAAAATAAATGCCCTTTTAATAATATAATTGGATATAATTTGTTTAGAGAGAGAGTAACTTAATAATATCATCTCCATCGACAACTTCCATAACGTTTATTATTGTCCTTATGTTTACCCAAAAAAAGAAAAACCTCCTCTAATCCTCTATCTCTCTCTTACTGTTTTCTTTTCTTCTTAACTGTTTTCCCCCAAAGACCTACACTTATCTAGTCTAGACAATGTGTCTTAAAGACACTAATTTGACGTGCATTAGGCTCAGTTTAGATGTATTTATTTGATTATCAGCATTAAGTGAAACCCTTTAATTTTCTGCTCAACAATAACGAACGATTAGAAATTCGAATTTAGAAGTATAGCGGTTTATTGAAGAAGGAATTAATTGTCGCTGGGCTTTTGTTTCCTATGCGAAAGAAAAAAGGGAATTTTAAAATCCGTTTACATCATTCACTCGTTTTTCATTCGGATGGATACAAATGATCGTGGACGAATCCAATAGGTTAATAAATATTTAAATCGAACGCTAAATCGTTAACAATTCATGATCTTCAGTTCCTCTTGCTTTTTTTTTTCTATTTAATTCGTCCACTTTTGAAAAATAAGTTAGAAGATTGGGATTTCCTATCCGTCCATCTATTAATTGTACGACAACGTTTTAAAATTCGATTCGATGGCATTAGCATTTTCTCGAAATTATCATTCGTCGACGTTGTCCAAAGGGAAAATCGCCTTTTAATCTCGATGAGAAACCATTTTCGTTGCCTTCTTTCTTTCATACGAAACGGTGACACTTTATCATCGATGACGATTCGAATTTTCGACGAATGATTGAATGACTGACTGACTGAATGAGTGACTCGGTTGCTTATAATAAATAAATAGGTAGATTAAAGTGGGCAGGCAATTGAATAGACGGAGCGGTAGCGCGGCGGAATTTATTCAACGACTTCGTTTTGTAATTCAAAACGACGAATTTTTATCATTTACCGTCGACGACGACGATAATTTATGAAAATCAAATGAAAATTCAATCGGAAATCATTTATATGTCTGCGCGTTATCCATCCAGTAGAGATAATAAGAGGAGTTTGTCGGGTTGGAAAAACGATATTATATTGGAATAATGATCGAAACGACAAAGGTAAAAGGAAGAACGAAAGAGCCGCAGCAGCAGCATCGGCGGCAGCGGCATCAGCGGCAGCAGCATCATCGGTAAAAAGAAGACTTTAAATCTGATATACCCGTTGAAGATGGTTAGCCCCCGGGTCGTGTAATGGTCTATAGTGTGTACGATGATGATGATGATCGTGAAGAAGTGGACGAAGAAGAAAAAGATGAACCGGTGCCGAGGCCGTCTGGACTTTATATACCGAACGTGCTTATTATTATTACATGGGCAGCAAGCAGCAGACGGTCTCCGCCTCGGGTTATGATTACCTTCTTCTTCATCATCATCATCATCATGATCAACATCATCGTCATCTCTACAGTATACACGATCGTCCCTCCTCGATAAAAGCTCTCTCGCGCTCTCTCCGGCGTACCTTTACAACGTTGGCGAAGAATTTTATTGATTGATTGAATTTTTACGCGGTAGACAAACCGAAAACGCTTCGCGAGCAGACCGAGAATTTAAATAACAAAGCGAATCAGTGCGCGAATAACTTGGCGGATAAGTTTGCAGAATAAGTTAAAGACGAAAGCGGACAGATTGGACCAGATTGAAGCGTTCGCTCTCTCTCTCTCTCTATCGCGCGCGCGTCCGTGCGATTTTTTTCCTCGCCAGTTGGTCATTGCTGAAAAATGTTGTTGCCTCCTTTATAAGATACGTGTCGTACATTTCTGAACACCACCAACATCGAGCGAGCCCGATAAAAGCGGAGAAAAAGGAACGAAACGGAGAAGCAAAGGTGAAAACTGCGAAACAATGAGATAAAATAAAAAACGGGGGGAAGAACGAGGAATAGTAATGCGAGGTAGTAGCTAAACGTTTGTGTCCGTATCGAAAACCGACAACGGTCGAGCGAAACTAAGAACAATTGTTCTCCGAAGAAGATGCTCCTCGGCGTTTACGCTTCTCCTTTTGCATCGGCTTTTTTACTCCGTTTCTCGACTGTTACGGCTACTGTTACTTGCGAGGACGATTTATGTTAATGCCTCGCTAAAAACAAAAAACAATCCAACGGCCCTTATCGTTCGAATTAAACAATACGCGACCCATGGATTGTTCGCCGTTTATTCTACGTTTGGACCTCTGCTTACACACGAATAACAGCAAAAAAACGACAGCGAACCAAGTGGAAGCGAAATAGAGAACGCAGAGGATCGCGGAATAAAAGGGGAGACCGCAAAGCGTCCGAATCAAAACCGACTCTTTTCAATTTTTATCGCAGCTCCAGAAGAATTCTCATCAAGATACGTACAAATTATCACAAAGAGGCACGAAGAAATTGTAAAACTATTGCCACAAAGCGCTATTTCGCTACCGTTTCCAACCCAATCCGCTGCGATTATCTTCAATTCGTTGGCTGCTGCTGTTGCCTTTGTTGTTCTTGCCCGTTGTTACTCGCTGTTTGTTCGCTCTTCCTTCGTTCTTCAACTTGAAATTACACTACAAACCCACGCACCTATTTCATTCACAAACAAGATTCTTTTTTCTCTCGCAAGAACAACTACTCCACCTTCGTATTGATCTGGAAGAGGTAGGAGATGCTAAAGATTTTGTAATTGTTATAGATCTCTGAATGAGCGGCGAAGAAGTCGAAAACTTCATTTAATTCGTTGCAGCATCGATCACAAACTTGTGCCGAATTAAGTATAGTTAAGTTTGGCGTTGGTCGTTGATGGTTTCAATTCTTCAGCTTGGTAAACTGACAAAGGGTCTCGCTGGGCAGATTAATACAGTCGGTACGTCCATTCTTCGGCGGTCGGGGCCGCAAAGCTCCCGTTGACTTATTGTTACAGTCGTACAATTCAGGATTAACAATCGCATTACGATAATAACGTTAAAGAGGAGCCAACTGATTAGTGCAAAGTCGCGACTTCTTGTTGCGTCCCGGTTAACAGAGAATAACGACGGCGGCGAACGAACGGATCGAATGAAGTAATTACGTCGCGGACAAATACGTCGAAACGAAACAATCGGAATCTATTAAAATGTCTCGAGGGAGGCGAATTGATGGCGGTGTCGCCATCGTTTTGTCTCTTCGTTAATAACAACGAAATCGACGAGGGAAGTAAGTGTTGAATAAATAGCGAGACGTTCGCGATTTTCCCTTTGCAATCATCGTCCACTCGAGGCGCAGACAATTGCGGGGACGCGATGAAGATGATTGCGAGATAGGGAAGGATTGCAGAAAAAAAAAACGAAGAATCGCAAACAACGATGGTAAAAAAAAACGAATCACAATGCACTTTGTTCCTCTCCAATACAAACGCCAAAGAAGAAAAAATTGACGCGGCGGGAAGGAAGGAAGGACGGAGGAATAATAGCGACATTCGGCGACAAGAACTAATGACATCGGTTATATGTAAATAAAATATAAGCGTAACAACGCGGCGGTTGGCGCGAGACGAGGAGGTCGCTGCTGGACGAAGAGGCGAAGAGTGCGAGACGGCATCGAATGCGGCGTGAACTGATGTTTAATGTATTGCGATAGGTGGCAGTCGATTTGTAATGCAGATTCGCGGATAGACGATGCGAAGCAACTCGAACGCGATGGCAAAGTTTTTCGCCGGGCGACGACGCCGATGACGACGTTGCGGTCAGTTTTCCTCGAGTTTAACATCCGGGAAAAACCGCACGTTGGCAGTCGACGACCCGCGAATTAAACTCGCTTAAGCAGTTAACGCAACAACCGATAGCAATCAAACATTAAAAGAGACGCCAATCTTTGATTCGTGCTGTATTTTGTTGTTTAAAGTTGCTGAACTTTGGAAAATTTCTTGTCTCCAATAAGTCTCGTAACAAAAGCGGTCATAGACGTCGGTAATCCGCCAATAAGAGGGCGGATGCGTTCGTATTAATTATATTGTTGAACCTTTTGCCCAGAGGCAGGTAATATAAATCCCTATTGGTATTGTGTTTTTGGCGTATTATGCAAACTTTTATGTTTGACCGTAAGGATTTGCACAAGCGGTAAAAAGGGTTTAATTGTTTTTGGTTTACCTCCTCGATAAACTTTCTCTTTTATGGCATTGCGATTGTCCTTGTTGTTGTTAAGCAATATTTGCGATGTCGTTAATATTGAAAAAGTGCCAATTGAAATCCCTTTTGGTAATATCAATAATTCATAAAACATAAAGGAAAGAAGGTATGGAAAAAAGGAAAGAAAAAAGTGGTAAGAAACGTTAATAAAGAAGAAGAAGAAGAGAATATCGCATTAATTGGTTTTATTACTTCATTTATTTGCCCGTTTCTTCTAATTCGGTATTTATGCTTGATTACAATAATTTTTTTCCTCTTTCGTTCACTCTAACATTTCCTTTTTGAAATGTGTCTCTTCTTTTTGCAAATATTTAATACATAAGGGCACACTTTGACGTTCATCTGCTAAACTCCAGCGCACATGTTTCTCGATATAGACGATCGGACTATAAATAATTCCTCGTTCGTTGTCCAAGTTGATGATGGCAAAAGAAGACGAAGAAGCAAAAATCGCAAAAGAATTTGATTTCCTCCACGGTTTTCTTTTTCTACCTCCCAGCATTGCTTTTTAATAATACGTCGCTCTTCCTCTTTCGTACACATATCATCAACTTAAATGTCCTTCTTGCGTTCATCATCATCATCGTTGTCGTTTATTTCTTGCGATTCAACTTTTCTTCTCGGTGTCTCCTGCCTCTTTTTGTTTTCTTATCGATAAAGCAAAAAGACTGTTATCCAAGCAACGTACATACGCATACATGGACGGACATCGAGTTGGTAATGTAAAAACAGGTAAATCTGGAAATCGGTCTCGTATGCACGGACGAAGATGTAAAACGGCGCCACTTGTTAACAGATCAGACAATTTTGCAATGAAAATCGTTTTAGCAAAAAAAGGAACGATTCTTTGGATTAAATAAGCGAGAACTCTAGGAATCGATTTCAATTTGAATCGCATTCTTTTACCCCGACAGACTAAGTTGCTTCGGTTTTATTCCGTCGACCGGAACCTGTAATTCGCGTCCGGATTTGTCAGTTTTAAAGGATTCATGGGAAAGCGTAACAATCCATTTCCGGTCGGATGGAATTCCTATGAATAGTCGGGCGCCGAACCGCGCGAATTAAAGCGGCTATCGATCGAGCGATGGCGCACGCTGTATATGATAACATCGAATTATGCATTCGATTAGTTAAACATTTTCAAGCGCGTCTTTAGTAGGAATCCTTTCAGTTGTTAATTAGGATGCGAGAAAGAAATTAATAGAGAAACTTGAATGATTCAAGACGATTTCTCCGTTGGTCAGAATTTGAGGATATTTACATTTTTATTACATTCCTGGGCCGCAATAACAATCCTCGTAAATACGAGAATATGTTGACGACGATGTTGCCGTTGATGATGATGATGGTTTAAAAAGGATGGAACAAAAATTAATTCTCCGTTTCATGTTATTTATGCTTGTAACGGGACCCGGTCGAGCGGTTCCTGAGGAACGAATAATTTACGAATAAAAATTAATAATTTCAACAATTAATTAATTGACGGAATCGAAGCAAGCCGAAAAGCTTCACTCGGATTATGCCTTATATTCCAAATGCCAAACGGTGGATTTCTTTGGATTAGAATAGAGAGATTAGCCTCTGGAATTATTGCGTTGCGGATTTTGATGAATGGCTTACGATATCGAGGGATAATAACGTAGACAAATGGAATAAATGCGGCAGGTAAAACGGTAGCAAAAATCATTTATTACTCTCATTATGCAGCTACAATAAAGTACGAATTTATTGCCCGTCTAATTATCCCCAGTTATTACGTCAAAATAATCCATGAGCGGAATTAAAGCCGAAGACAATTCGAAAAAGAAAACGAATTTTAAGTACGGATAAGTTCGTTAAGAACGTTCATTGTTTTCGAAACATTTTCGCCGCATTTTCGGGGAACGTTCGGCGCATTCTTTTGGCAAAATTTGATTTATTGCGGATGCGGCGACCTTAATTCACGTGGGGCCAACCTTCGAGCGATTATTGCTCAAAATTTTAATTAAACAATTAACTCTATTCCACATAAAGGAAATATTTAACCGTTAATAAAAAAACAAGCAACGAAAATAAGGCAAGTAAATTAATTAGCCATAAGGCAATTAAAGCGATATTTTTTTTCCGCACATCCGAAACAATCCTGCTCATTTTCTTTTCGCGGGTCCCTGGTTTAGATCATTCTTAATAACCCATTAACTTTGCTAATTAGGCAAGATTAATTAACGCAAACAACAGCAGAAAAAGTTTCTAAAAGCAGCCAGAACGGTGGAAGGTTTGCCCCAGTTACTTGTTGCTGTTCAATTCGCCCATTTCTTCAGCCAGTTGTAAAGATCCAGTAAGGCGACACTTTTTGCTCGTTTCCTTTCGGCCACAAAGCATTCAATCATCGCAATAAAAAACTCTATCACAATTTACCTGCATCAGTTATTATTCTTCGTTGTAGGCGTAACCGAATTCCTTTTTGAAAAGAAAAAACCGTATCGTATCTAACATCACTTTATTCTTCAACATTCACGCATTCAGATACACGACACCTTCATCCTGCCCTAAAATTATTTCTTCTGAATCGTAAGCAACGATGTTAAAAGAAGACGTTAAAGACGACGCGAAGAAAAGAGACCATTTTTTCAATTTTATTCCTCGATCCATTGGATTACTCGCCACTTTCTGACACAAATTGCGAGCCAGCTTCTTATCGCTTCGCCAAAACGATAATCAACAAGTTAATATGCAAGACCGTATTTTGGTGTTTGGCTAATTAAGAAAACGGAGAAACGAGCAATAAAGGAACCGTCCATCGAAAGAATCTTCCCGTTTAATTGGTTAATTAGGCGGGCGCACGCTCGAGGAAGAACGACGAACCGAATTTTTTATTATTACCATTAAATGCGTTTGACTGAACCAGTGACCTGATTTTCATAATATATACAAATAATGACGGTGGCGATGATGATGATGATGATAATAAAAGTAACCCTCTAGTGAAACGTTTCGTCCATACATATGTATAAGGCTGGCTGGCGAGCGGCAGCAGTGGCAGCGGCAAGCAAGTGCTAATGCCCTATTGTATTGCAAATTTCATGTTAATTTCGGTGTGTGTGGCGCAAGCCGCTTGATTTGTGAAAGCAAAACCAAAACTGCTACTGCTCTATACGCCATCGTCAACATTAGCCGAAAACGGCGGTCGGTAACAACGGGCGAAGCGGTCGCAACAGGTGACTGGGAAGATTTACAAGAAGCGAGGCATTTTAAAGGAATAATTCACCCGGAAGCAACAAAAAAAAAAAGAAAGAAAAGAAACGCCACCACTCTAAAACGTTTTTCGCCCATTTCGCGGGCATCTAATAACTCCCGACAGTTGCGACGTATCTTGACGATCAGTTTTTCGTTTGTTGTTTTTCTTGTAAACGATAACGACAACGTTCGCAAACATCTGCATACGTTTGTTTGTCGATGTTTGTCCTTTTTTATTGCGACGAAGTTGGAACGGCGGAAAAGTGTGTTTTTATTAAGGCGAAAAGCGACAAGGAACAAAAAATTCCCGACGTCGCGATATAAAGTCTGAGGAGATCGCGTGCGATAAAACGTTTAGCATTCGTTCTCTTTTTCGAGCGACGCGTTCCTCCTTTTCCACCCCGTCATTGTTGCCAACTTTCCTCTTTTTCACTTCGCCATTCGCCTCGTTTATTTACGCTCTACATCATTCCCAACACTTTATTACGTCCCGTGTCGTTTTCTTAATCGTAAATTAATCGTAAAAGTCCGGCTAGAAGTCCGGGAACGGAGAAGGAGCGAAAACCGGCCTGTTCAATTGTTTTCCGCTCAAGAGAATTTGTTTACTGAACGTACGTCTTAGCGTGGATCGTTACTGAGCAACTTAGGGGAGCTTTTGAACGACACCGGCGTTGACGCTATCTAAGACGTGCGGCTAATGAGCGATTCTTTGGCGAGTTAACAATTCCTTATAAGCGCAACCGGAAGCTGAAATCTTCAGTTTTTCCCTCGTTCAATCTCCGTTCCTCCTCGCGGCGTCGCTTTTGTTCCACTCTACGTGCTCGTTGCGGAACTTTGTTCGAGGACGTCCGACGCGTTATGTGAGCGATTCTTGGGACGGTCTGGTGCTGGCTGTTGCCTGGTTACCGTGCTCTGCCAAGTGTAAACACATCCCCACCACGGAGGGGAAAGCGCGTCGGAGGGCGTCAACCGGGACCGTCGGGCGTATCCAATTGTCCTTAAGGATACGGCGGTGACGTCAAGCGATTGCCATCGACGAGGCCGGACCGTCGGGCGCGCGCACCCGTCCTGGTGGGGAGGCATCGGAGAGAGAATCGGAGAGAGCGAGAGAGAGGGAGAGAGAGAGAGAGAGCGTCTCTCTTCTTTTTTGCTCTCCGCGTTCCTTTTGTCTGGTAGGTCTCTCGGTCTAGTAGGGGTACCGGTCCGTATCCAGAAAGAGCGTTTTTAAAGGAGTCAGTAGTTGAACACGAACCGTGGTGTAATGTCGTACGGTATAAGAGATGACGATGATAATAGCGTATGTGAGCGTGAAGTTGCTGATGTCGTTGTAGTCGTCGATGTGCTTGCGGTTCCGAAAAAGAAAAAGAGAGGCGGCATTTAGATTGCGATAGACGTGCGAGAGTATTCGTGTATTTTTTTCGACAAGGAAGATTATCAGTTGCGGAACGCCCTGTATATACCACTTATACGTACATTTAATTTTAATACGCGCGTTGTTATTTATCGACCGATCGGCAACGACTAATTTATCAAATCGAACAGTTGGTGATCGGTTGTTTTCCCTTTTTCGTTTCCAATCGTTGGTTTGATTTTCGACGCTGCGAGACGACGGCCCGAAGGAAGATTTGTGCAGTTTCTCGCGGCGGCCAAGTGCGTTAGTTGGTACCCGTTGGATCGATCGGTGTGTGATTCGATTATTATCATTCGACTAGTGCGCGCCGCATTTACTCGAACCGATCGCCCAATTGCGAATTAATCGTCCGCCCATCAAACAAAAGTGTGTCGGAGAGCGGGGTGAAATCGGCGCCGCCACCAGGGCATGGCGGCCACCACGTACCTGTCGGCTAGCAGTGCGGTACCGACAGACATCGACGGCAGCGTCGTCGGCATGAACATCGTCAGCGGTTACCACACGACCGCGTCGCCGCGTTCGGCGGCCGACGCCAACGAGATGAAATACCTGCCGCACAATCACCACCACCACCATCACCAGATGGCGAGCTCGCCGTCGCCCGGCGGCCACGTCTCGTCGCTGGCGCCGAACCCGTGGGTGAGCTTGCAGCCGAGCGCGGCGGAACATTGGAGCGCGTCGATGACGAGCATGCACCACGCGCACCACCACCATCACCCGCACCAGGACGTGAAGCCGCTGTCGCAACAGGCGGACATGATGCACCACCGGCAGCAGCAGCAGGGGATGGGCTCGCCGCACGCGTGGCACACGCCGTCGTCGCACTACAACCCCGGCGGCGCCGGCTCGCCGTTGCAATACCACGCCGCCGTCAACGGCATGCTCGTGCATCATCAGGCGGCCGCGCCGCAGCTGCACCACCCGTCGCTGCACCGCGACATGCAGAGTCCGCACAATCCGCACCATCCGGACCGCGACGTGAGCGGCGGCGAGGACGAGACGCCGACGAGCGACGACCTCGAGGCGTTCGCGAAACAGTTCAAGCAGCGGCGCATCAAGCTCGGCTTCACGCAGGCGGACGTCGGCCTCGCGCTCGGCACGCTCTACGGCAACGTGTTCTCGCAGACGACGATCTGCCGCTTCGAGGCGCTGCAGTTGAGCTTCAAGAACATGTGCAAGCTGAAACCGCTGCTGCAGAAGTGGCTCGAGGAGGCCGACTCGACGACCGGCTCGCCGACGTCGATCGATAAGATCGCGGCGCAGGGCCGCAAGCGGAAAAAGCGCACCAGCATCGAGGTGTCGGTGAAAGGGGCGCTCGAGCAGCACTTTCACAAGCAGCCGAAGCCGTCCGCGCAGGAGATCACCTCGCTGGCGGACAGTTTGCAACTGGAGAAGGAAGTGGTGCGCGTGTGGTTCTGCAATCGGCGGCAGAAGGAGAAACGGATGACGCCGCCGAACACGCTCGGCAGCGACATGATGGACAGCATGCCGCCGACGGGGCACATGCACCCCGGGTACGGCCACCATCCGGATCTGCACGGCTCGCCGATGGGACAGCACTCGCACTCGCACAGTCCGCCGATGCTATCGCCTCAAGGTATGGGTCATCAATTAACGGCTCACTAGCATCCGGCCCATTGGGCCTCAATCCTACATCATACAGACAACGGTTAAACGCTCTCAATGTTCCCGCGCACGAACACGACCGCGTAGACAAGCCGCCCGGATCCGATGCGACGTCCGCCGCGAGTCGAATCGCGGCGACGGATCGCCGACGAAATAGCGCCTCATCCAACGTTCAACTCTCCGGTCACGAACGAACGAGAAATGCCGTTTTGCACTCGACTGGCGAGATTGAAGCGAGATGCAAGAAAGAGAGAGAGAGAGAGAGAGAGAAAGCGCGAACGTTGACTGAGAGACTTCGATCGATGGACAATTAGACGTTGCAAAACGCGCAAGAAGTTAAACGATCAGTGCCGACGGTTCGTTTCTTGAGATCTAATTTATTCGTTTCGTTTCGATACTTTTTCTTTGGGACAATTTGTCGTTAAAACTACCTCAATGTTAATAATCTACTAGAAGAACTGTGCTAGTCGCAGCGACGAGAGTTTGACTTGCTAAAGTCGAAAGGCGGATGAGCGCTATTGCGAAAATTCGGGTTTTGTGTCTGTATAATGGAAACCAACATCACAAGCGTAATTAGGATGAGGCTCAATTAAAACCAAGCAAAAATCGATTGAGATGATTATAAATATGTATAAACAATTTTAAAGACTGGCCGCCCCCCTTCGTGTGCTCCAAAACCAACCCCCGGCCCCCTATGCGAGACTTTCGATGCTAAAACATAAAAGCGAACGTTTGCGACCTGGGGGGAACTATTCCTTCTATAAATGAATTGAATTAAATTAATTAATTAATGCACTAGTGCGTGTGTACCTTAAAAAAAGCGAATCGAATCGAACAGAGAGGAACCGTTTTAGTTTCTTTCGCATTCATCATAAATTTTTTGTAAATAAAGTTATTTAAATTTAAGAACAGTTTTAAAAGCGAATATAACGAAGAAGATGCCGGATGGATGGAGATGACAAACAAACAAACGAGAATAAAGAATATTATTAATTAATGATTAAACAAGAAGCAAAAAATTTTAAAAAATAAATAAAAATTAAATTTGTTGTACATTTAATTGTATACTGTAAATAAGGAGGAACGAGGAAGAGGACGTGTGTTAAAAAGAGAAAGAGACAAAGAGAGAGAGAGAGATGAAAAAGGTAAAGACAAATATAAATAATATTCCGAATGAAAAGTATAAATTGAGGATGCAAAAACAAGTACGAATTATTTTGACGTGGACGAGTTTTCCAAAATTCCATTTTCTTATTTCGGTTTTGCAAATTTCAATATATCGATTTATTTCCAATTATGATTTTTTTAAAAGTAATATATCGAATAGTTTCCGAACTTTGTGCGTAATTTTCGACAAGAATTAAGAAATTTCAAAGAAGATATTTATATTTGGATTTGTATCGGTCGATGGATGAAAGATGTACATGGATAAATAAGAAATTTTTGTAAATATAGAGACCTAAAAATTATTATTATTATTATAAAATTAAATAAAAACAAATACGAGAAAAAGAAAATTGGATTTGTAATTAAAAAAAAAAATGAGAGAAAATGAAAATTTATTTGTAAAGTGAAATGAAAAATTCAATTTTCTTTGGTTTTCCTCTTTATTATTTATTTTTCTTTTAAAAGAAATCCCATCGAAAATTAATGGTTAACGAACTACACAGCCCCCCTTGAAAAGCATCGAATAATTTTGATTTAATACACCTTCTTCGAATAACAAAGAGTGAAAACGCTTAATGAAGAATCTCTTCTTTCGAAAGTTGTACGTTGCAAATTTTCCAAAAAGCCCTTTTAAGAGAGCGCGTGTGAAAGAGAGAGAGAGAGAGAGATTAATTGTTATTAATTATTATTATTTTTTGCAAAATTTATTTAAAATTAATTATTATTAACGAATCAAATCGAATTGTGTTGTTATTATTATTGATATATTATTATCGTCCCCTTCTCACCCTTTTATTTTTGTAAATTTCGTTTCTAAAAGGAAATCTTTTCTCTATTTGTCCCCCTTTATTATTAATTAATTAATTTGACGTGCCGTACTTTAATTACCTTCTTTAATTAATGAGGAAGAAAACTGAATGAAAAAAGCGAGCCGACCCCCATTTTCTATTATTGCTAGCTATTATTATTTCGATTCCTTTCACGATTATTTTTTATTAATTTTTATTATTTTATTTTTTCTTTCTTTTGGTCATAGATGTGTATATATTTATTATTATTATTATATTAATATTAATTATTATATCGTTGTACGGTGTGCAAAAAAAATTGAATTAAATCGATAATGTTTTTAAAAAAGTAAACCAAACGAATTTAATTATTACTACCCCATCACAAATTATCTGGACTTTTTTGCGTTAAACGAGTGCTAAATATGTGAAGTTTAATATTAAACAATAACGTTCGGTACTTGTCCAAAGAAAATCGGTCAAAGAATGGATAATTTCGATTGGCAAAATGAAATGAGAGCAAAGAATAACTGATTTTTACGTTTTGCAAGTGCTTATATTGTTTGGCAATTCGGTGAGTCCCATTTTCTTTTTTCTTTTAATTTGATATTTGCTGCACTTTAATTAACTTTTTCTAATGCATGCCAATTTGGGACTTTGCGAAAATTTGTGCTCGATTGCGGTCGAACAATTTTGAAATTGGGCCATTTTAAAGTTTTCGTTGCAATCAATTTCGAATTAGCAATTTGTGTCTATCCATACGAATTTGTCAGGGTTTCCTTGAAAGTTAAAAGTTTTGTGCGAAGCTTGCAAAAATGTATCCGACTTTTTCGCAATAACTTTTTAACTGGCATACCGTTATAAATTTTACAATACTTTAAGTATGCCGAACAATGAAATTAATAAGAAAGTGCGTAACCGAAATTGGCGAGCATTTAAAAACAAATAAAGTAAAATAAAAGAAAAATGTTTGCGAATGGAAAAAGGAGTTCATAATATTTTTTTTTTCATTTCTTCCAATCGAAGCCTTTATAGATAAGATACCAATTTGGAATTGAGTGTATTGCTCATCCTTATCAACTAACGTAAACGGAATGTTTTGCAAAATTTTCTCGATTATCGTGAATACCGTTTTGCGTATTAATGGGAAAGTTTTGCAAACAATTTTCCCAAGGATTTGCAAATCGTTTTTGCATCTCTTTTCTTTCTGCCTTCGTTACCCTAGGCCAAGTATTATGACAAAATTTCGCTCTATGAAACCGGTCTAATCACATAAAGTTAATTAATCAATGACGATCATAATTGATTGTCGTATTAAATAAATTGCGAATTTTGAAACGGAAAGAGCAGGCAGATAGATAAATTACCAATGAAGTAATTATGAAATGAAAACTTTAAAATGTTATCAATCAATGCAATAAAACAATAAAACTCCAATCAATCGAAATATTCACCGATTAAAAAACTTTGCGAAAAACAAAATCAATGATTGTGATCAGTGTACAAAAGAAAATAATTGTCATAAAACAAAGAGAGAAATAGATGGCTAATTAACAGGTAATTACAAACTTTTATTAACTACAAATATTAATATTCGCTGCAACGACCCAGAATTAATTACAAATTATGCAAATAAACAAATTGAAGAAAAGCGAATTTGAAATTTTGCATGAGCCTTAAAAGCGACATCCTCCGGATTAATTAACACTTTTGTGCTGAAAGGAAAAGTTTTACGACGGTCTAATTAGAATTTCGTGCCAATGACAATTTTTTGTTATTGCGATTTGTCCACAGGGCTAATTATCATAATTACCAACTTTCTTATTACTAATTATTGCAGAGGAGGCCCAACAATTTTTATTAGGAATTGAACTATGTTTTACGACAACATTTTTAAGAAAAATTTTGTTTGTCTACAAAAAGCAGTCGAAACTTTTGGCTATTTATCAAATTGCTAATAAGACGTCCTTCGTGCATCTAACATTTAAACCGTTTTTTTTTTCAAACAGGAAAAAAATGTTCTTCCGTGTTCCTTTCGTGATGTTTAGTGGATTTTATTAATCGACGGCGATTTGTTAAATCGATGCTACGAAGAAGTGTCATCGAGGTTGATATTTTCATTGAATTCGATGCTTTTTTCGTCTCAACCGAACAAGTTTAAGAATCTTGTTCGACATTAATCAAAAATTATTTAAATTTTCCCAACATAATCGAGAAATGTTATGATCTTGACAATATTTTACCAAATTTATCATTTGAAATTCTTGTGAATCAGCTGGATCTGAATATGGATCTGAATATTTGATTTTGTTAGATCGACCCTTGACTTAAGGTTGCAAGAATAATCAGCAAGCGATTCATTATTTAAAGAATCCGATGTTAATATTATTGCATTAAAGTAAAAAACAAACAAACTAATTTCAATAGGAAAATTTGCATCGCATTTTGATTTATTAGTCTCTGATAAATGTTAACATGGTTCGCGTAAAATTTTTATGCAAATCGCAGGAAAATTACCATCGAATCGCTTCTTTAACAGTTTCGTTTGCAACCACATGATATCAAGAAATTTCCGATTAATTCGTCACAAGCTTCACTTATTAACGGCGATAGGTTTCCCCAATTGTGCAGATTTTCAATTAAAACGTTCAGGGAAATCCCTCTTTTAAATCCGCAAGCGGATCAAAGGACGGATAGAAAATCAATTTTTTTTTACTAGATTAAATTTGATTCTTATTGTCAGCCACATGAAAGACTTTTCTTTGTTTCTTCCTGTTATTGTTGTTGCTCTTTATGTTATTTATTTGCACAAGTGGTCGATTTTGTTATGGGATTATGTTTTATGGATTAAATGAAAGGGAAAATAAAAATGCGAGCAGGATATAATAATAAATAAGGGGGTGAACGAGATTAGCGATCTCAAAATATTTACATAGGTGTACCGTACTCTTGGACTTCTTTTTTTTTTGCTTTGTTATAGAAAAGAATGCAAATAATTCAATTATAATCGATTGTAATTGCAAAGCGTTTTAGTTAGTTGCAGATTGTCCACGTTTAATTAAGAATTTGCATTAATTCGTTAATGGGCCGTAAAAAAATTATAACAATTTGCCGTTGCATAAAGTTTATAACGATGTTGATGATGATGATGGGGGATTCTTAAACAAAACCGATCTTCTTTCTTAACATTATTAGCCGGATGGTTCTTTTAAATGCCAGTTTATGACTAAAACGAGATGAACGAAAAACGAAAAATGCAGTCCGAAAAAGCAATTTATTAACTGCGTTTAAAGTGTATTTTAATTAATTACGCCGCGGCCGTTCTTGAATAACATTAACGTCACAACCAGTAGGTACGTGTAAATATATTAGCGGGTTGATAATTAATTTTCAGTTTCGAAAGAAAAAAGGCAACAAAAAGGAATCGGCGTTTAATCAATCAGTATCGCATACAAACGTAGTGGATCTAATTAAATTTTCATAATTTATAATCGTTAATTGGAATTAAAGCAAATTAACAACGAGACATATGATATTTGTAATTTCCTCTTCATACTTTCTTTTGGTTTCTAATCCAACCATCATTAATTTCCTACAAGAATCAAAGAGATTGTTTGTTCTCTTTGAAACAAAATTTTCTCGCGAGTTTTTGGTTACTTTTATGAGTTTTTTGCGAGCTTTTGGTGAGTTATTTTAAATAACATAAAGGCAGATTTGTTTCTATGCCAAAGCAGCCTAAAGGTCTCTCTTGATTTAGATCTTTCACTTTTGTTCTTGTTAGACCTTCAACCTTTTTGCCATCTTCTTTCGCGGCGCAAAACTATTTTAATAATAATAATTAAATAGCGAGTTCTTGTTTGGCACGAGACGATTTCGAGGAACCGTTCGAATAGAATCTGGGGATCTATGAATGTGCAAAAGTTGTTTTTTTGGTTTTCTTGTAAAAAATCCGCTTTTTTGATGTTTTTTTTTATAAATAATTTGGGTCGCACACGTGCAACACCTGACCATTATCGTTTTCATATTAGGAATTATATGAGGAGAAGATGTATATATATGAATAAATGTGGAAAAGAAAATAAGAGATTTTTGTGAAGAAATCTCGTGTAGCAATTCCACAAAAAAACGTGGAAACAAGGAGATGGCGATGATGATGATGATGACGAAGAAGGAACAAGAAGGTATGGATGAAATACAAAAAGAAAGAAAAAAAAAACAGGTTCACATAATATGTGCATCATGGACAGCGCGAGATGGAGCTTCTTTTTCTTCTTCTTGTAATGTGATTTCGTTTTATTCGATTCCTCCTCTCTCTTCGTTTTCGTCTTTCCTTGCCTTTCCATTTACTTTTTCTTTGCTTTATATTATTCTTCACCAGCCACTTCCATCTCGTTTTTCCTCTTATTCGGTGCGCTCCGTCTTTCTCCATCGCTAAATTGTGTTTAATATTAACATTCAGATGTCACATTAGATGTCTAATTTAATGCCTGGATTGTGGCTTTACGCCGCTTTATCGGTAATTTATCGAATTGACATTTTACCTCTTGCCGAACTCGTAACACTAAACACACTCAACAACATCTTTCTTACCTTTTATTATTAGTCTCATCTTCTCCATTCTCTTTATCTCTCTCTCTCTCTCTCTTCTCAATTCTTTTATTTTCCAACTTTTAAAAATATATTTCTCTTCGAGAAAAAATAAATAATGTACCCATTTGACATCGATTATTTTTACTGTTATTCGCCCAAAACGAAGCGAAGATACGTCGATGAAGAAGTTACCAAACATCCTCCGTGAGAGATTTATGCTCACTTTTTTCGATAATTTAATGGCAAAGCCCATGTAATTCGATGCCATTAAGACGAAAGCCCGTCATCAATTATAATAATTTCCATCATTAAGATTGTCGCTCAATTGGATTAGATTGGATTCGCATTCACGGTCGATTATGGATTTTGATTTTTATTCGGACGCTTTTATGGATTAAAAATAAATTGAATCATATTTAATACGATCTGATGGAAATCAATAAAAAATGTGGGTATTTAATATGTGCGCCAATGAATGGGAATCATAATAAGTAATAAGGGTCCATTCTTGCATAAGGGCTCATATTTTTTAATACGAACTGTTAGACAATCCTTTAGAAACCGTTTTCTATTAAGCAACCAGCTCTGGGCGTCCTGCAAATTTCCTTTAGAATGCACACTAAATGCAACGACAAATAATTGATCGACTAATTAGCACGTTTCCAACGGAAATTAATTTGCTCTTTCAATTAGATCCTTTTGTTTCTAAACACAAATATTTCTCCTTAATTCTTAAAGCAAATACCAGAGAAAAATTTAAAAAGCGACCGATCCTTGAACATCCGATGGCCAAATTGTTTTTGCATATGAAATCCATCATCTGGCAAATTTAAAAAAACTATTAGCAATTAGCACCTGAATCAATTTACACGATTCGCTTTTATCGGTTAATTACGTTAGATAAATAGAAATCGATTTGATTCATCGCTATCAATAATTTTTTAACCATCGATTATTCGGGAGAAGAGCGCAGAAAAATTAATTAACGTTTTAATTAATTTGAGAATCTTTTGCTTCGAGCCTAACCTTCTTCAGCGCGATACGAATCTAATCTTTGAGTTTATTTCTTTTTGGATTGAGAATCGTTGAGAACGAGTTTTTTCGATTTCTTCTCCACTTGTTTCAAAATTAATCCTGTTACATAACATCACGTTCTCTTTCAATCCTCTATAGATGCTTGAAATTTCGGCAAAATAAAATTTGAACTTTGGATTCGATCGAAAATTATTTAAAATTAAGGCTGATTTTGCGATTGAGCACGTAAATCTTTGTTCTTTGTCGATGGCGAAGGTCTGTCCATTGGCATTCGGTTTGTTATCGAAGATGAACTCTTTGTTGCCATTATATCTCCATCACTTATTCGTATCAGTCCGAATATGTAGGAGATAAGGATTGTGAATGTCTTTGTTAGTTTCTTACGTAGGAAATTTTATCTTTTGTTGTTATAAACGCAATTTATCATGGAAATTTGTATAGGTATTATTCGGCACGAAACGAGGTATCCCATCCAGATTTATTGCTTCGATTCGGTAGTTGTCATTTCGTTCGTTTCTCTCGCATAGTGTTTAACTCAAGCTAATCCTTATCGACGTTATTGTTCTATATAAGAAAAATTGTGGTACGAATTTGAAATATTCTGTCGATTGTGTCATTTTTTCATTGCGGTCTTGTCCTCAAGCGAAATTAAACGTTATCGTTATAATTGTTGGGTAATTACAGCGAAACGAAAGGAAGAAAAAAAAACAACGCAGTATGCATTTGAATTGCAAATTCCTTTTTCGAAACGGCAAATTAATAAAAACGATCGCCCGGTTGCTTCTGGTGCGAAATCACTTTCCCGCTAAACATTCTGTAAATAAAGCCGAATGTTATCATTAAAAGAGATTTATTCTCGGTTCAACTTCTTAATGTCTACCTTCTCGTAATATAATTGTCACAATTAAAGTATAACTTTAAATGCCTACCTCTCGATATTATTATAACAAATATACGATTCCCGTAGCCTATAATAATAATTACTTAATTAATTTAATAACATTAGGAAGAAGGAGAGAATTATGAAATAAATAACTAAAAAACGGTTACCTCGAGGATATATGTCAATTTGGAAGGTATAATTTGAGTCAATTTAGCAGATTTTAGTTGGAGAAAGAAGAAATGAGGGAGATATAATAACAATAATACAGGTGCACGCCGAAAATCGTTTAGTCAATTTCGGATCGTTAAGTTTAATTGATTATGACAAATTTCTAATTGCGTCTTAAATTAAATTGCGCCAATTCGCTGCTCCTCGACTTAATTCCCTACCAAATCCGTGCAAAAATAAACGCTTTCTTTTAAAATCGGCCTAATGACTTCCTTTTCTTATTCCTTTTCCGTCCAACCTGAAAAGGGCAGTCATTATAAGTTATTAGCTCGGCATATTATTACCAACTACCCTAATTTAACAACGTACGATTGCCATCTTCAACATTTTAGCCATATGGACATAGTATCAAAGAAAAGAAAAAAACAATAGAAATGCGGAAGGTAATAACCATATAATTGGACGACGTGGATTTAAACAAATCGTCAACTCTTCATCTGATTTAGAGCAAGAGTGATTGAAGATTCTCCTCCAAATTTGCAGAAAAATTGCTCAAAGCAACCAAACTTTTCGACAAACATTAATCAAAGTAGGTACAGCCCCATCATTTGTTATATCTTCTATTAATCTCCGATTCTTCTTCAATTTCAGGTGCGTTTCAATCGAATTTCATTCCGTGATGGCGATGGGATCGAATGTGGAGGATTCCATCCAAAGGTCGGTACCTAATGGACGCCAAGAAGAGTTTTGTTTTGCCAAACGAACTTAATTTGTCAAAGTAAAATACGTACGAAAGTTAATTTGTTGTTGATTGTTGTTTAATAAACTTTTCTTTTAATAAGCTGGTTTGATTTCTTTGAATGTGAATAATCTCTAATAGTACCGTGGAAATTGAGATCCGATCGAATTCTTCGATTAAATTGTTATAACAATAATAAACCGGTAGGTTTTCCTTTTCTCGCGTTCGTTGTTGTTCTTGTGGTGGGTCTCCAGCAGCAACGTCTTCATGTTATTGTTGTTGTTATTCGGTAACAAGTAGCAGTTAAATGGTAGCACACCCAAAAAAAGAAACGTACCTAAACGTTTCGATAGTAGTAATAATAATAATGGAAAAATAAACATTCTTAACAAGCTTAACAAAACAGACCCAACTTGTCTTCTTGTTAATAATATCCATCTCTCGAGGAGGAGCAGGCAGCGATTAAAAATGACTTGCACATTATTTCGTTCGTTACTTACTTATTCCTCAATCAATTATTTGGCCGCGATAGCTTTCGAGGCGTTTCATGGCGAAACGTGCCAAAAACAAAACGAAAACAAAGAGGAGGAATCCTTTTGCCTCGATGGACTTTGATAAATAAATAAGCGAAAGAGGGCATAGACTATGGGGGTTTTATCAACGCATCGGTTTTCCTCGATGGCAATGCTGGCGCAATTAAAACTGGTAGTTGGCATAGATCTCTATTCGCATGTAGGCATAGCGAAATTCGCGAATTCCGCCTTGTTACTTCTGCTTTTTTTTGCAATCCTTCGACTTACAATTGTTACGTGTCGGATCTTATTAATTCAACAGCAGCTCGAATCAATTTTCCGTTTAAATAATCACATTTGAAAAAAAGGCGAGATTTATCGTGCAATCTCTTTTATTCAACACCCACACCTACCTCGTTCACTTCTTCTCCTCCTCTTGGTCCTCTTAAGCTAGTTCCTTCTTTAATCGTATAACCCGAAGTTAGTAAGCAAGATCTTCTTTATGCTGATGATGTTGATCTTTTTAACAATATCTCCGAGATAAGTTATTATTATTATTATCGAGTAAGTATGTACGCATTAAAAAGGCAACGATTGGTTTTCATAAAAGAAGAAGGAAAACGTTATATAAGACGATGAAGATAATACTAAATATACACCGATTCATCACGTGTCAGTATTTAAGTTAAGTTACAAGAAGTTGGCTGAAGAAGTGGAACAAAATAAAAAGCCTTGTGTGCGTGTGTGAGCGAAAGAGAGAGAGAGAGAGAGAGGCCAGGGGTGTGTTAAAGAGATGAGATGGATTAGATTCCGGTTTTCTTTGCAGGTGTTAAAATCAATTGGGAAACGAATTAAGCGCGCAAAAAGAAAGACTCTTCTTTAAATCCATTGAAGACGAAGGAGTTTTGGTGGTTTTTATGTGGAAATTCGGCAAAATACCTGGTCTTTCCAATCCAATAGGATTCGCTTGTGATCGCCTTAATACAGGGCGATCAAAACGTTAACCGTTTGGGGTGGACTTTGCAAGTTGGCGTGGCCGATTCTATTTAAATGTCAAACGTATCGACGCTGTCATTTTGACGTTTAACCAATAATGTCATTTGACGGCGTCGTCGCCTACTTCAAGCTCTTCGTAATCGTGCGGTATCTTGTTTTCGGAATGAAATTAATGATATTTGAGTCGTAAATTATCTGAAGGCGGTCCATAAATTTTGGTTTTCTTTTTTGGACGAAATTAAAGAAGCGTTCCGGTCTTCGTTTACAGTTAGCTTGGTGACTTATCGATGGAACCGTTTCGGGTTTACGCAACCGACGACTATTTAGGTGTCCTCGAATAGAAAAAGAAAACGCTCGAGAAGTGGAAGAAATTTATTTGCTTACGGAAGAATCCACTTTAATTTAATCGAATACCTTTCGTTGATAATTGAATTAGCATTTAATATGACACCGTTTATTTATTTATGCCTTTTCTCTGTCTTCGTTTAACAGGTATCGCACATTAAATTACATAAAAATCCACTCGGCAAGAAACGGTCCGATAAAACTCGATGGAAAACGGAGAGAGCGCTTTTTCCGATGGATCGACCGATCGATTCGCCAACTTTCCTCTTCAAGTGCCCCGTGCGTTAATTATTATTTGTTCGCTATTAATAGATTAATGAGCAATTTCCTAAATGGAAAATGCTGGTCCGATATTTGTTTTAATGGCACGCTAATAATCATAATGGATGCGAATGCAAGCAAAAAAGAGGGAACCAGAGTGAAATAAATAGCGGGGGATCCCCTGTGCGTTAAAGACAATGGAGAGGCCAATAATAGCGGCAGCATTTTAACAACAATGATAACTTATCTATAAACAATATATTCGCTATATAAAATTACACGGTGAAAATGGCCGACTGCTGTACGTACGTACGCCAATGCAAAACACTTTTTTATTTCGTTTTTCCTTTTTATTTTCACAAACGTGTCTTTCTGTAAGTCTCTCTCTCTCTCTCTATCGTTTTTTTATCCTTATATACCTACGTGTATGTATCGCCCATGTACATGTTTATATATTTAAAAAAAATACACAAGCATTTCTGTGTGCACATACACACTCACACGCGAAGATATACGTATTTGTGTGTGTCGCAAAGCGTGAAATGTTACGCTTGCCTTTGAATAACAATGGCTGTGTTTTTCGAAGACTATCCATTGTTGTTGGCGTTGCTGAGTTTCGTTCAAGGTAATAGGAATGGAAGTAGAAGCGAAAAATAAAATACGAAGAAAGGTATCGTGGTGACGATCACTTCTTGCACGGATTCTACCAGAAGATGTTAAAAAATCCTCCATTGAACAAACGCGTTGAAATGAAAATTTTCGAAAGAAATGTGTTGAATTGTTGTTTAATTTCCACACACAAGTTGTTCGCATTTAAATTCCTTAAATGGCTTTCCTCTTAAGTGGACTTAGACGTTTAAAAAGCTGGAATTGCAGTGAAAATCTTTGAAAAAGTCAGTTGAATTTCCACGCAAAATTGGTTTTATTTAAGTATCTTAAGCAACTTGGCCTCTGAAATAGACTTAGACGTTTTATGGATGGCAAAAGACGTGAGAATCATGTAAGAAGTTGGAGTTGGAATGAAAATCTTAGAAGAAATCAGTTGAATTTCCACGCAGAATTGTTTCCATTTAAGTATCTTAAGTAACTTGGCCACTGAAATAGACTCAGCCGTTTTATGGATGGTAAAAAGTGTAAGAATCATTCAACCGTACGTTTTTTAAGTTCATGGGAACAATTTTTCTTCCTTTTCATTCTTCCACGATTTTTTTCTTCATTCTTTAACATCCACTAATTCTTTCTTATACGTGTAAAAGTCCATCTCCCATAAAACAATATAACTCTTAACACGAGGAAGAATTATATTAAAGAAGAAAAAATAATAACTGCAAAAAAGAGGAAGAATCTGGTAACTCCAACTACATATTTTCTGCCAGACCATGGTATTATTATTAGTCCCACTTCTTGTTATTATTGCCATTGTTGTACTTATTGTTAAGCCATCTTCATTAATAAACCGAAGCAAGAAAGAGTTCTCATAATTAAAAAAATAATATTAAACAGCGTGTGTGAGTTGTTGAAGATGATGATGTATGAATGAATCTCCGGCAACATTGCCATTATGGGAACAAACGTTGTAAATACGTGGATGTGGAACAAGTTTTCGGCAACACGAATTCGCAAAACTTTATATTCACAAGACCCTATTTTCGCGCAAAACTCTTTATCTTCGCGGAAGATTTAATTCTCGCGCAATTAGAATCGCAGCTTCGAGCAGTGCTTTCGATTTTCTTCTCCATTTTGACAGTTAAATGACCGCAATAATACCGTCAAATAAACGGAATGCAGTTTGCGATTTTAAAATTTCGCCAAACGTTCTTATGATTAATTCATTACGCTCTTACCGAATTGCATTTAAGTATTATCGTTTTTTTTTTAAAGAAAGCCTCCGGAAACGACGGCCAAATAATAATCGGCAGACGATTTGTTTACACGACTCATGCACTCGAATTTTAGCGAAAATATGCGAATTGCTTTGCATTTAATTAAAGCGATTCCGCAATAAGATTCAACCGTACCGCGTCAATCAATCACGCTGCCGATTCCGATTTAATTTGTCGTATGCTAATTTCGAAAAATTTGTTATTTAAATGATCATTTCGCTCGCGCCGAAAGAAGAAGTCAGAAATTAGCAAACGATTTTTCGCCGAATGTCTCGAGTTCGTTGCCTCGATTGCTCCGTTTCATAATCTCATTTCCTCCTTTTTCGCTTTACACGCATCTTCGCCTTCCTTTTGGGCACCTTTTACTTTCATCTTCGTATATGCAAATTGCAAATATACCAGTTAATGTTAAGAACGCAAAGAGAGAAATCATTTCTCCTCTCGCTCGCGCACTTATTATTTATTGCATTAACGTGTTGTAGATTGCTTTCTTAAGAATGAACGGGGAGCCCAACGAAAGATGAGACTGAAGCGATCGCAAGAGGCGAAGAGAGAGAGAGAGATGGTACCGGTGTAAAGGTATTTATTAAATTCTCGTAAGAAGATATAAATTTATAATGTATCCAGTAGCGGCGATATAAAATAATATACAATACAACAGCGAAAAGAAGCGGCAGCAGTAGTGGCCGTCGTCGTTGTTATTCTTGTTGCTGTTAAACGGGAGGAAGAGCTGAAGAATTGTTCTGGTCGAAAAGAACAATGCGATCGGTTGCGTCGATACGAGAACGGCCGGACTCTCTGTTGCACGTAAGGTTACCTCTTTGTCGGCGGTCGTCCGTAGGCACAACGCAAGGAATAAACGCATATAATTTTCCTTTCTTGCTCCGACCCCGCCGTTGTTGTTGCTGTTGTTGGTACGCCTTGTGTGCCGCAGAAAAGAGAATTATGACGGCGGACGGAGCAGGAGGACGAGGAAAAGGACGGGAAACGTTGCCGTGTGTGTTCAGGTGCCACCGCGTCCGTCGATGGTGGCGTAGGCGGATACCTCACGAAAATAACCTGCAGCCATTCCCGGATCTCTTACCGCGAAGAAGACCTATCTTTCTTTCTTCGTGCACTCTTGGTTCGCGTTCGCTCGCACGCAAATCGTCCGGGATTATGTTGTTGCTGTTGTTGCTCAAGATCTGGAAACCTACGCTCTCATTAGTTCTGCACTTCTGATTGTTTCCACGCTACCACGAATCGCGCTCTTCTGCGTTCGCTCGCTTCCATTGAAATAAATCAGCGAATGCAACAATTAAAAGCGATCTTTATTAACCGGATTAATAACCATTGGGCGAAGACTTTTACGTTGCTGTTGCTGTTGTTACGTCGGAATCCGTTAGATTGTTATAAACAAAAGAGCGAGATGGATTTAGTTGGTTGAAGAATCAGCTCCGAGGACCGGTAATTAGTTGGCTCGTTTCGTCACGCTTGCCAAATATTTAACAGGGTCTAATTAATTTCACAATTGAAGAAGGAAACCAGGAGAGCGTTAGGTTATTGTTGCTAATAAAGTAAAATAATGAAGCGAAGGATGGCGCTTTTTAATTTTATTGCTTTTGAACGGATTGTTGGGTGCGATTAGAATTGGCTGCAAATGAAAAATTAACAAAGAAATCCCTTATCAATACGCATTATAGCACGGTAATTGAATTTAAACTGATAAGATCGAATCGTTGATTGATTGGTTGGTTGGTAGGAGTGAATGAATGAATTATTAATCAGTTTTCAAAAAAAAAAAAAAAACGGTAGACGAAAAGCGAATATTATTGCTCTTTCGCCAATTGCGTCACCGAATGCAAATCGCGGCTAATTTAATTATGGGTGGCACGCTACCTGAGAAACTTTCGCTTCGAAATTATTAATTGATTAACAAAAGAAAAACACGTCTCCTTGTTGCACATTTTTTTGCGAACCTACGAAGAAATTGCATAAAAAACTTTTGGCAAAAACTTTAACTCATCTCACCTCTTGCAGAATTTAACACTTAACACTAACGCACCGATTAATAGCACCTCATCACGATGAAGATGTAATAAGGTAATAATATTAACGATGATGTTGATGATGATGGCGTTTAATGAAATATCTTTACGTAATGCAGAAAAAGATAAAAATAGTCTGGAGGAAGATCGTAATTCTTCGCTTTACTAGTACCATTCACATGTAAAGAAATGGAGATGGATGCATCGGAAAGAAGAGGGAAGAATGTTAAGTTTTTAAACACACATTGCGAACGGTTTAAGTTTATAAAATTTATGTTGCCATCAAATCGAATTTTACGATCCGATTCATATTTAAAATGGTTTTTTTCCTTTCGGTCTTCCTCTTCGACGCCTTCTTCGGACCCATTCATCTTCGCATTTGCCTCCACTTTCTTTATAATTAATCAGCAACAAAAGTTGTATTTTGTCTGTTTATGTTTATTCGAATTGTTGAACGTTTCCAAGATGTTGAGGAATTTATTTAATTGAAAGCGGTCGCTTAGTATCGCTAAGGGGAAATATTAATTATTATAATCTCGGTTGAATAAATTCTCTCTTCGCTAATCCATCAAAAAATCGTTTTCGAAGGTTAATGACTCGTTTCATCAAATTAAGCCAATAAAAAATCGCCCAATAATTCGCAATTAATCAAGGATTGATCCAATTAAAGAAATCTTGACACTTTCCAGTCAATATCCTTTTCATGGAAATTGGTGGATGTCACCTTCAACACTTTTAATACGAAGACAAACCATTTTTAACACGAAGACGAATTGCAACATGAAGACAAACCTTTTAAACACGTCGCATATTAAGGAGTGCATCGAAAACATCATAATCGATCAACTAGTTGCTGGTTAATTAAAATCAATCCCTTTCTATTCGATGGATTATTAATAATTGAATCGTAAGGACAACCGTGCAGGAAGTTATAAATAGGTGTTAATACGAATTAATGCGACGTGTTAATTAATTTTTATTTCAAACTTTTGATTCGTTTCTTTTCCGAACGTTTTCCAATCGCAGTTTCCTGAACGAAGAAGAAGCGTTCTGAAATTAGTACCTTTTCTTTTGGGCGTGTTAAATTTAATTAGCGTTAATTAAAGTGAAATCTTCGAATCTAACGATGATCAATTTGTTACGTTCGACACCGAATTGACTAATGAAATTTTTAATGCTTATAATTATTTCGCTCTTTTCCTTTTTTTAGTTTCACTACTTATTTTCACGTAGGCACTTAATAATAACGTGGCGAAAAAACTTGTATTGGTCGTACGTGAATGTCCAATTAAAGTTGTCGAAATGGCACACTGGAAAAGAAAAAGGAAGGAACTCAAAATGGAATGGAATTAAACCGGAGAAACGTAACGAAATGAAAAAAAACCGTACAAACAGCAAAAAAGAAATTATGATATCGTGTTGTTCCAACAGAATAACTCCATTTTATATGGAAAAAAATAAAAAATAAAAGAACCGAGTACATTAGGCGTATATAAAACTTAGTTTATCGTGAATCTAAATAACCGTGGAGGACACAACGTTACCAACTAATTGCACCTTTATTGCGTGTCAGCTCTCTCTTTCTCTCTCACTCACACACCCATTCAATTTCCCCAATCTATCTATATCCATACGTTTTAAGGTACTGAGCGATCAAAAAAGAAACCATTGGGAGAAGGCTTTACAAATTGGCAGGCATGTCTTTACTTACGTAAACACCCTCCGCACATGCCATTTTTATTTTTAATTTTCATTACTCCAAATGGTTTGCTTTATTGATCTCTCAGTGCGTGTTATATCGTTCATAATGAAGAGGAATAATGAAGAGGATGTAATGATGAGGAGGAAACGTGGCCATTTTTTATTGTTCTCGAAGAAAATGACGGAAAATTATTCCTCACAATTTTCCGTCACTAACAGTTACAATTACATTTCTAATTATTTTCAATTTCTTTTTCTCTCTCGTTAGATTGGCAACAACAACAACAGCAACGGGAGCAAGTGTATTTCTCGACAGGCAGCATATTTTAGCGATGAAGTAAATGTCACCACTAGCGGGTGTACCACGTGGTCTCTCAATGCCATTTAAATGGGGACCTTGATCGACAAGTAACGAACATAAGCTATCTCTTTCGCGCCATCGACACTTATTACACTTATTACAAGTGTAATCGACGATTATCTTTGCTTCTCTGTTTTGTGAAAGACCAAAAACAAAATAAAAAAAGGAAAACAACGGCCGACGACGAAGTACCACCACCATCATCCTCATCATTGCGACGACTACGCCACTGTTCGCTCACAACGGCTACATAAAAATATACAAGGTAAGTGATATAAGATTTATGTTTATTTTAATGCGTTCTTTTATATTTATTGAAATTAATTAATTAACACCTCGATTAATTAATTCACGAACGTATAAACTTATTACGAGCGCAATAAATTCTATTAGAATTTCGCGAAAAATATGTAACGAAAGTTATACCCAAATCAAAGAAAATTAAATTCAAATCAAAGGCAGTTCCACTGAAATCAAATACAGTTCAACACAAAACAAAGACAGTTCAACAACTCAAATCAAATCAAAGACAGTTCAACTCAAAGTAAATTAAAGACAGTTCAACTCAAATCAAAAACGAATTCCAAATCAACGATTGTTAAACTCAAATCAAAGAGAGCAACTCAAATCAAAGACAGTCAAACCCAAATCAAAGATTGCTCAACCCAACTCAAAGACAGTTCAACTCAAAGCAAATCAAAGACAGTTCAACTGAATTAAAAAACAGTGTCAACTAAAATCGAAGACAATTAAACTCAATTCAAAGACAGTTCACTTAAATCAAAGACAGTTCAACTGAAATCAAAGATAATTAAACTCAAATCAAAGAGAGTTCAACGCAAATCAAAGACAATTAAACTCAAATCCAATACAGTCAAGCCCAAATCGAGGACAGTTAAACTCAAATCAAGATCAGTTAAGCCTAAGTCAAAGACAGTTAAGCCCAAATCAAAGAAACCTTTAAAATCACTATGAAACAAAAGAAAGTGACTCAAAAGTAACTTGTTATTCATCGACTTCTTCTAATAATTTGTTAATAGTTTGGAATTACTTTTGTTATGCATGGGGCATTTTCGTATTCTTCACCAAATGGGAAATGTATTGTTTTAATAATCTTATCACAGTCACATATCGCCATCACATTTCTGACCATCGTCAACATCGTGCGCGTTTACGGATGTTAATCGATAAATGTTCGAATTATTGATGGCATTTTAAACGATTTTGTGCCGGCCCGTCAATTATATCGAATTAAAATTTATTTCTTCGAAGATTTATCGATGATTAGTAGGAAACAGGCGGCGACAAATTTTTTAAGGAATGGGTCAGGGCAGGCGTTTCTGTTCGAAAAAAGCTCGAAAAAAGCGATTGAAATAAGTTTTTATTTATAGGTTCAGAGAGACATAAATCATATTTCTTTGGAGATTTAATAAGATTGTATCTTAATTGAAAAGTATGAATCTGCTTGTCTTTCCTCGAGGTTAATAAGTTCTTGTGTGCATAATAAAGCAACGAATTCTTGTTTCGTTCGTAATTAAGTTTTTAGAGAAAATTAACAATTCAAATGACGGCGTATAATATAAATAATTATCGATTAACGTATGATATCGTTGTATTTTAATGAATGAAAGCGATCAGAATGAAACGAAACGAAAAAAGAAAACGCACGAAATTATATTAGATTAATTATCCCTAATTAAGCGACAATTTATAATAATCAAATTAAGATCGGGAATAAAAAAAGCTACTGCTCACTTTTCGAGATATATAATTATAAATAATTATACGGTTTACAAAATTATTTCCTTTTTCTTTTTCGAAATTTCCATCTCCGTTTGGTTTTTGATTTATGCCCTCGCTCGCTCGCACTCGATCAATTTTCATTTTTTTCCGTTGTCTCTAAAATGGATTAATGTTTCCTTCGATTTCGTACGTGTATGCAAAATACCGATAATAATAATAAGTTAATAATGCATGATAGAAATGCGCGAAATAATGAAATTAATAATAAGTATTAATTAAATAAATAAATCTCATTATGCTCATTAGACTTATGAATATAGATCGATTCTAAGTATACTTATTAATACCGTTCAATTATGCTCAGTTCGGTAATGAGAATGGCAACAGCGACAACAAGAAAGTTAAGAGCGAACGGCGCATTTGATTAACGATTTCGTTGCTTTCGATCATTTTCATATTGGCTCCTATAAAACGACTTTTAAGATGATTAAAAAAGGAATTATAATTCAGGAAATGCTGGTATTTTCGTGTACGTTTCGGGTAAAAACTTTTTACAAGTTGGAGGAACAAGGTAACAAAAGTTTTAAGTGAAAACTTTAATTTATACAACTTTTTCGTGTATCATTAAAAAAATGTATATAGATAAGGCAAGGGAACGGATGGACAAAGAACAAAAGAGTCGGTGATACGATGGAAAAGGAACGTATTTTTATTATTATGAAAAAAATAAAAGGACGAATTAGTATTCGTTAAACGTAAACGAAAGGAAGTGAACGACGGAATCCTTTACCTTTTAGTGTGTATGCGTGTCATTTGGACAAAAGGCTCGACGATATTATTAAACATCCGCCATGACGATCCATCTACCACTCGCCAACATAAAAAAAAAAAGAAAGCAGAGGAAAATAATTCTCGCAACGTTTTTAATTTCCTTCAAATCGATCGATTCCAAGCAAATCCGACGTCTGGCCAAGAACTTGCTTAAGCGGAGCTTAAGTTCGATTTCCACATCCGAAGGTTCCCATCACTTCTTTGAATTGAAATTGTGACGAGAAATTGGGTCGGACGCGTAATTTTTTTAGAATTTAATTGACTTTTTTTCTAATTAAATTTATTAATCGATAAAGTAGGATAGTTTCCATTGCTTTATGGAGAATAAAAGAAAACTGGAGAACAGAAATGAGGATGTAATAAAATTAATTTTTATGCCGTATTCGAATGCGTTCCTTAATTTCCTTAATCACCTCGCCGCATATACTTTATCAATTTGCAATTTATATTATTAAACTCTATTTATTTATACGATTCGCAACTATTTCATACGGACAATCGCCATCTAATAATAATAATGGTAATAGCGATTGTTAATGAGACCTGAAAAGAAATTGTAATTTATCGATTTGTCGTTCGATTTAATCGCGACTAATTAACAAAGAGTACGATTTTTAATTAAAATTAATTACGTCGATTATTAACAGTTTTCCCTTTAATTTCGTTTAATTATCGCTCACTTTTTTGCAAACTAATTATTGCACCGTGTAATAACAACCGAAAAGAAAACAATGAGACTCGCATTCGAACCATTATTAGCGTTAAATTGATACGTTTGCTAAAACGAAAATAAGAGCTAGGAACAGGAAAAGAGATAAGCCTCTTCCTATTTCAATGGCAACTAAAATTAATGCCAATGAGGAGCGACGAAGAAGGAAAGAAATTAACATCTACAGTTTGGCCCCCGAAGGGATACACTTCGAGCCACGCATAAAAGAAACAAGTTAACAGCGGAGGGAAAAAACTTATAATTACACCATGACGACGTCGTTTTTACCATCATCATCATCATCATCGTCTTCGACTATTTCTTCCATTCCACCGCATTTTCTTGCTTTACACGCGGTCATAATGACATATAGGTAACTCCTTATTTTCGTATTTAGATCTTAATACCAGATATCGGTTAATTAATGAGCCGTGCGGATGTTAATAATGGTCGAACTCGTCACGGGTATAAATGGGACAGGTGCTTTTTATCGGAATAACAACAACGGCAAGAACGAGAACGACGGCGGAAAAGATAAATAAACGAATAAGACGAAGAGGGAAATTTGGGGAGGGAAAACTGCATTGCACCTTGTTCACGGGTTTTCGAGTTGGTACTCCAACTAATTTTTTTGGTAAAACTCTCTAACTCGATCCCATGGCTTGTCTAAATCTGCCAGAAGAAAAGTTTCTTCTTGTCCTTTAACCCGTTCGCTCAGAGGGCCAAGCATGTTAGCTTTTGTTGGTTTAATTTTTTGGTGTTGCTCCCTTTCATTCATAAAACGTCGACCTGAAGCTCTACGGATTTTAACGGGAGTAATGCGGGAAAAAGAGAGAAGAATTTAACCAAGCACCGTCTTTCTTAACTGGCCATCCGTAGTTTAGTTTGTTAAAGGTTCATGCATATGTATTACAATTTAAACCTGAGCCCGTAGTAGTAGTAGTAGTATTTATTTATTATTATAGTAGTGGTGGCATAGTGTGGCCTGGCTAAAAGGACGGTAATGTATTCATATATTCACTAATATGCGATATTGATTTCATTATGGTAATCTCCACGATCGTTATCTTGACACACGAGTTTGTCTTTATTTCCAATGCGGCACGTCTTATTATCATCATCATCACCAACACCATCGTCGTCGTTATTATGATTGTATTTAGTTTTCTTCGTTCTTTATTTCGCCTTTAAATAACATTCCAAACACTTCCATCGTTATCCACATCTACCTTTTATCCTCGTTCTTTTACTTCTTGTATCTTATTTAATTTAACACCTCGCCCAATAGCTTATATTCATCTTTATGAATGAACGGATCAAAGATGCGTGATTATTAAACCAAAATCAATTAAAACCTCGAAATTCTTTTATTAATCCTATTAAACAAATTCTATTCTTCTGGTAATTGCTTGCTAATTATTTGTGGAGGTAATCAACACGTGCGATATTTATCAATTTGCTTGCAATTAGTTGAATGGTTCGACAATAATAGCGCGTTCGTTGCAGCAAATTGCGAATCTTGTTGCTGTTTTAGCACAATCAGGGCACGAATCACGCGAAAAGAGGTTGATGGCGATAAGATCGATCGTTTCTTCTTCTTCAGTTAAGCGTGCAAATGTCGTTTGCAAATCGAAATGTTGAAAACTGATTTTTCTTTTGCGAATACGCAGCATTCGCGAGGCCGAGGAGGAAATTAAACGAAACAAAATTTCCCGTGCTGTTTTGATGCTGATTAATTGAGACTGATTAATTGAGGCTGATTAATTGAGGTTGGTGAATTGAGGCGTTTAATATAAAATGATATTCGGGTCGGAGTAAATTAAATTTGCGGTTTTGCTCGCAATCGATTGCTATTATTATTGGTGGTCGCAAAGATTTATCGCAGAAAAAAGGCGAACAAATAAATAGGAAGAAGGTGAACGGTTTTTCGTGCAGATCCTCGTACAAAGAGATTTGTTGGCGTATTAAAGTCAATGATACGTGAACATTTAAATAAATATAAACGAAACAAATTTCAATTCTCTCTCTTTCTCTCACACGTTTTTTTTTCGTTACCTGCACAATAAAATGCAGCCAGAAGATGATGATAAAGGTGAAGAGAAACCGAGAGCGGAATACACCCGCATAATATTCCGTGTCCTACCCACGCAACGACCAACAACCAGCAACGACGACGACGGTCAGTAAATCAAAATATAAAATTGAGGATACAAGGCACACGGGGAAACAATTTATTCATCATCTTCGTATGGGACTCTCTTTTATTCTTCTTCGCGTTGCTGTTGCTGTTGGATGGTCTTCTGCGTATGTGTGTTAGCTAACGTATTGTTGTCGAAGAATCTTCCTTTGGTTTTTATTAACTTGCTCCTTAATAAACTTGTACCGTCTCCCTCGTCTCATGACCGTTCATCTTCGGTTAGAGTTTTGCTTTTCCCTTTTGCATTTCGCGAACTAATAGTTTGTTGTTGTTAGCGTTGTCTATACTTAATTTTCTCGTCTCCTTTATTTTCACCTTTAACCGTGCCTTCTTCTTGAGCAACCTTTTGCCAAAAAAAGAAGATAAACAAAGCTTTAACAGCCCGACACAAACGTACGAATCGTACTTCGTACGAACGTACGCGAATAAGTTTATGTTGTAGTGTGTGTTTGTAAAATATAATTTATAATATGGTTCTTGTTTTTTTAATTTTCTGCGGAGAGAGATTCTCTTGCTTGTTGCTTTGAGGCGTACAAACAACAAATACGTCCGCAGCCTCCGTCTTGTTTATTATTTAAAGAGAAAAAACGAATCGTACGCGAACAAACAACAACAATAACAAATTTTAATAACGACAGGCCAAAAAACGGATACAAGCAATGAGCAATAATAATAATATTCGTTGGCTTTCGCCTGCTTTTGCCTCTCGTTTTGTTCTTCGTCGTGGTTTCTCCTTCGATGTTACGATGATGAAGATCGTCCATGAGACTTGTTCACTTTGCCTCTTCTTCCTCGCATTTCCTTCTTCACGTTCGTTCCCAATTGATTTAATGAATACATTTTATAATTTTCTTGTACGTACTCCTTTTGCCAATACGAAAAAAGAAATTAAAATCCGCACGAAAACGGACGGGAAACTGAACAAAAAACTAAAGACGAAGAGTGCGTATGATAATGATGATGATCGGACTTTTGCTGATCTCGCTCGCACCTTAATCACTTCGCGTTCTTAATTTACGATCGTCGTTGTTATTGATTTCTTTTTGCAGTTGAAATTAACACTGAAGGGATGTTGGCTAAAAGCAATTATTTATGGCGCTTTTGAATCTTAAGGTGGCACCATTAAGTCTTAAGACGTTCAAGTGTTTCACCAAATGAAATTATCTTGAATCTAATTCCGCATGTAAATGAATTGACCTTGTGAAAGCCTTGACCTATGAAATAGAAGCGACCCACTGAAACGCATACGATTTAACGAAGAAGATGTTGACACTAGGATTATTATTATTATTATTCTCGTATTCTTTAAATCGACGATTTTTTCCGTAATTTCTTTTAGGGAAATTTATTAATAATTTCGAGAAGAAGAATAATAATCGAAGATTGGTTTCCATTCGATGGCTCTCTGCGTTTCCAATAGGATCCTCGCTGTAAAATGAAAGAAATAACTTAATAATTTATGTTAATTGATTTAGAAAAATTACGAATTCTTCGTTTTCATCATCCTCACCAATTTCATCTCGGATTTCCATAAAAGTTTCTAAATAGAAATAAAACTGAACGGTAAACCGATGATTTACGAAATTTTTATACCGAAACGAGATTTCTTCATTGCCATCATCAACATCGTCGGCGACTCCGACCATTTCGATATTGCACTGTGAATTAATTAGAGAGACTTTTTTCTCTTCGGAATTGGTGGAATATCAAAAACGTATTTACCGTTTCGAAAATGTGGACGATCGTCCACGTGAATCGACGACGGTCGCTCGTTGATGATGTTGACCGTTTTCTCTTCGATATTTTATAGAACTTTATGTGATTTTAAGGTCAAAAGGTCTATAGAAAGATCCTTTTTGAAAAGCCAAAAAAAAAAAAAACATTTATATTCCAAAAAAACAAAAACAAACAGATTATAGCGTAGAAATGATAATCAAGAAGTAGCAAACTGTCCAACATATTTAACACACATTTTACGAACGTCCTTGTGCATAATTATTTTTTTACGCACATTTGCTCGTTTTGAAATTTATGAGACAGGAACTCGTCGAAGACGGTATTAATAATAATAGTCAGCGTTAAGTCTTATTTATTTCGTCGAAAATCCCCAGAGAGGAATCATGGGACCGAAGAAAAAATTTGAATGGCACGATACTAGGATGTAAAGAAAGAAAAATTGAAAAAAGTCCAAGACAGAAATAAGATAATAATTCACGTCCCTCGCGCAATGTTTCAATCATCAATCTACTGGCACTGGAACTACTACTACACACACGTACCACCAATTATTATATAACAGTCAGTTAAGTGGTTATTCACGAAGCGGCTACTGAAAATAACTCTGGGAATCTAATTAATTTAAATAACAGGTCTTTTACTGTACGTATATTAAACAAACAACCATCTACATCATCTATATCCACATACGAAGTACAGAAGGAGACGGCGAAAGAGAGAGCAATAACATCAAAACAATTTACTATTCATACACATCATCATCATCAACAACATCTTCGTGTATTTATTTTACCAGGGCGCTGTCGAAAGTTTTTGCAAAAAAGTGACTGCTTTCACTAAGAAACAAAACCTTTCTTACACTTTCTATACGACTTCGAAGTATAAGTCCAATTTGATCGTTGACCCTCGTACTTTTTTTAACTTGTCAATGTTCCTAATTTGATTCGAACGATGAATTAAAGCTATTAATTTTGTTACAGGAACATCCATCTCTCGATCGGGAAGATAATCGATATTGAAACCTGGTAATAAATTCCGCGGACATACGCTCTTGGATTGATGGCTCGATGTAAATTGTTATTAACTTACTTTTGTAATAAATTAATTTAATAATCGAATCCGATCGTTCGATTTTTTCTAATCGATCCCCACCGAATCGTTTAATATCGAGATTAAAAAAGGAAACAAAAATCAATTAGAACAAAAAAAGTTAATTAATGAACGAGAATAAAAGAAACCTGATAATAAAAAAAGACGAGAGAATTAAATGAACTTGAGAATAAAAGAAACTTGATAATAATGAAGAGATTATACCGAGTTAATTGAACATCGCCATCGATGATGATACCGTTCGGTTTCCATTTAGTTTTCTTTATTTGCTCTCTTCGTTCCTTGAAGTCGTCCAAACGAAAGCGATCGTTGGTTGTCTGTTTTATTATTGCTTTATTACGATAACGATATAGAGGAATTAAGGTAAATAAATGAGGACGCCCCCGGTTTTTGAGGATAATTCGAGAAGAAAAAAATAGACGAAGAAGAAGGCACGGTAGCAGCTACTTTTATTACCCAAGAGATAACAAAGAAAAGAATTGATGATGAGGTAAAAGAGTGAGGATGGACGAAGTGGATGAAGAGGTCGATGGATTGAAAGGTAGGTAGGTCCAGTAGCAGCATCATCATCATCAGCAACATGGTAGTAGTGTACATTAAGTTGATGGTAATGATGATGATGATGAGTGGTACTTGTGATAGGCAAGAAAAGAGGTGAGTATGTAAATAGATGTTAAATGAAGAGATCTTTATTTAAAAAAAAAATTGAAATAAATCGAAGAGCATGAATGTTATTTTTGAAGACTAACTGATCTAATTAATTTGCAATCGGCAACGATCCCTTACGTAGTGCGTCGATTGATTTTAATCGTTCGACCGTAAATAATCGACGCCCAATTTGTGCAACTTTCTCAAATAGATTCATCACCTTTTTGAATGGAATAAATTAGCCTATTATACGAATTAAGTACCCCTACAAACACGTCGATTCCCTTCAGAGCCCTTATTTCTGCTTCAAAAAAAATTTCCACCACTTTCAAAGCGCCCATTCTATTTAAACGTAATTTGTAAACAATTTAACTCAACCCCACACGTTCGATTAAAATATTTGCCTTCGGGCAGCTCGCTTTTTGTAACGATGGTTAGTGCCTTCTCTCCACGTTTCCTCTTGCACTCTTTTGTATTATTATAATACAAATTAGCTATCAATTCAAAGGGTTGCAAAGTAGCAATAACGAAATAGTCGATTGTTAAAACGTACTGTAGCGGATGAACTAATTCTGGTTGAGCAATTGCGTTGGAAAAGGCGCGAGGAGACACGTTGAATCACGAAACTTTCATTTTCACATTGTACATTGTGATTTTTGATTGCGATTAAATTAGAAAGTTTTCGTGCCCTTTATCGATTCCTTTTTTCCGCGGGTAAACCCTTAAAACTAGCGAAACCCTTAAAACTGCAGGTAGATGTTTATGCAAAATAAATAAATGGAAATAAGATGCAATTGCGTTTATGCAAATTCGGATCGTCCGCATTTTTACAAACTTGTTTAAAGAATTATACAATAACCACGAGCCATCCGTAATATGTCGGCTATTTTCGATTGGGGGCTTTACCAAAAGGAAATTTGAACAATAGTAATAATAGTGACCGCGTCATAAAGCGAAGGCTTCCAAAAGGAAAGAGGAAACGATAAAAAAGTGCGCGGCATTATCGCAATGCTGTTTTGCAAAAACAAAAATTCATGCGTTTCGTTCGTGTGCCGATCCATAATTCACAATTCCGATAAATTATCGGCGATAAGAATGCTATGCTACGAAGTAGGTCAGTTTCAAGGAAATCGCAGGTACGAAGGACGATTGAAACAGCGATTCGTTAACTTGAACTTTTTCAGTCAAACAGGACTTCACAAGAAGTTCATAAGAAGTCTTCAGTTTATCAACCCATTGAGTGCTAACTTAATCGAAAATAAATTCAATAGGCCTATTGAATCGATGTCTTAGGAAGTAATTGGCTCTTGGAACCTTTGTGGCAGCTTAAATCGGAGTAGAATCGTTCCGGTTCTTGAATTTTGCACAGGTGCTTGTTAAACGGTGGCCGAGCATTGCCCCAATAAGAGATTTTTAATTAGATTCATATACGTTCGTCGTTGGCTTGATATCAATTTAATATCGACCCGTTTGGATTCTTTTTCTATTTGTACAATTTATGAAATTTCGAAAAAAGTAAACGGAACGATAAAAGGAAATAAAAGGCCATCTGCCCCGTACGTCGATGATGGAAAGTTTTTTTAGACAGGTGCTGTGTGCTTCCGTATAGGTAGATAGAGAGAGCGTGTCCGCACGTTTATTTCATTCAATTTAATTTCTCCTTTCCACTCATTGTTATTTGTTTAATAAATTCTTTTCCTATATAATTTTTTCGTTGTTCTTCAGCCAAAGAGTCAGGCTGCATAGGTTTTAATTGGCGAGCGCGGGCCTTAATTTAGCATTTTCGTTTCGCGAGCAATTCGTACCTGATTTTTCGGCCAATCGTACATGATGATGATATATGTAGTTGGCAATAATAATAATATTTAATCGGCAATTATTTGTTGTTAAAAAGGAGATTTATATTGAATTAAAATAGTCATCGGGACATTCTATTCGAATGACTCACAATTCTTTTATATAGATTTTTTTTGTGGCCACATAACAAATACTTACTCCTCTCTCGTACTCCTTTATGAAATGTTTGCTCGTTGGCTCGCTTGCTTGCTGCTGGCTTTTGTTGTTTGCTGTTTCATAATGTACTGTGGCACGTTGCTTTTGCTCATTTTGTCATAATAATCATAAATTTTGTTGCTTTATAGAGGCAAGGGAAGACGAATTGCTCTTTAATAAATGGATAATTTTGCCATCCTACAATTATAATTAATCTAAACGGTTATTTCTTCATTTTCATTTCGCAATTCCGACTCTTTCTTCTCTTTTATAGTTTCATTCCTCTGCTTCTTATTTGTCGTAGGCGACAACTGAATAAAACGTATTTCCTTATACGTTAATTATTTCCTACTATACACATGAAAAGTGACCATAATAACAAAATGAGAAATGGAAAATTAAAAAGCAACAAAGACGGCAACAAAGTGAGGAACCAGACGTATATATTGAACGATTATTTGATTAAAATAGCAATTATAATTTTATTGCTGATTATTTTCACCTTCTATAACTGATCAAATACCATTTACATTAAATTATCAACTTTCGCAATTAGCGTTCCTTTATTATTTATTTCGCGCGCGAAATAAAAAGCGAATCGCATTCTTTTATTTTTCAATTAAAATGTTCCTTAATTAAACCAATTTACTTAACACGTTTCCGTCTCGCCTTTATTATTAAATCGATCAAACGCATAAGAAATGAAAGAAAAAATAAAGGATTATAACGATAAAAGCCTATAGAAAATTATAGATCGAATAGTAAAATCAATTCGCTCGAAAGTTCTCGATTATTAATTAATGGCGATTAATTTTATTTTGCAACAACTCTTTCCTCGCACATTCCTTCCTCAACTCTAAATCAACAACCGGTGCCGTTAATTTTTCAAGAAGAACTCCTTCGTGAACAAAAAGCAACAAAAGTGAATTAACAGCAACGAGACGAATAACGTTAGATTTTGAGAGACAATTTATAATTAATCTGGTCTGATATACAGGTTCGATTACTAATTAATAATCAATCTATCTCCGCGTTTCCTTTTTTGATAAGTACGTTCGAATTGCATTGGAGATCGCGTAGGACGTCGTTGCCAGTCGATGTTGTCGTTGTTGGGTGCCGCAAGGCTATCCACATTAGAAAAAGAAAATACTTTTATTTATGCCAGAAAAATTGTTACCATTTGTACTTAGAACTAGAAGAATTCGATTCCAATATAAAAATAAAATTACGTATGGGATAACTGAAAAAAAAAAGCGCGAATTCTTTACCATCTTCGTGGTGAAAGTAACACGATTCACAGAAGGAAAATTTAGATTTATTTTTCGAAATTTCCCACTAAGAATTGGAGGAAAGAAAGTAAATTTATAATTCTTGGATTTGTATTGGAAAAAAACATGGATTTATTTATTGCAATTTAACGAACAATTAGTCTCGTATGTGTATCACCAAAGGTGGATGTCCCGAATAGGCAATGGGAAAAGTTTACATTTTCCTCGAGGGAAAGTGAAGCCATAAAGAAATCGAACGACTCGAAAATGTCGTTTCTTGCCATTGAATCATTGAATCGTTCGACCAAATCAGCTAATTAAATCCATACACGCATCGAAGTCTCATTTTTTCTTCTCTTAACCGTATCAAATTGATTAACACGTTTCGTAATCGTGTTAAATGTCAATTAATAAAAAAAAATAGAATCTCTTGAATAATGTTTTGTCGCATCTTTTCTATTTTTCGCTTTTCTTGTTTCTGCAGGAGTGTTCGGTTATTTCGTCAATCAATAACGTTGATTGCAATTAATCGAGGAAGTTGTCTGATTTCGTCGTCGAGTGTTAATTAAATCGTGGACAGTTAAATCTGATTATTATTTTCATTAAAAAAAAAATTATGATGATGTAGATGTTGTTGTTGATGACGGATAAAAAGGCGACAAAATCCCACGCAAAATATTTTACAAACAGCGAGGAACGACGACAAAGAGTTTTAAAAACGTTTCGTAACACATCATCGATAGCCAGATTGATTTCGAACGTTCTCGTATCCGATTATTCGATGGCATCGAGTTGATGTTTTTAATTGCCTGGCTTCGGCGATATTGCCAAAGTGGCAAACCGTTATATTTTTGTTTTCTTCTTGCCGTTTCACGAAAATAGTAATAATAATCCGATGCGGACTACCTTGATCAGACCTTGGACACTCCTTATTAATATTTATTATATAAAATCAACTTATTGCCTATTTAATACTGTTTCTTTCTCCATCTCTCTCCGATTCCTCGTCATCGATGATTTTCTATAACGAAACGTTTTTCCTCAATAACTGAAATTATGTAATAATGTAATAACAGCTCTCGTCCGAAAAGAAGCGATTGATTGAGAACTTTTCGGTCAGTTCTCTTCGCAATTCATGCTTTGGTTCGTGAGTGAGTGACAAGTGCTGTTGCGATAGTAAAGCGCGATTTTTGTTGCCATTTTATCGCCACTTATTGACATTGAAATGGGAAAAAATTTGCATAGTTATGCACGTTTTATTATTTTAATTTATTTGTTATTATTTCTAGCTCCATTTGATACCTACATCATTACTATTATTACAATAGTATTGTCATTTGTGCGATTAAATTAATCAATTCCGATAAGTTTTTTCTCCTTTTTTTCTTAAACTTATTTTGTTCTCTCTCTTTCTCTTTCGCTTTTTTTCTCAAACTTACAAACCTGTTTCTTAAAGGAGTTTAGCACAACAAATAATTGTTACGCAAACAACAACAAGTAAGCAAGCGAACAAATAAACAAATAAATTAGAAGAAATCGTTATTGAAGACGTAGGTCTATAATAAAACGGTATGATTTTGCCATTCACATGTTTACTTCTTTGGTTTTTATTAATCATCATCATCATCATCTGCACCAACAGAACGATGCTCAATTTCCATTCTAATCCAACCTATGGATAGAGGAACACACCTGAAATTAATAATAATATATACACGTGCAACAACAATAAACAATTAATTGCAATAAACTGCAACTATTATAAAAGTAATTGTGCAAAAATAAAATAAAATCGTTAGACAAGACAAGAAAGAAAACTCGTTGTTGTAGTCGTTGTCGGTGCAATCGCACCCAAACCGATATACAACTAGGAGCAATTAAATTTATTTATTTATAAAATGGATCGATTAAACGATTAAAGTCGATTTTAACATCGTTATACACTTTGAGATTAATAAAAACCTATAAGTATCACAGACTTAAGCTTAAGAGTCGTTCCGATTGAAATTGATGACCGTTTCGATCGAATCGAAAGTTGTTGCACTCAAGAAAAACGTTGATTGATACGAGGCGATTTGAATTTTCGAAAATAGTTAATTAATTAAGGAAATATTGACGATTGGCAACTTATGACCCATATTAACCAAACCAACTGGTTTCGCCATCACCGCCAGCAACAACCCGATCTTTTAGCAAACGATGAATGGAATCGATGCACAAAAGAGAACAGAAAGGGTAACTCTAGACGGGGGGACGAGTTTCTATCAATCTGCCGTTAAAATAATTTTTTTTCCGGCGATTTAAAGAGATAAACGCGAGGAATCCGGACGAAGGAAACATCTGTTAGCGCGAAATAAAACGTGAAATAAAGGAAAAAAAAATCGTTGGAATATAACAAATCCAAACCCAAAAAAAGATGATTTCTCGTGATTATCATCGTATTAAATTTTATTTTCCGGCATTTTTTGTGTATCTCGAAACGCGGAGGGTTAAAAGTGAACAGCTTTCGACCCTTTGATCCTATTCTAAAACTCAGTAAAAGTTCCTTTTTGGCAAATCAATGTTGGTATCAAGTCCTATTGTTGCGTTTTTTGAATGAAAAAAGTTGATGATGGACACGTGCCTTTTTCTTGGTTACAATTAATTCCAACTTAACGTAGGTTGGATAGGCGGAAGATTGATTTTACACGAGGAAAAAATAATTCATGCGCTTCGATTTTCCTTTTTTTGATGTTGTGTTAAAGAGGCATTAGAAAAAGGAAACCTTATGGGAGGAAATGGGTCATCTTTATTTATGTTACACGTACGCCGATAAAGAAAATTGGAAAAGGAAAGATATATTTACAGGGCAGGAAACAGGCTGTATTCCTTATAAATAAATTAGATAAGAGCTCGATCGATTGAATTATACGCGATTATGTAACTCGTATGAGTATTTTCTGGGCCTTATCTCCGCTTTACCGCGGAGGGAAATTTAAATGATGTCCAGCGTATGGATATTAATTAGGAAAAGGAAATTCTTAAGAGTTTCCAATCGGCGTAATAGAAGAGCAAATTTGCTCGTTCCATGCGATTTTCTTTAATAGAAAAACTCGCGTACCGTTTTAATGGTAAAAGTAACACGTGCATGTATAAAGGAAGAAGTGGAAGAAACGGTTTGTGGATGGGATGGCGACGAGGTGGATGAAGCAGAAAAAAAGCACGTTAAAATGTAGATTTGTTTTAAAAATCAAACGATAGACAATAAAATATCGGAAGTTATGGGTATTGAATGTCTTCCCTCGGTTTCTTTCGCTCTTTCGTTCCGTTATCCAAACGATATAAAATAGAAGAAAACAGAGGATGATAATAATAAAACGACGACACGAGAGAAAGACAGAGAGCGAAAAAAGACGGAGAAAGAGAGAGAGAAAATTAGATTTTTATCTAACATTAAAGTCACTAAAACTCGTTACAATAAAAAAATAAAATAAGAATTTAACCGTGTAACATTTGGAAAAGATAAAATGTGTTTAGAGGAAACGGTTTACTCGATTTTCAGTTCGACTCTTATTTTTAAATTGTAATACTTCTTTTGGGCATTAAATTTTTGCAACTTTTAACAATTTCTTGTTGTACTTCAAACGACTTTTGTTGTAATTTAACAATGTTTGTCGCAAGTTTGTACATTATCATCAATAATCGTTTAATTGCCACTCTTGACGCCGCAGAAGAACTGGCAATGCAAATGGGAAAAATAAAACTCGTAATGAAAGTGTCGCGTTTCTGTTTATATCATATTATCTAATAGCACTCATCGGATTCTATCTCTCACTTCTTTTTGCCATTTTCCAACTGGTTATTAACACGTAGAGGTAATGTTGTTTGCAAAATGCAAAATTTATATATTTTATAAATACACGTTTAGATGATACTTGTAGATGCTGTTTAAACGTACGTACAATTTGCACAAATTCCGTGTCGATTGTAAATTTCCACCTGCTAGTTTTTCTGCTCCTTTTTTTCGCGTGTCGTTTCGAATTATTTCTTTTTTTGCCATTTCTTCCGTGCGATTTTATAAAATCGATTAACACTAATCTCCAGCGATCGACGTACTGTATTCCAATAAAGATCGCAATTTAGAAAGTAAAATTTCTAGAAAATCTGCCAACATTACGATTCGTTTATGCATTTCTCCTGTTTTAATTTGCTAACATTTTCGTAAATAACATATATGGCAAATGGATTATTTAAGCATTGACCTCACAATTCAAATCCCTTTTGAAGACATCCTGAACTAATTAATTTCGAGCGAGACAGAAAAATCAGACGTTTAATTCGAAATTGTTAACTTTAATGGTTTTTACTGCAGGAAACAACAATTAATAAATGTAACGTATACGCCGCGTACATATGAAAGTGTTTCTTAAGAGGAAATCCTAACGAAACAGGTAATTGCTTATTATAAACCGTAGACATTCGCAAAAGAAAATTAATCCGCTGGTATAGTCTGCATTACATTAGCGAGTGAATGAATGATTAGTATCTATTAAATCAAATAGAATAGATAGCGAGACAGCAGAAATGAAATGTAATTATAAAGTAACAATGATTATTAAACGTATGACTTTATAAAATTAGAAATAATCGTTATTAAAGCAACAACAATAATAATAATTAATTAACAATAGAAAAAGTGCGGTTTAATAATCGTTACGATTATGTGGAGCGAGTGAGTGAGATATTGCCAGATTAAAATCGTTATTATTATAATGACGTCTAATAGAGTACGCTTAATTATAACGATTATTAATACCATTTATATCTATATTTTTATATTGTCTTACAAGCCATTTTCAAGGTAATTAATTCATTAATTAATCGGTAATTTCTTGCGAATTTCTCCTTTAAACGAACATGGAACTCAGCAAATAAGAACACTTCAAATTTTACTTTCGTACCTACAATTAGAACTAAACTTTTGTGAAGTAGTTTTCAGTTGGAAACAAAAAAATTGTTGAAGAAAAAGCCATTCTTTTGCCTCGATGCCGTACGTCCGTCACTCAACCCACAGGGGGTTACCACTCTTCAGAATGGTGAGTCGGCGAGGAAGTTAGAAGACGTGACTAAAAACGACAAACGATCTACCAAATTTGAAAATATCAAAAGGAAAACGACAGAAGAAGCGAAAACTGTCTATTTTTGGCAATTAGCAAATAATTTCGAGTCTTTATTTGCAATATACAACGCGTAGACGTCGATCCTAAAGGAGAAGAAAATATAAAACCGGGAGGGGACGAAACGCATTAAACTTCATCCATTCAGTGCGACAATAATATAAATATTTCACGATGACAAATCTCTTTGATACTGTCAAAATGTAAATGGTCTTATTGTAACATGGAAGATGGGCATTCAACTGAACCGACCAGTCACTAGCTGGTCGTGGAAGTAGTAAAATGTAAGAAGTAGTAGTAGTAAATGGTAGAGTTGCGAGTAAAAACCCATTGATTACTTTATTTATTACGAAACGGTAAAGAAGAGAAAGAAGAAGCTGCAGCAGCAGAAGAAGAAGAAGCCACCGTGTGTCCATTCACTTGCAAATCAAGAAGACGGTAACAACAACAACAACAACAGCGGCAATAGCAGCAGCATCACTTTAAAACCTAAAGAGTAGAATGGAAGATGATGGTAAAGAAAAGAAGGAAAAAAAAGGAGTTTTATAAACCAGTAGTACTCGACCGTGCTCTTATTCATCTTCTCGTTGTCTTTTTTATTTATTTATCATTACTTCTTCTCTTCAAATCCACAATCCATCTACATACAACGCGCTAACAAAGATAGAGTAAGGAGCGGTATTGTGCAATTGAATTGCATACGAGATTATCTATTCTGTGGGCAAACTTTACTTCTCTTCAACCGATGACGATAAAATAATTTCTTCTTCTCGCTGCTCAGCCACTACTTCTTGGTAGAGTCTTTCTCTCTTCCCGTTCATCATTATCTTCCTCGGCGTTTGCGTTCGAGTTGATGAAGAGAAAGAGATCACACCTGCGTGATGGTATTTGTGCGTTACGTTGTCGACGAACAATGGACTTTTTCCATCGTTATTTCTCTTCCCGATCTACTTTCAATTGTTCCTCGTCACTATGGCTTGACAATTAGAATTTGCACGTTGACAAATTCGTAATAAGTTTGCTTTTCTAAGTGTCGAAACTGTTGAGAATCGGTCATAAAAAGTTTGGTTGATTTAAAAGGCGGTTAAAATCGTATACAGATTAAGAAGAAATTTGTTAAATAATTAATTATAGAAACAAACATATAAATATTAATTAATTCGTTTGGGCACTTAAATTTATTATAATTTATTTAAAATATGCAGAGGAATTGAATTGAGAGGGGAACGGAATAAAAAAAATTGGTAATCTCGGATAGTGCACGTGTTTATGGGCAAAAAAATGTGTTTTTTTTTGTTAAACGTATAGGGAATTTGCATAAAACCAAACGGAATCGCTTTTAAATGATGGCCAAAATATGAAAGAGACACGATCGTAAATTAATCCCTTCTTCTTCTTCATCGTCTTGTGGTTGCTTCAAAAGCCACTTTCCAATTATTAATTAATTTCATCAAGGCGAATTCGATATAACACTTTAAAGTCTTTGGCACCACTTTTTCTTCGAATCCGCTGCAATCTAATTGGAATCAAGATTTCTTTTTTCTCCTCCTTGCGTAGGGACTCCTTCGTTTACCCAGTTTAGATCTATGAAGATTTCCGTTTGGTAGCACGTGTTTATGGAAATTTCTTTCCCTTCTGAGTTTGCTTCTTCCTCTGCTCACCAGTTTGTGATGAAAACGTGCTAATATTGTGGCTGTTTACCTGAAGAAAACAAGGAGAGTCCTCGATATTAAGTTTCTCTCACGTACCTACGATCTATCCTACTCTCTCGCTTTATTTGTTTCACAAATTTTTACGTCGTCAGAAGGCCAAAAAAAGAATAATTTTTTTGCTTCGAGTTTTTTCGTTGCTTTGAAGATTGAAGAACAAAACGAAACCAAACAATAACATTAAGAGAGTGGAATAGATGATAATAACGATGAAGTGATGTGTTACGATGGATGGGAGTTGTGAGATGGCACCCTATGGTGAAAGGTTGATGGTTTTTAACTATTTTCTTTTCCACCATCCACTTTGTAATTCTTGTTTTTATTTTTCCAGAGTGTTATTCTTGGTATAAATGGTACCACCACAAAATTATTATTTAAACGCAAAGACGGTAAATGGAAGACGAAGCAACACGTCACGTTTCTTTAATAAATTTGCCAAAAGTTTCCTTTGAAAGAGAAAACGGCAATCATTTGGTGATTAAGCGTTAACTAGCAAATATTATCGAAAGAAGAAAAAAAAACGTACTTTTGCTGCAAAAAAAATAAACATTATAACCATTGTGCAAAGCTTTATATCGGCATAAAAGGTGACATGACCCTTGGTATTGTACAGTTTGCGCCGGAGGGCATCTCTTTTATTTTCCCGAAAAAAAAAAATACTGCAGCAACAAACAGCTAAAGCAGAGCAGTAAGTTCGTAGTTACTAAGATAGAATTTTATACTTTATACTATTGTGTAACGTTGTAGCATTTGGTAGGGGCCGGCAAAGAACAAAAGGGTCCACAACATCGGCCCGGTGTCAACTGTACCGACTTGAATACGGTTACAACAATTTTTTCCTTCTCTCCTTCGTCTCTCGATTCGGTCTAACTATGTTTTTTTTTTCTCTCATCTGGACCGAGGGCCACAAATCTCTCGTTCTCCCTCGCCTACATTTACTGGACGTCACAAATTTAAAACCAACAAAATAAAAAGTAAATTTTAAACACAAGAAGAAGAAGAAGGATCTAGTTTTGAACCGGTATTTCGATGATCGAATCTACGTTTATTATCTTTTAACCGAACGCATTTCGGTTGAAACGTTCGAAAAACCTCGTCGATCGTACAGAAATTGATCCAGCTTTAATGTCCCTTTTCCCTGTTTTGCCTTTAATGATCATTCTCCTTCTTCGGTTTCGGACGCTTTAGTCGAACGTTAGCGTCAGGAAAATCATCCAAGTGTAGTTATTATTGCACATCGATCCTGATGTATCGAATCCCGATGATGGATGATCGGTCTAAACTAACTAAACTAACTTTGGGATTCGTACACGCGTTCAAATCATGTTTGGAGGGCTAGAAAAAAATGAAATAACTGAAAACAAAATGCCACAAATGCAATAATCGACAAATAAGTGCGTGAAACTGGTGAATCACAATTAGAAACTTTGGCGAGAAAATCTGCAATGTTCGTAACCAAATGTTGTTGAATTTATCATAAAGTTGAATTTGCGAATAATTTTTAGTATTTGAATTTATTTGTTTTTTTTGTTATAAAAACACTCCCTTTCGACTGGACAAAATACAGAGGGTCCGCATTGCATTGTGTATCTAACCAAATGTGGATAGATTAAAAAATAGGGTGGCCCCTGCTCGAAGAGAAAAGGTAACGTTTAATATTATTTAATTGCAACGATTCCAAGCAAAATGTACAAATTCTGTGCTAAAACAAACTTTTAATTTTCATTAAAGTTTAGGCTTTCGTTATATCATTGCAGCAATTCGTCTATTGAAAATTTCTTGGAAGTTATAAAGATGTTAAATCAAACGGTGTCAAATTGAACGATGATGTCAAACGCTTAACAAAAAATAATTAAACGCATTAGTGGAGCTTGTTAATGGTTTTCCTCGCAAACAAAACCAAACGAAACCAAAAGGAAGGAGGGAAACTTTAAACCAACAATGGCATCGAATCATGTGGCGAGAAGGAGCAAACTTTTTTCTTTTCTCCTCATCGACATTTCGGCACTATTTGTGCGAATTCATCCAAAGGCACACAATCGAGAGTTCGGTTAACGTACGGAGCTAATCGGTCTTCGCAGCTTCTTCACGGTTGTCAATCGACTGATTAAATACGTTTATGATATTATTAATAACGCCGAGAGTATTATTGCGCAACAATGGACGAAGAACAACAACAGCTGCAAACGGCGAGGCGATGGAGACGTTAATGATTCCTTCTCGGCGTCCGAGGGAATTATTATAATTCGATCGAAGTTAATCAACTCGAATCGAATTTAATCAATTTAATCTTCGCCACGTACGAGGACAAAAAAGCTTTAACAAGAGGACCGCTTGCTTTTGCCCAAGAGTAAAAGCAAGGGACATGTAAATGTCCGTAAACTCTATCCTCTTCCTCTAAATTTTATTTCTGATTACGAAAAAAAAAAACGAAACGAACGAAGCAAAAGAAGGACGAATGACGGAGAGAAAGAGAGCCGATGCTTCGTATGAATGTGCTTGTGTGTGAATGAAATGTACTTCCTGGGTGGGTCGACGACGAAGTAACAAAGCGAGTACGTGCATACCTACATAAGTTGGAGATTCTTTAAGCTTTTTTTTCCTCTTCGCCTTTTCTTTAGAGATGGTGTCGTCTGATACGGTCTTGAGCCGGACGAGCGAACGAAAACGGACGTACGTACCGGCGGATAGATGGGATGCGATCGACGTACGATGCGTTTTGTGTGAAAGGAAGAAAAAAGGCTTAACGTGAAACGGTCGACGTAAAAAGCAAAATAAACTACGACGCGCCGCAGCTCTCGGACTCGTTCTCGTTCATTTCTTCAAGTTCACGCGAGGATCGATGAACGTTTCGTTTTGGCTTTAAACTCTGTTAAAGCGAGGAAATCGTTGCAGAGTCAAATTTCTGGGGACGTACCCTCGACGCTATTATTTCGCCCATTCAATGCAGAATGAATCTTGTCGGGATGAAAGAAATGAGTCCTATGGTACGTTCCCAAAATACAAAAGCGTACGTAATAATGATGAAAATGTGGTCCACTAAACAAATATAGTAGGTACCATCATCATCTTTCGTGCAGTTCTTGTCTTGTCCTCCGCTTCTTTTATTCCATTTTTCGACGCGAACTTGAAGTTCTTTCGTTCAAGAATGGTTTCCATTGGAAAAGGGTGTGAATTCTTTTCTGCTAATCCACGTTTTAATTCGATAATTAGCAAGTCGATTTTGTTCTCGCCGTTTGTTCGATCCTTGCTCTAATAATGACAAACTACCCCCTTTTCGGGTCTATTTTTATGCTAATTTTGCGTGTACATCCACTTCGGTGGTAAAAGAAAGCACGATGATGATAATAATAACTATCATCACGTTATTATAATTTTTTCTTTCGCTTTTTTTTTAAATATAAACACGGTACAGTCCAAATAGCACAGGTGAATTCAATTGTAAAACTAACAGGTAGAAATTATGCTAATTAAAAGAGCGGAATGAATGAACGAACGGCGAAAAAAATTACGTTCGTAAAATGAGCGAGTAAAAATGCTTTCTGCCGAGAAGAGCGAGCGAGTGCGGCAGCGAATGGAAGGAAATACATTTGTTAATTACCTTTAGGAAGATGGTGGAATAACAACGCGAAGAGTGGAAAAAAAATTAACAATAATAAAGGAATTAAAATAATTGGATGGAGGTTAATTGAACCCTTAAGTTCTCGCCGTTCTTTTATTGCTTCGTTGTTGCCGGCTTCTTTCTTTACTGTTATTTTTAACATTATCATCGCGACTAATTATTATTCGATTGATACCGAGATATTAATTGCTAATTAAATATATATTTGAAATGATGGAATTAATATTTAATTTTTTTAGTAGCTCCTTTTGCTGAATGCTAATGAATATTCAAATGTTGGTAATGAGTCTCGGAGTCGAAGAAAATTATTAATTCATATCTCACCCGTTGATGTATATCGACGTCCTCAATATTAATCCATTACTTCTTGTTTTTTACGAAGCTTTTTCTCTGTTCGAATCGATATCAACATTTCCAAAGTGGGTCCTAATTTATATAATTTAGCCATTTAGTTTAATTTTATGAAAATTTTATGCGCCAAACGTTCGAGAAATATGCGTTTTTTTTCTTGTGAATGAAATGTCTTCATATTGCTAGTCTTGATAATGATGATGCGATGATGGCAATCAAATTTAATTAGCGATCAAATACGCTTAATTTGCTAATAGTTTACTTGCCAATCTACAGTTTGCGGCACTAATTAATTGGTTTAATTAGGAAAAGATTCGCCGAGTTTAATTTTGAACTTTGGTCTATTTCGACCGTTTAGAAATCCTATGATTTAAATTCACTTGAGCAACCGTTTTTTTTTTGGGTGGCATTCGAAACGAAAGTAAATGATTTATGCAAACGATTCTAATGAGAAAAAGTCATAATTCAAGTCTTTATGGTTCTTCTTTTGGTATGCGGAACTAATCTGAAAAAAGTTAGTCAAGATGAGAGAGGCCTTATGAAATTGATTCTTAGTGGGACAGTGGAAAATTTTCGTGGTTCAAAAATAAAATAGTGCCAAAGTAAAAGGATAATGGGGTTCGTACGGAAATTCTTAAGATATTTGCCCTGAAATCGAGATAACACTAATACGACTTTCCAATAAAGCATCCACTTTCTTAATTCGAATCCTTTTCATTTTTTATCGATTAATTGTAAGAGAACCGTTTATCTATTAAATAGTAATGGAAATGCTGTAAATTGCAACTTTTCAACTTGCTTTTATGGATCTCTTAAGGTACGACATTTTATAAAGCTGGGAGATGTTGTGCACTTCCTCCTCATAGATGAAAACACCGTCATAAAACTACATTTCTAATAAATATAAATGTGTCACCTAATAGAATCTATCACCTAATATCAAGAATATAAATTCATCTTGTTTCGCTTTTTCCTTCTTTTACGATCTTAACATTTTCTATATATTTATCAATTTTATATATTTTTTCTTCTCTTCGTGTATTCAATAATAAACAATTTATTTTATTATGATTTTTTCTACGCTCACATATAGATTGGCTTTTAAATTTATTACGGAAAATTGCTTAAATGGCAATAAATCGATAACTCTTTCCTTCTCTCTAATTCCCATCTATACATTTGCTTATAATCCTTTATTTATTCTCCTCTAAATTCTATAAAATAAATGTAATTTAATATGTTTATAATGAAAGAAAAAGAAAAACATTAGAAATAAAAATAAAATATGAACGTTAAGCAATAAATAAAAATATTTATTACCATTTTTATGTGTATAATTTTTACCTTTTCGTGGTAAACTCTTTCTCGTTCTTCGCCATTCATTCCGATATTAACCTTTTAAACGAAGTAGAGGAATTCGAGTCGATGGAAATATGATTTATTAATAATCCAAGGCATTAGGATCAATTTGCGGTTGAATTGCAATTAAGGTAAGGACGAAAGTGAAGTTAAAAAACAAAACAGTTCAATAGGACGCACAGTATGCCTATAAAATTAAATTTAAAAAGCCCAAACAATACGAATTAATGTTAATAATGGTCGATGCAGCAGTAGAAGTCGAGGGAAAAAACTTTAATTCCATCCAGCCAACGATTAATCTCTGGACGGTTATTACCATAGTTTTGCATAAGCGTGCCACATCGTTTAAGAAGAAAACGAACCGAAGAAGACCAAAGACGCCGTTAAACGTTGGCCATTAATTTATTCCGCCGAAAACAACAAAAAGCACAAAGCACGAAGAATGAGTTTAAGTTCTTGAAGATCAAACGGTCGACGAAAACCGTTGGGGAAATTAATCTTAAGGGCATTAATAAATATCGACAGCTTAGATAAACACCGATGGATTTGAATAATAAAAAAATCGGCTAGGTAAAGGGTACAGACTCTTTTTCGGGAGAAATTATCCCACGACCATCATCGAACTCTTCGTTTAATGAAACCATCGGCCTCATCGATACCGAGAGGAATAATAATAAACATAACCGATTTATACGAAATATTTTCACATACATTAATCGTGTAACGAACCCTTCCTATATGTAAAACGAAATTCGTACAATAACAAAGAGGACAACAGCAGCGGGACGAAGAAGAAGAAGAAGAGCAAGAGTGGTGGCTCATCTACATTCTTTTTTACATACGGCACAATAAGAATGGGAAGAGTTTAAAAGGTTTTACTCCGCTCGCATGGTTAGGTCTCGGTTCTTCTTCTTTCTGACCTTTATTCTCCTTATTCAAATACGAACTCCAGCTCGCTCATTTCGACATCTCCGTTCCTCATTCAATTGATCCCATATTACGTAGGACGCAAAGATAGATAGATGATAGTTCACCCTTTCTCCATTTCTTTCCTCCTGTGTATCATCTTAAGACATCTACAAAGGTTCGATTTTGATTTATATTTAAGTTACCATTAAGGGTGATTTTTGTTGTGTGAACGCATCCTCCTCTACCCATCCTGCGTAAGGTAAAGGCGAATGAATGGGCGCTGAAAAAAGCGAGCTGGAAAAAAATGCACCCCTGAGGAGGAATAAAAAATAAGTAAATAAAAGTGGTCGAAGGGGTTAAGGATTATAATAGTAATAATAAGTGCGGAGTGAAAGGTGTCCCTTACACTTAATATGCAAGCAGGTAGTTTTTTTGCATAATTTCGCATACATTAAGCAGGTAGATTTATGTAAAAATCACTTCCGTCTTCCCTCTTATGTAACCTTTCATTTCCCTTATTTTTACGCGCGCCGTTTCTCCTTTCTTTCTTTCCGGTACCTTTATTCAATTCGATTGCTTACCTGTTAGCAAATTATATGGTGATCTTAGAAAGGAAAATCATTGTGATCCGGATGGAGAGGAGGAAATTTACATCTTTGCAAACGGTCCCACAGTTACCTTTTTTGCATTTCGCCAATATTTTTTTACGCCGCATCCCTTATTTAAACCCTATCCGGACAAATATTTTACATACGCCTTATTGAACGTAACAATCTTACCTGGCGCAAAGGGCAAAAGGAATTGCTCGAGATCCTGCAAGAGAGAGTGAACGAAAATTAAGATGACCTACTATTTAAACTTCGGATGTACCCTTTTCTCCGTCTCGCTCGCTCGGTACCTCTTTGCTGTGTGATGCAAATAATGTGAAATAAGCTACCGGATTGAATGTGCGAGAGGAGGCGAAATAATGGGGACCAACCGACGAGACCTTCTTCTTCATCTTCTCTTGCATAATTTTCAATGACATTAGAATATGTAAACACCTATAATTTTTTTCTCATGCTCCATCCCAACCAGCGAACCGTCCGCAAAGGGTTCGAAGCTGCTTTTTTCCGCAACAGAACCGTTTTTTCTCGTTTATTAACGACGACACCCCAGATTTTTTTCGACTGTAATTTTCTTCGCTCGTAACGTACTTTTTTGAAAGAGTAACGATTTTTTCTTTTACTGGTCTTCTTACCGACGAAGAATTGCCATCGACCGCATGCAAATTGATCGCGATCGTTTCTAATTTAACCAATAAACTGCCCTACATCCAAGCGTAATAATAATTCGCGATACGAAATTAAAGTTAACCGAAAGGAAAGAAGAAATTTTGCAATTTTCGTCACGATTTTGCCTCGTTTCTTTTTCACTTGTTAATGGAATTGTTAAAATAATCAGGTGTATAAATAAATTGGTTTGGGGAAATAAAAAAATAATAGAGAATTGGACCTGTGCGATATGATTTTAATGAGCGTTAAGAAGAGCAGAAGAGTGCGTACGCGCGCGAGAGAGAGACTTTAATGAATTCAAATTAATTCCTAAACATTTACATTAATAATCATAATAAGAGGACCGTTTTTTTTTGCGTTCGTTATTGTTGTTCTTGGTTTGCTGGCGATTGTTGCTTTTGCTTTTTAGCGGTCGGCGGTGGTCGTGTGCTTCTTCTTGCACAGGTCGCCAATTAGCATATTCATCCTTTTGATATTAAACATATCATTATTACGAGAAGAAAAAGCGAACTGACGATGATGATGAGGAGCCATTATAAATTGAATACTTGTTAATAATAATGATTGTGTTTTGGTATATATGTATTTTAATAAGTTTAGAAAAAGGCTTAAACTGGTTTTGCCGTCTTGTGATTATGATAATTATCCATCGAGTCTCGTGGCCTATATTAGATTTGTTTTTAATTCGATCCCATTCTTCGATTCACAAATCGTTCGTGTCCCATTTGGTGAATTAAATTATTCATCGCACTGTTAAATCGCTTTAATGACACATTTCAACGAGATTAAAACAGATGTTAGAACCGAATTGAACGAGAAAAATGGAAAGTAGACGAAATATTGGACACATTAGACGCACGGTCGCAACTTTCGATCCTTGAACTTTCTGACATTATTTCGACGATTTGGTTGGGTTTGTAGGAAATCTTTCGACGAGAGAGAAAACATTTTATTTGCCGGAGAGGTGCAAATTTATGAGCCATAAATATGGGTCATTCAATTAAGAAACTTTATATTGCCAATTTGCAAAAAAAAATTGATTCGAAACTCGATTGTTTTCATTTTCAAATTTTCAATAATCAATTGAAGCTTTTAAAGAAATCAAACGTTTAAAGATTGACTTTTAAAGTTAATTAATTCCTTAAGTAGGAATTAATACGTTTCTTTTTCCGAAAGGCTCTAAAAGGAATTTCGTTTAACTAATTAAACCAAAGTGCCCATCAAGAACGAGCGTTTATTAAACGCATGCATCCGATATATTCGTCGATCGAACGGACGAATAAATACGGAATTGTGTAATTGTTGTGTAATAATTACATTCATTAGAAGCAAGATGCGACGACGACGGCTTCGGTCTTTATTGCACGCGCACATACGGCTCGAATATTGTTTAAAGAATTGTTCGGACATCTGTATAATATTTATGAATGCGTGTGTGTGTGTCTGTGTGTTCACTTTATGTTCTTCTACAAGGACTCGAATAAAGATCTGCGTCGTTTTTCGTTATGTAACCGGCGATAATTCTCGTTTCTTTATTTTATCATCATCATCATCGCTATAATTCCATTACAATTTCTCAAAAAAAGAAGCGACGCGACAATAAACTCTGCCGGGAATAAGATAAAGACGAAGTGTTGGGCATAAAGAAGCGTTTATTCAAACTTTGCGCACACTATAAACTGAAAATAACCGCGCGCGTGTGTGTGATATTTGTAATAATAATAACGATCGTCCGAAGTAATAAAAATCGAAAGTTAAACATTCCCCGTGTGCCACCGTGCATTCGCAATAAATTTTGCAAGAAAATCGCATCGATTTTTATCCCCAGTTCGATAGCCATCCGACGAATGTATGTTAGCGATTTAGTTATGTTAATAGCGCAAATATTTGGCTAAACGAAAGAACCGTGCCAGAGCCAACAGCAGACGTAAATCAATATTTCGCATCGAATTTATTTCCTTTGTAGGAAGCTTGTTACGTTTTTCTGACGAGCAAAAAGAATGTAGACAACGCGAGAAGAGGATAAGTGAAATAAGGTTAAATAACGAACGTTGTGGATGGATTATTTTCTCTTTCTCTCTCGCCTTCATTCGTGGCGCATTCTTTCCTTATAATACGGCCCACACGCTCTTAATAAAATGGTAAAAGAAGTCGAGAGCGAGAACCAAAGACACCAGTCATCATATCCACCGGTCGCACCTAAACTAACTGCCTAGCACCTATAAGACTTATTATTGTTAAAGGTGGAAAGGTATGTCGACTTTTTATGATTCAACATCAAAGACCTACTCCTTTAATAACGACATGGCAGTGCGAATAACGTCGATTCACGTTTTTGGCAACATCTTATTATCGATTCATATCGTCGTGCAGAAAAATCTAAAACCGTCCAACGTTTTAATTATTTATGCAATGGCAATAACGACAGTTTGCGACTACGAAAAAAAGTCCGTCCGTTGAGACGTCCGGCGAATAACAATTCGATTCGAAAAGTAACGTGCGGCCGGACAATCTGAATGGAAGACGAAAAGGAGAAACACGAAACGGATCTTCGTATCGTTAATTCGATCTAATCTAATCGAAAATAAAAATCGATCAGTATCCATCTATCTATCTCGTGTAAGTATTAATTTCAATTCGAGTCGTGCCTGTTTAATATTGAATAGGTAATAGCGCTCGGAATAATGGGCGAGTGAAAGACAAAATAACGAATGACAACTAATCGATGAATAAATTAAAGAGGCACGCAGCGGAGATTTGGAGGAACCAACGATTTTACCCGTTTTCGTGTTTGCGTTTTCTTTTTGCAATTTCTTTCAATATCAAACGTAGGAAAGCGCTTTGCCTTCCGTATGCCAAATTGATTGCTTTAATGGATGCCACACCTCAAGGACGTTGCCGTTGTAAAAACAAAACGAAGAAGGATAAGCGCTGTTCGGAATGGAATGAAGTAAAAGAGAGAATCATTTTGGCACTTTGTCCACATGTGCGTATGTAATCGTCTAATTAGTATGGACGTACGATAACAGTTCACCTCGTATTCCCAAGCAAGGCTGTCCCAACATGTGAATAGTTAAGTACCAGTTTGAATCTTTAATGAATCGACCATAAGCAAATACGTATTGTACGATTGTGTGACTTTTTCCTTTCCTTTACAATTTTCGCAATCCTTTCGATTACTAGCGAAAATAAGCGCAAGCAAATCAGTGGCCAACTCGTCCAACCCCTAAACAAACTGCAATCTTATTTTCGTTCCCTTTAAAAACACTGCAATTCGTCTCGTCTCGTTTCTTCACTTTTTAATTCGTTTTGCAATGCGAACATTTCAAAATTAGAATGTAACGTGTGGGTTTGCGAATTCGCGTAATAGATGGGTTGTTCCATCAACGAATGCATTCGTCCGTTTCTCATTCCATTCTGCTCGCCTTTGCAATTCTCGCTCCTTCTCCAACCCGCTCGTTATTATTATTTATTTTATGCACGAAGAATGTCCAAACACACACACACATAAATGTCTTCAGGTTTTTTCTTTGTGTCTTAACACGAGTTTCCTACTCAATCATGTTTTATTAGCGTGTATGTGTACCCCATGCGACACACCTTTTGCCCTTCTTCGCAGTACGCGCAATTTATCGTCGTTTCTAATCGCGCCCTTTTTTCACCTCCTCGCAGTTACGTCTCCAACGAAGATTTGCCAAAAAGCAAAAATAGCAATTTCGGTGAAATTCCGCTTGGCGTCGTGGACAAAATTTAATTTGACCAGGAGTAAAAAACTTTCAATTCTGCTCCGGGTTTTTTCTTCTTTTCGGTGGATTCGTTCGTTTCATTTCGTTCCTATTTTTATTTGCTTGGATAACGGTTCAAATATCCGCAGTTTAAAGCGTACGTGCGTGATAGGCCGGATCGAGTATACTCCGGGGAGACCTATAACGCGAGCGAGTCCGGAATTTTGAATTTTCTAATCTCGGTTTTATTGTTCCTCGGTGTTAATTATTTCCTTTCTACTAATTTTCCCTTTTTAGTTTTTTCCTTCTTCTACCTTCGTCTCGTTTGGTCTTTGTGGTTTATTCTTACTTCTTAAGAGGACCGATTTGAACGAACCAGAAAATTTAGCTTTGTTGCCTTCGGTTTACCAACAATTTCCGTCAGTTTCCAGTTTGTACATCAGATTAATTGGATTTGACGAAGTATCGTGAGGTATAATGGAGGTTAGGGAAAACGCGACGATGATGGTAATGCTAAAGGCGAAAGGTTGTCCTCGAAGGAAAGAGATCGTTCGAATGGCATCAGCTTTTCCTCTCCGTTTCTTTTTCTTTCTTTAACCAGTCACATAAATTCAATTGCTGCACCTCTTCTAATGTAACTTATTTTCCTCTTCCATAGATTTTTTTATTAATACACAAGAACAATATTCTTTACAACGCTTACTTTTACAATTGCATTCATTTAATTTCGAAAGAACTTAGATGAAGGGCTTTTTCTTCGGCCATAAGCTGTTCGATATGGAAAAATTTGTGATGTTTATTGGCCTCTTGGTAAACGGCGACCTTGCATAATAATATTAATTTATATAGATAAAAAGTTTATTTCGAAAGAAATCGTATTGTAGAGTTTCATAAACGTAACTCTTTTTTCTCGAAAAGCAAAAAACAAATCGTGGAGAAAGACAGAAGGCCGTATACGATTTCCAAATGTCAAACAACCTTTAGAGCCACTCGGACTTCTGGTTTTATTGCTGCACACACTTATATGTATTAATATTTTTTTTGCTCTCGACGCTTATTTTCTGCCACTAATAAACCAATAAGTCTTTGATTAGATTACCTTTTATGTAAACTTGTTTGTTATTGCCGTTATTAATAATAATCTCTCTTTACCTCGTGCAAGAAGTTGGTACTTAATGCCAGGACGGAATGAATGAAAAAAGGAAAACGAGAGGAAGCACAGACAGTTTCAAAAGAGAAACGAAGAATTAACTTTTACTATTCGCTAATTGTTATTAAAAATAATTGTGGCGCAATTAATTTTATAACGAGCCATCTCCATCTATAACAACCACCACGAAAAAAGTGATTCCTCTTATCTAAACAATTATTTTTATATTAATTAAAACTCCCACCGCACGAAGGATAAAAAAACCAGAGAGAGAGATAGAGCCCTCTTTTAAAATAATTAAAATTAATTCGTGATACTTCCTAACTGATAACGGCACATAAGCATTTATCTTTTGATAAATGTCCTTGCGGCCCACGCTTTATCACTCTTATTATTATTATTTAAAAAAGGGTGTAATGCCCTTGAAGGTACACTGCGACGGCAACGAAGTGCTAGCTTCAAGTTCTTAGTTTCATTTTTACTTTTCAAGACACTTATCATTATCAGGCGAGGTCGCTTCGTTCTTTCACTCCCATGGGACAGATAAATTCTAACGAGATCTTTCAAATTCAACGCAAACATAAAAGAAATAAAAGCTCGCGGATAAAGCAACCCTTGTGTCAAGGATAAATTTGGACTTTCGTTTCTTGGTTTCAAAGGATTCTTAGGTACCGCATTAAAATCATCTTCGTTTTGGTGTCAATAGAAAATACCAACTTTTTCTTTTTCCAAACAGTTTTTTATGGGTTTTAATCGAATTTATTTTATTTATTTTTTTTTCGGTTCGTGGTAATAATAAACCATTAAACGTCGAATTGTATGCGTTCGAGTAAATTTAATGGGACATAAATCCTCTTACGCCGATAATAATAAAGTTAACTGTAAAAATTAATAAAGTATTATTGGCTTTATTGATGTGACATCATGGCTTTTGTTAATGATTATAAACGGAAATTATTTCATTTAGAGGCAAGAAAGTTTTAAATGTAATATAATAGAAAAACCATTACTAAATTGACTGCGCTTTCCTTGGCATTATATGACTTCAGATGAAGGAATTGTACTGAAAAAGAAATTGCAAAATTTTTCTTTTAATAAGAGAAATTCCAAGCGAGAGTCTGAAAGGTTCTTTCTGCCACAATTCTTGCATTTCGTTAGCCATCTTAAGGAATTTCTTTGTTCAAATTCCCTCGAATAATTACGTTGTGTTTTCTCGGATTTAAATTTTAAAGTTTGTCCGCTAAATTGATCAAAATCGATTAACTTAATGGGAGTTTCGCTTAATTTCTTATATAATCGTCGATATTCGAAAACCCCAATAATATTACGGTATATTTTTTAAATAGAATTGGATTTTTTTTGGTGAGAAAATAATGTCTTGTAAAAGAGAAATAAAATTAAATATGAATAGAGAAAAATAAATAAAAAATTGTATTGGATGCTAGAAGAGGACGGGAATAACTAAAAATTTGAAAATAAAATATTCATAAATATTACTCTTATATGGATGGCCTTTATCTATAATGAGATCCATAGGAATTGATGTTTGGGATATTATTGTGTGACAAAAATAACGTCTAGATTAGAAGATGTAATAGGAATAGATACAGAGAGAGACGGAAAAGTGTCGTAAATAATATTAAATGTGTGTAATATCCATTGGTCTTTATTTCTATTAAATACATTACACAAAGAGATGGTAGAAAAAAACTTTAATGGTGTTTCTTCTTCATTTCAAAATCCAATCCATCCAAGTTGTTATTTTTCCTTTTTTTGTCGACCGATTGACGTAAAAATTTTATTATCATAAGTTTCTCTAATCTGCTAATTTGTGATTTTTTTCCTCGCTCAAAGTCGTTATTATTAAACGATTAAGTCGATAGAAATTAACATATTTAATTAAAAGAGATTTCGATTTAAGCGAAAATTTTAATATTTTCGAACTTTGCTCCTCCTCCTTCGCCGCTTCTTCGTTCCTCCTCGTCCATGTGGCTTTCCACTTTGTCCTCTTTGTTCCTCTTCATTCTGAAACACACAATGTAGGCGCACTCAGTAATAATAATAATAAAGAAAAGAAACAAAGCATTTATAATAATGAAATAAAGAAAAAAAAGTAAAGTTTAAGGAGTGTCCATCACGTATTTGGTGACATTGCTAAGAGTTCCAGGACATGTAACATTCGGTCTTGCATTTTAAATAAATCACGCGTATATTTTATACATATTATTTTACTCATTTTCTGTTGCTTTCTTATGCGACGTTTAAAAATAAAAATTATTCTATAATATGAAATAATAAAAAAAAAAGCTGAAGGAGTGAGCAAGACAATGAGAAGAAGATGGATTATCGGTAAGCCACAAATTTAAACGCAAGAATTATTAAATTCGATCGCAATTTGAAGGTCAATCATCAATTATTTTCGAGTAATAACAACGCGCAAGAATGAATACAACCGAAAAAATGGCAGCAATAGTAATTGCACGAGCCATAATTGCTACCGAACTTTTTTGCGCTCGCTCGTTTTCTGCAATCAATCAACAAATTCATAAAATATTCAACAGGTAAAGAATTAAACAAACAAATAAAAAAGAACTATTATAAACGGAATGTATGGAATATTTAATTTGTATTGACACCTGTCAATTTTAATTAAACCGTTTGTTTCGCCTCTATTTTCGATTCGCGAATCGAAAGAAGGATGGATCTTTCGTCGCGGAATTTTCCGCAGCAAGCAAGGAAAACGATTTGCTTTCGCTAAACGTCATTTATAAGCAGCAATAACAGGTAAGGCAACGATGGATAGATAAGAAGTTAAATGGAACAATGGTCAATATTGCGATATTTTTTCGCGATAAATTGCAATATGGGCACATTACAGTACATATTGGTTTATAGTGAAACGAAACGGGGTGCAAGATGAACGGGCGGAAAGGAAAATAAACTGAAAAGGACGAATCGATTGGAAACGAAACCGACCGCAGAAGAAAACAGTAGCTGACTTTACGGTCAGGGCTATTGTCCATTGTGTTCACGATTTGCTTCTGCCCGGACAAAAATAAAACCAAAATAAAACGACAACAAAATGAACCAGAGAAAGAAGGAGATTGCTGTCTTTCGGCCAGTGTTCCATCGGATTCTTGGCCGTACGAACACAAATGACCGTCTCTGTTGTAACTATTCGCGACTTTTTGTTCCGAAGCCATAAATAAATCGAATTATCAATTCCGATTTTTCTTCGGTTAATTAACCAATTAAATTGCAATTAATTCGCGTATTGCAGAAACTGGAGCAATCGTCACTTCACATACGATTTCAATGCGTGTTAAATCGACGAAAGAAGAGCAATATTTTCTTCCTTTTCGGTGGCCGATTAATTACCAATAAATTAGAGATTAGCGCGTTAATGATGTGAATTTTCACTTTTTTTCGCGTCAAAAGCGTTTCTGCTGAATAATCGTCTGGGAAGATTTTCAACGAACCAAAAATTATCGCTGGCTGTAATTAAGCGAAACACTTTTCGATAAAAGGAATCGATCGAAGCGAAAAACTGATATTATTACCATTATAAATCACATAATTAAGTTGGAAATTAGCTACTTTAATTATAAATTAATTCTATTATTAGTGGTTAATAATTATTAACGATATAAAGATGACACGACTATAAATCAGCATTATAAAATTGTATGTGCAGTTAATAATATACGGCCGTGGTAATTAGTAATTTAACAAAGTAAGATTTACATCGCATGAAAAAACGAAAATTACGATACGCCAACGAAATTTTATTAACAAAAAAATCACTCGAATCTAATTTCGCAACATATTTATCGATATCGAAGCATCTCAGGAAGAAGCGCCTTCATTAAATCCTTTTGTAAAGATTAACTTATTTATAAAACGAAATTAAGTCATGTTCGTCGTGTTCAAGAAGTAATCTTATTAAAATTTTTAACCTACATTAAACGTGAAGTTTATTCGCCATTAACAGCCGCAGAAAGAAAACGAAAAATAAAAAAAAGGCCGGAGAATTAAGAACTTGAAAATGAAGTAATAACAAGGAAAATAATGCATGAACAGTTAAATTGGATATTTAAAATGGTTTAAAATGGTTCGGGGGGTTTTTATTACTGTTAATAAGCCGCTATTTATATTACGTCCGATATCATTTATTTATTTGTATTATTATTACGCTCCAAGAGCAAACGGAGCAAACGAATGCCGTGCAAAATTTCATGATTCTTTTCTATGCTTGCATCGTTTGATTCTAATTCAAACTGACGCGTTTAAAATTCTTCTTAGCATTCTTGCAATTAATAAAAACGAATACGGTGAAATGGAGTAAGAGAAATGCATTTCGAGAATGCTATCGAATGCAAAAAATAATTACAACGTCGACGAGAGGAATTCGTATTTAAAGCGTTTAGTTTAGGTAATAGCAATTTGCAAATTCGCTTTTTTCTTTCTTGTCGTCGTTTTGCGAAACGTCCGCCAAGTGAAGAGGTTTAATGTTGCTAAATTATAGTTTTAACTAGTTGTTATTATTAAACGCAACGATAGAGGAGTCAAGGAACGAACGATTGTAAAAGAAGTAGTTGATGAAGAACGGCAGGCAATAATATAAAAGAATTATATGGTTATCATGTCAGCTTTTTTTCGTTCCCGACGATGAAGACGAGCTTTAGGCGACAACATAAGTAATTTCGAGTCTACCATGGCCAAGGGATTATTACAACTGGAAGAACAATTTTCTATCCACGAAATAAAAGAAACAATCATCTTTAATAAGTGGGAAAAAGTCGTAGGAATCCGGATTGATTGCATTCCGTTCGATACGTAACTCGCGATGAAATTGATTCCACGGTGGGCTACCAAGTAGCAACTGCTAAATTTTATTCTGCAAGTTCGGAGAAACGCGTTCTAATTAATTAATCTTCGCAATGTTTTTTTTTTCGGGAGGCAAATTAAAACGTTCGACGTTATTAATTTACACGGTTTTAATACAACGAGAAAGTAAATTAATTGGATCCAATCAATGATTTTAATTGTCCTCCTTAATCCTGTGTTCAGAAAATTACAACAATTCGTTAACTAATTCAAGCTCAATCTGAAAGCTTCTTAACGAACATTCAATTATCCACAAGAATTCTTTAATTATAGATTGGATATTTTTAAATTGTTATTACACGTTTGACAAATGGAATTAATTATTATAAAAGTAATTGTTATTATTACTCTACATTATAGAAATGCGTGTGTGTGTAGGATTGTTGATTATGGCTTATCAAATCGCTGAAAAAATCAATCGATTTCTAAGAATTTCAAATACAAGAAATAAACAACAATATAAAGTTATTATTATTGAAGGAGAGAGTTGATAATTGGAATCATTTACAAAACAACTTTATATAATCGTCCTTGGAGTGTGAAATAAGAAAAACAACGAAGGAGCAAGACCAAACAGTAATTGAAGGAATAAAACTAAATAAAAAAGGATTAGAACAAGAGTAATAATGTGAGGCTCGAAGAAGGACAGAGAGAAAAGCGCGATTACCAATGGGTAAACGAAAAAATGGTCCCACTTAATTAATTAATTTGATAAATTTTCGAAGTGCCTGCCTACCAACAAAGATTTCTTTCTCGTTTGCTCGCTGGCTGCTTTTGGATTTCTAATTTCGATTTTATCGATACCGGGCGTAGGATTATTTTTCAAACGGCCACAAACCTTTTTCTTTTTTATTCCTTCTCCTCCGCTTCTTTGTCATTGTTGTGTCGCCATACATTCATCAAAAAGAAACGACCTAATGATCATTAATAATAATAATAGATCTTATAATCCTTACTTGGAAGGATCTTAAATACCGAATTAAATTGGACGGTGCCTGAAAAAATCCATTCTTTTCCATCTTCTTAATTTATTTATCTATTATTGGAGATTCGTTTTTTTTTTCGTTCCTCGTGTTTGCTTCTCTACTTTATAGCATAAAGGTCACAATTGCTCGGGGCGATACGACAGATGGCAAATGTAATAGATACACAAGCACACGTACATTCTCTATATTTCTCGAGGATAATTTCTTATTGCTCTTTTTATTAATCAATTTCCATTATATGGCAGCAGCGGCAGCAGAAAAAAGTCCAATATAAAAGAAATAAATAGAATTGCTTGTACCGTAAAATCTGAATATTTTCCTTCGACAGTTTACGTCTTCTTTTATTCGTAATCGATTGAAAAATCGCTTGAAAAACCTGAACTAGTTTCGTTCACTCGCCGAAGCAATTGTCGATTAGTCCCATTCAGTAGTTAGGTATCGATAATAATGAACGGTCTCTATTTTACGATTAACATATGTAACAGCGGTAATTGTTCATACTTTATTTAGATAAAATGCTGGAAAAAGGAAAAGGAAAACTCGGCATGAGAATGGGTATCTTTGCTAACCGCATTAATACGATTTAATACGGTTGATTAATTTGACAAAATGCAATGAAATGCGTATAATAATAATAATAATAATAATAACCGGTCTCCCATTTTATTATTATTGCTCTCTTTATATGTGGGTACCTCTCGATAAGTATTGATTAATAAAAAAGTGCGCGTATATATCGAGAGACACTTAAGTGACCAAGCCTTCCATTCTAATTTTTATTGCCGTTTACCATTTGCCAATTAATTAATTAACTCCGATATATCTATATATTAATTAAAACTATATCATAATAAAACTCCATCCGATTAATACTAGCGCAAAAATTTACTTTTTATTTGCATAAACAACCTTTAGAAGGACTCGCTGCATTTTTAAGACTGCCAACCACACGAGGCAAAAATTCATTCGATTAAAATTTAATTAAGAAGTTCTGGCTCTAATCGAATACGTTAACCTTCTCAATTGCTAATTAGAAACCTGCTGGATATTAATTAATAACTCATTGATAACGAATGAATTTAAATAAAGCTCAATAATTTCCTTTTACCGAAATCCAAACCGCAATTTCAATCGAAAAGTTCCTGCTTTTAGAGCGGCTTCTTCTAATAACCATCGTCGGTTTGATGCGATTGATTGGAATCAATTAGCCTCTTCGAACGACTTGCATTCGAAAACTACTTCACTTAACTCATCGACCAAGCATTATTACGAAATCAACTGCCGACGCATCGAGAGAGAGGTTTTCCCAATACGATAAATCATCGTGGAAAATCCAATTGGAATTTTCATTCGTCTCGTCTTATAGAAAACGTATCCATACAAAAGTATAAACGTATTGATAGCAAAGTGTTTGTGTGTGTGGAAAGTTTCAGGGGCTCTCGCTCGTAAGGAGTCGATGGGGATGATGTCGAAACGCATCGTCACGAAGGTCGGTTTTAATGGCTAAGAGGGTTAACATTGCCAGTTATTAATAAGACTGTTAAAATTTCGAGTAACGGGAATGGTCCATCTGAGCCAATAATTACCTGTTATATAACGAACTAATTAAGTGTCAAATCATCATCATCGTCATCAAGAACAATCCCAACGCATCGTCCCAATCTTATTCCTCCATTATTATTATTAAACTTTCAATTTCGTTTTCGTTTAATTCTACCATAAGATGATGATGATGATGATGAATAAATAAGAGAATCTCTGTTATGATCCATCTGGTAAGTGTGGGTAGTAAATTAGTATCCACGTGACGACAGGGCCGTAATTATCATACAATAGCCACGAGCGTTTATTTTTTGAGCTTAAATTTTGTCTTCGTTTTTTCTACCATTCTTTTGCCTTTATCCAACGGTGGGTTTGTTGGAAACAAAAAGAATAATGGGTGGATACCGAGGTGACAACTCGGGACCACCATCTCATCAAGAAGACTTCAGAATGAAATCGATGCTTTTCGTAGTCCGTTTTTTATTTCCATTCTCGTTAAACTTCTTGGCCGCGCCTTCTTTTCTCTTGCACATGCAACAATAAACTATTCAAATTGATCTGGTAACGCAGACGACAATAATTAAACAATTTCAATCGAGTCGTTGTTTTTGCAATTTGGAATTAAATTTATTAATCGCACTAATTGGAATCGAAATTATTTCCTCCTACGCAATTCAATTGCATAATCGTTTCAACGTAACACTCTTATCGATTACAAAAAGTTGCGAAAATATCTGAGTTTGCACAAGAAATTACAGCGACGAAAGAAAAAATTAATTATGAAACGTATTATGTAAATTGCAAACAAGAAATCGGAGAGAGAGGGAACGTGCAAAAAAAGAGAGACAAGAAAGCGATCTTGAGTTAATATAATAATTGAATCGGATCGCCAAATGATTCATTACATATTTATAAATATTGTTTAATAATTGTTTACGTGCGAACGATACGTAGATGGATTTGTGCAAAAGAAGAGTACGATTCGCAAAATAAAAAATCGTTTTGCGTGACATTGAAACGAATCGCAAAAACCCCGAAGCAATCGATGTACACGTCATTCTTAACTGTTAACAGCTATTGGAAAATCTATTTCGGGGAGTTTTCAATGAAAGTTTGTGTAAACGTGAATATCCATCTACCAGATGATCGTGGACAACTTGCGGAAAGTAATATTGCAACGCAGGTGCCGATGTCGTTGGCAAGATTAAGCACATTCTTTTGAAACCGGAAGTACTAAAGTTTCCCTTCTCCCTCCCCCGTTCCAGCCATCGTTTCAATGTGGACCTGTATTGGCACCTTGACGAATAAAGCGAAAAGAAACGTGAAGATTTTCAAAGACACCCCCACTTGCAAACAATCTCCTCTTGTTTTCTTGTTTATTATTGTTATTGTTATACCGAAAGAATTAAAGGGACGAAGAAGAACGAAACGAAAAAAGAATCATAGTGGATGGAAAGAATGGAAAGAAGAAAAAACGTTCGTGTCCACGCATAATTTACGCTCAATTACGTTACGGTATTATTATTATTATTATACGAAACTAAAGGCAATTGAAACCTTTATACCCCGAAAAAAAGAATGGTCTTTTATGCTCCTCCACCTCTTCATCTCCGTTTTTGTTGTTGTTCTTGAGCGTACTAAAGGTTAAGTCACCTTTACGACGGTTACGAGGAAACATCAATAAAATTTATTTGCACCTATAACGATTATACTTGGGCCTCCTTTTTTTCGTGCAATTCTTTGGCGAATGCAAAAAAAAGTAAACGGAACGGGACGAAGAACCTATAAAACAAATAAAAGGAAATGGAGGAGTTATATTTTGTTCGTTATCCAGAAAGTAATTTTCTGTATGAACTCTTAAACGTGGGAAACGCAATGAACGTGTCCCATCGTATTTCGATCGGAAACAAAAAAAGGGAATTGCTTAATAACGCAAAGTCCTTTTTGCACATACGCGAACACAGAAGAAGAAAAAAGCAGAAATTATTTGCAATTTTTATTATTATCGTCATCGAAAAGTTAATTAGCAACAATTAAATAAACAGGTAAAACCGAATAACGTAAATAAAAATATATTATATACATAAAATTTAAATTGATCCTTCCTCCGCCTCTCAATCTCTTCGCCCGTTCCCCAATGTCCTTATTAGCAACACTAAAACTCACTTAGCACTATCTCGTTTAATTTCCATAAAGAAATTATTACGATTTTATTTATTTGCAACAAATAGAAAGAGTGCAAAAAAAGGCAAGAAGGAGTTTATTTTAATTCGTGGCAATTTTATATAATCGTCCTATGGTTAAATAGAGATGGCCTTAAAACAAATAACAAAAGAAAGCAATTTGCAAACTACCCATTCTTCATCTACATAATTTCTTTTACTGCTTCTTGTTGGATTGTTAATTTGACAAAAAAAAGGGACAAGAGATAATTGGTTAATTATGTGTGAGGTATTAGTGAAAATGTAAGAAGCGAAAGGAATCCGTCCTATTCTGAGAGCGTTGGCGAAACAAAGAACGCAGTAGAACAATGTGAAGGAGAGAGTGTGAATTTGTATTAAATACCACCTTTTAGATACCACACGCAAAAATCCAGTTTAATTAGCATAAAAATTTAACTTGAAAAGAGATTAATTAATTCCCTTAATAAACTTTTTTCTGTCGCCCAAAAAAAGTGAAATAAATAAAGAGGTAACAATAATAACGCGTGACGTGTAAAATAATAAAGGTTTTTATAACTTTTTTCATTCTGGAGAGCGAGCCCGTTGGTGATGTTGTTATTATTAAATTTTCTTTTAATCGATGATACATTTAATAATCAGAGGAGAAAAGCGATGAGAATGAATTTCGATTCATTAATATTTAATTCCATTCAATTAACATTCTTTCCTTGATTTTATTATTTATTTATTTGAGAAATTACCATATTTTTATTATTGTTTCGTACTCCTCTCATTTATGTATCAACGATTTACGATCTACGTTTAAATAAACAATTAATCGCCGAACGCAAACGAATTAAAATGCAATAAATTTCATACACTTTAAGCAAAAAATCCGACTTTCTTGGGTCCGATATCTTTTTTTTTCTATTTGGATTATCAGCCATACTAATCCTCGATCTTTTATGATGGAAATTCGTTTTAAAGTTAATAGAGTCGTAGCATTCAATAAAAGAAGAACTGTTAGAGTGACAAAAGGTGGCTAATTGTTGGGTATGAAGAGAGCAGCATCATTAGCATTTTCGACGTAAATAGGTGCCATTGTTGGGATTATGGGCCGTTTGGTTGTTATTATATAATAAATAGGTGTCCCGTAACTGTTTTACCATCAGGTACATGGGTGTTAATAGAAGAATGATCCTATTTAAAATTATAATACCAAAGGGCCAAGACGGGCGACTTGGGCAGCAGTAAACCAAATGTTGGCCGAAATTTATGACTTATTAAAACGCACGGTACTTTGTCGGCCTTATAAACTTTCATAAAACCGGTCAATATTAATAATAATAAATCGATGAAAGATTCGAACGCAAGTTGGATGAGTGTGTCGTGTGCCAGAATACATTAAAGGAAATCCTCCTTTAGAAAGGTCTCTTTTTTCGTCCCCGAGCGGGATAAAGGGTACCTTTAATTATTGCCTCGCATTTTTCTCTCTCTCTCTCTCCGTCGCTCACCCGCTAACTCGCTCTTTGAAATTCTCCTTTTGAAGCTGTTTTAGGTGAACCGTTCGCATATATCTAACGATGACGGTCCTAGATGGAAAGCTGACAAAACTCCGTCGAAACTTTGTTAATTAAACTTCTAAAAGCAAACGACGAGTAATTTTACGCTCAAAACCGACAACAGCCCAGCCAAATATATCGAGAGAACGCTCGTTGTTGCTCTTCAACAGGAAAGAATGGGGAAGAAAAGGGGAAAAAGGACGGTACTCGTTCTTTGTTATCGAAGAAGAACAAAATTGGGTTTGATAGGTTATAAAGTAAATTAGAGGCGTTCGTTAAACGTAAACAAATCGCAAAGCAACTTTTCTTGTTATTAGGGCAATAATACAATCAAGGGATTCGGCGATCGTGGGGATCGTTGTAAGTGATTGACCCTCTTGTAGCCACTTCATAAAGATACGATTGGCTAAATGCAACGTCCGAACGTCCATCGACAATGGATTAAGAAAAGGACATTTATATAAATCGTCGTTGCGATTCTTCAATTGATCTCCACTATTTTCGTGGCACCCTCGCTTCTGCGGACGGTCATTTAATAGCCATTTTCCCACTTGTGAACTTCTTGTGACCGCTCGTTTCTTTTATGCACACTGTTGCTTCGACCATCAACGAACTAAGCCCAATGGTATTGTAATAACACAATATAACATGACAAATCAATCAATTCGCTTTTCGCAATTTTCGCTTTTTCGCTTCTTTCTTCGGTGCAAATATAATTGAATCCCATCAAATTCCCTAAATAATTCCGGCGAAATATTACGTTAGATAGTGCGCAGATTATCGGTTCGCAATGATCTAATTCTCTTAGGTGTTATTAAGTGAAAGGGGTTGGTAAAATGATAGAAAGCATTTACAACCCTCGAGGTTATTCCCCGTGTTCTATGACGTGGTAGAATCTAGATTATTATTATCGTCCCTTTAATTATTATCGGGGGTACGTACAATTCCGATATAATTAAGCCCAAACACAAAAATTTCAACTAGAGTCACAGAATGATTAATTAGACGCACTGAACTAGCAGCGGAAGATAAAGGATATAAATGAATAATTGCCGTCGTTTAAACCGTTGAGGAATTGAGAAAGAACGAATCGAGACGGAGAAGAAAAACGATTCTTGTACATCATTTCTTCATAGATGTTAACAATTTTAATTGTACCCTTCCAAAAGGAATAAAATAAAAGCAAAGAGAGAAAAAGATGATGAAGCTGAAGTAGTAGTGAAGATTGTTATCTTAAAACCAGTAGCCGTGCATTTTAAATAGACACCAACTTCTTCTTCAACTCACTTTCAACTCTTTTTTCAATTTCTTCTTCAACTTCTTTTCGACTTCATTTTCCAATCTCTTGTTAGTGCGTAGATTTGTATTTATAACAGTAAAACATGATGGACAATTCAAAAAAGACTCTTGGGTCTCGTTTTTTTTTCAGTTTGGAAACTTACTAAAAATGACCAAAGCTAATCTTGAAGTGTAATCTTTTGGTTTACTGTCATCTTGCCCAATCTTATCGCAATTCTAGAGAAATATTGTAACAGACTGTAAAAGAGAATAAATTTTTATTTCATACGAGTGTCGTGCACCATATAAGGCAATTAAATAGTTTTTTTAGTGGTTGTACGACGTTATACCAGTTGACGATGATGATGACGTGGTAAGAAAAAGTTAAAAATCTGTGACAATAGAAACTCGAGGAACGATCCCTCGCTTCTTAACTTGTATGCCTATAAGTACAAAACTCTTAACTTGAACGCAAGCAATAGAAAATAATACATGGTTATTTTATTCATACAAAATCTCTTTTTTTATTTACTCTTATTCCTCCTTGTAACCGTCACACAGACGTAAATTTCTGTATTTCTTTTTGGGGACTGACAGTGAAAGAGAGAGAATATAAAGAGAACTTAAGTAATTTCACTTTAAAATTATTTCTTTTATAGTGCACTTTAATTGTTAATTGTTTGTCGTAAAGTCTATACGAAATGACAATGAATCCCTCCTATACGGAAATAAAGAATCGAATGAGAGAGAGAGAAAAAAATAAATAAATAAAAACCGGAGGAATTAAATGGACGCCACGAAGAGACCAAGAGGAATAAAAAGCGTGTATGTGGACGTACGGACTTAAAAATCTTTCTGACAAACCGACAGAAAAAGAACCAAAACCAAGGGGAAGAATAAAAAGTAAAGAAGAAACCGATGGAAAACGACAAAAAATTTTCTTTCTTTATCTTCGTGGTTGCCGGAGTCTCACAGGAGCAAAATAAAATTGGCTCTCTAATAAGAAGAGTCGAGGTGTTCTAGCGTAATTTTCTCGAAATCGTTATCTCCCTATTTTTGCTATTTTACTTGCTCTCTTCGACAGCAACTACTTAATTAAATATTTTTACATGTTAACGTTAATAATAACGGACGACGGTTATGCAATTTACGCTGCATTTTTTCCATCTACCCTCGGTATATACTTATATTCCTTCCAGCTACCGATTAATTACAGCCACACAACGTTAGACTCAATATTATAATTATGATAAATTGATCAGATTGCTCGTTGGATCGCTTATTTCGCTCTTCTTGGTGAAAATAAATTCTTCCTCTAACTAAAGCATCAAACGCCAACCAAACAACAACAACTACTTTTCATATAACTATAATATGCTATTACCAATTAAGGCCATTTTACTTTAAGTATCTTTCTCTCGATTCGAGTGCTATTAGAGGTAGGTCTATAGAAAATTGCGTTCCGTAATAATTTTATTTACTGTTATTTATGGACGCAGTTAATACACATCGAGTGTAAACAGATAAATGAGGCCAAGATTAAAAAGCAACAGTAATTAGATCGAAGATTGGAAAGAATGAATGAAGAATCGTTAAAGCAACTTTTATTGTTTAACACATTCCGTGAATTCGTCGATGAAGGTCTCTGCTTTGGAGAAGAAAATTCCTCCGCCAGAACTACAGTTTGTTTCTCGACGGAAAACAACTGAATATTATGCAACTTCGACTCGAAACGATACCGTTCTTTTTATGATACCATACGCATTTTTATGGCCAATAATAATATTTCATTAAGACCTATTAAGAAATAATATACGTTGCAAGAAATTACGAGGCATCTCGAAGGCGAAAGGACGAAGAAAAAGAAGTGTCCAATAAAGAAGCTTATTTATTTTTTGTTGTTGTTGTTAATTTCAACTCTTCTTCTCTTATGAAAGACCAAAAAGTTGTAGATCATAAATCGATCAACATCTTCTTCGTCGTCGTTGTTTTAACACACGGGAAAAAGTGCGTAGGATTACGAGCGGCTCGGAGATATAATGGTAATAATAAACTTGAAAAGTGGCGGATTTTTCTGAAGATTAAGTAAAATGATATCCAATAGAATGTTAAACAACAAGAAGAAAAGAGGCTACGACTAAAAATGGTAAAAGCGGGAATCGTCTGCGACGTTTTGGCCGGCGATGATTAAGAAACGGATTCACAGTTATCGAGTGGAAATTGAGCGCTGCCGCCGTACTGTAAATCATTACGATTATGCAAAAGAAATGTTAGACGATGATGGCTGAAGAATTATGATAATGTAGTACGAATATTTTCACTCGTCCTCCTCGCTTCTCCGCGTTTTACATCGACCACATGAAGAAAAAAGGTCATAAACGGCTCGTGTCCACAAACGACATGGTGACCCACGATGACCTAACCGCAGGTTACATTTCAGAAGAAAAAAGCCAACAAACAACGACAGCGACAGCGTCCGTTGTCACAAGCGTTCTCTCTAAGCGAAGACATAAAAGAACGTATAAATTTCAGTTTAATTGTCTTCCCCGTTTCTCTTTAAGACGATCATAATTATTATTAGGTAATAATGATACGATTCTTATTAGGGGATAGTTACCAGCCATTATTCGCTCGTCGTTCTTGCCTAATTTATTTACGAAATTATGTGAAAAAAAAAAAACTGGCAACTGAAGATGATGATAGCGAGGGAGAAAGAAGAAACAAAGAGCTTCCTTTCTGGTTAAGAATGCTGTAGACGTTAAAAGAAAGAAAATAAAAGATATAGGAATGGGTAAAACCAGAAACATAAAAGTTGCTTTGCATGAAATGGTAACTAGTTGAATGTATTTGAAGAAGTAAAAACTTCAACCGGTAGAGTCGTCGATCTAAATTGCGACGCCTGATAAAGGAAATCGGTTGATTGTGTGTCGAATCCAGTTTTATCAATTCTTTTTCTCGTGCATTCCCAAAGACACGGCGTATGGGCGAAATTGAATGAATTGCACAATGGCAATAATAATGCAAGAGGGCGCCCTTATAAAAATTTCTTCCAGTTCAATTGGAAATCTCTCCGCGATAAAACGCATAACGGTCGAATGTTTCTCTCCGCTCCTCTATCTCGCTCCTTTCGACCTCAACATTATGCTCCGATATAATGGTCTCGGCAGAAGAAGAATCATCCTCGAAATACCTGTGTAACGGGACCGTCTGGACCAACGGTCATCCGAATCGAGCGAGAGAGCGAAACCATTGTCCAGCGATTTAATTCTTACCCTCCGCCGAGAGAAAATCAAAATAAATAAGGGAATAAAATGATTTTTCATACGCAAGATGCACGTCGGTGAAATAGAGAAAGAGATTTTTATTTTCGGGTCTAGGTGGGATGCCGAGTACAATGAAAGGGCCAAACTCACCTTAACTAGCAAACTAGATGGACCAGATTCGGTTTTCACACAAACACGCACGGAAACTGCATCTCTTTCATCTCGCATAAAAGTTTCGAAAATAGGGAATAGGTGAACGTTCGTCCTTTTTAAGGGTTAAGGAATAACCGTCTTTCTTCGCCGTTTATTCAAATAGGAATTAATTCCGTTTACCGGATTTTATCGGACAATAATTCAATATTAGATGGCAGAAGAATGAAAGTAAGATGAATAGAAACTTCTTTTAGCTGAAGTAACTTAGACGTGTGAGAAAAGAACTTGTTTACAAAACAAAATCAAAGTGCAACTCGTTAGAAAATCGAACGTTATAAGATTTGGCAAATTCTACGCGAATTTTTGAATAAATTTTTCGATTTGGTCCAATTGAAACGGCGCAATCGACGTATGCGTTTAATGAATGCGTTCACGTTTTCACATAGATCTTTTGTAATAATTTAAGAGATTTACCTAATTGGCCGTGCACGCAATCTCGTCTAATTATCGGCGTAAATGATTTACTTTTGCAATTACATCGTTTCGATTCGTACGTGCACAACACATATATATTTTAATAATGTTAAACAGGTAGCAGCATCGCGAAGAAACACTTAATTGCGATTGCCATTTCTTGTTTATCCATTCGTTGTTGTTGTTGTTGTTGATTCGTTAACGAACTTAATAATTGCGACGGTAATAATAAATTGGCACACATAAATTTGTCGATTAAAAATTATTTAATTATCGATATCAGGTAGCATCTTCATATTTCGAGCGCTGAACGTATTTTTAGTTGCGCAACGCGGTGGAAATTTTGCAACAATTCCAGAGATTTATTGAAGAGTTGATGCATTGCGAATTTTATCGTGCAGATATTCGATTGATTTTAACGACCATATTTGTTCAATGTAATTGTTATTAAGTCACATTAAATGAAGTGGAGAGCGAAATAAAAAAAAGTTCATATCAAGTATGACACGATTTTAATTTATAACGTTTAACAAGTTCTTGTAGAAAAATCGCAATTTTTTCGTTTCGTTTTTATTGCTCAAAGTTAGATTTGCATTATGCAATTTATATATAAATAAACAGAATTTATTTATAGATAGCAGATAATTGCTTTACATAACTTTAAAGTGCGTGCGTGTGTGTGTACGTAACGAATTCTTTTCCTTTATTTCTTCTAATTAAAACGATTTTAATTAATTACGAAATTATTAAATCAAATCATAAAGCGTTTGCACCGTTTTCTTATATAAATTAATTAATGCCGGCTCGTTTTCCCAGGAAATATCGATTTTATTAGCACCACATTGTGAGTTTCGGCTAATCCAGTTGAAAGGTCCAGCTGGTGGTTGGTTCATCATCATCATCATCAACACAGAATTGTATTAGTCTTTCTTGCCTTCACCATTATATTATACTGTTTTCTTTCTGACGTCGATAATCTGGTTATGGACAAGAATTAAAGTGAAAGAGACCGAAAGGACCGAAGCTGCGGTCAGCTGTCGCTTATTTGATTAGCGCCGCTTTCTATTCAATGTTAAGGATGAAATGGGATCAAGTCTAAATGAAAATCCTCCGGCTCTATGGAGCGAGAGGAGCAACAACCGAGGGCAAATCATTTGCTGGTTTTCCCTCGAACGTACAAGACTGAAATGACGAATATTTAGCCCTCTTTCGATGGTTTTATACCGCCGAGGGACCGACGATGAAAGATGCTGGAACTTGCCATCTAGCTGTACCACCGAAAAACTACGCGAAGAATGTCAGGTAGATCTTTTATTAGTCGAATATTGCAGGTATTCCTGAAGAGTAGCTATCGCGAGGATCAACGGTTATACGAACGAACACCGTTTACCTGAATGAATTTGGAATTTGCTGCAGTTTAGAAATCCCATGTCTGTTTTGATCTCTTTTCGATTCTTGTGCATAAGTAGATGCAGAACTGCAGCGATTCGAAACAAAACAGGATGCAATTTAATTTTCTTCCTAGATTTATTTATACGCAATTTGGAGCAAAAAGAAATCGAGCGAAATGCAAAAGAAACGCAACTAAAAAGAAGTTGCTAATTCACATGTGTACGTTTAATAAGTATTACACATTATTTTTTTGTTTGCGTCGAGATAGTAGTCGAGACAGGATAGAAAATGGCATAATAGTAATAAGAAAATTGTCGGTATTTCGCAATAAAACGTGCAAAAAGTCGAGAAGTGAAAGAAAACGAGCGACGTGAAAATTGATCGAGCACCAGGAACAATTTTAATGCGATATTCGAACTTAATTAATACGTCGATAGGAGAAGTTGACTTTTTAGAGGAAGATACATCCCTCTTCGCATCTCCCACAATTTCCCTTTTTTTTTGATTTATTGAAATGCCAAACGACAAAAAACGGAACGGACAAAAAAAAAGAGGCCGAAGAAGTTGAGAGACTGCGAAGCGTACGTCCTGTTTTGACGAAAACTTTTCAAATTCCAACCGATCGCTAACGTTTCCGTTCCGCATCTAATTAACTCGAAGTTATCAATTCATTATAATTAATTAATGACGTAATAATCGTCGGCATCTAATTAATTATAATCGTAATGATGGCGCGATAGTTGTAATTCAATCATTTGCACAATGCGGTGCATGTAAATGTAGTTTATGGCTTCGGTGTTAGGTCGAGACATAATTATGTTCCACGATTGACTATGACTATGTTGTTGATGATGATGATGTCTTCTCCGCCCTTATTCAATTTTGACGATGGTCTACACGAACCGCAACATCGTCATCAGCATCATCATCGACGTATATATACGTATCACGAATTAAACGTCAAATACAAACGGTTGTTCGACACTATGTTGGCTTGTAGTTAAACGTTTAAACCGAAACAGAGAAAAGGAGACTCGGAAACAAAGAGCGAATTAAATTAATTAAATCGCAAATAATTAACGCAATTAAAAATTGCGAAATAAAAATTGTAGATTTAATTATGATTAATTAGTTAAGAATCGTTACCTTCTCAATCGCGTACATACCGAGCGATTTATTTGCAGATAACGTGCGTTCACAACTTTGCAAATCCACTTTCACCTTATAACTTTTTAATAACACATAAACGGATCAAATTATTTATTCGATTCACTCATCGCCGGATATTCCGTGTTTCCTCAAGTTTCACTTCTCAAGTTGATTAGACATAATCTTTGCTCAAAGATTGTTAATCTTCCTCTCAGGAAACGGTCATCGATGGTACTGTGCGATCAAAAAGCAAATCGTTTGCAGTAAGTTCTGCAAGTTGGCGTACATGTGTGTAGTTGACATTGACAAGTCATTTAGACCTAAAGCAGATTTCATAATTTTTTAAGCAATTCATTTTTTATCGCTCTGTATTTGGTCTCGATATCGCTTCCTCTGCGGAGCATCATCGCGAAATAAAAAGGAAACTGTCGGTTTTGCGACAAAGTATAATTTTAATGAATCATTTCAGAAAAATCTGCTCTTTCGTTTAAACAATTAGTTTTAAAGTGAGTGAAGTTGCGGTCGAAGACAGTAGTCGCCTAACTTCGGTGGTTTGTTCTTTATGTATTCAGGAATCTTTCGTCATTGCAATCATCGAATTCTTACGGCTGCGGTCACCGATGGTCGTCATAATTGTTTATTTATTTTGAAACTGCGTTTTAAAAATAGCTCTGAGGCCTATGTTGGAGACGAGTTTCGCTTAAGTTTGCGGGGATTTTCTTTCTTCATTTCTGCCTATATTGAAGAATGAACTCAGGAAATGGCCACTCAGGCAAAATTGGCAAGGAAAAGTTTAGATGAAGGCAATTTCCTTAATCGTGAAGCAAATCCTTGTATTTATTTTATTGCATAAGTTCTGTGATTAATGTAACTTTTTTTATCAATTTTCGCTAATTGTTTATAGACAATTTGATAAATTGCAAGCGATTCATGTCTGTAATGTGGAATTATTAATGAGGAAAAACCGAACATTTTTTTTCTTAGTAATCACGTATGTATTACGTCGATGCCATTTCTTTTATTGTAATAAATTACAATTAAATGGCATATTTGTGTCTATTTTTTATTTTCCCTTCTTCTTGTCCATGTACTCACCTGTAATCGTTCGATTACATAATCCACATTCTAAGAACAATTTGTTATTATTATTTTTTGTGTAATCGCCACGATTCTCAATCATAATTGGATCCAGCGCGATTATATTTCACATTTAAAGAAAATCGATCGAAACGTTAAATGATTTGCAAAATAAATACTAAGCAAACGAAACGCAACGTAATCGAGCACTAATTGCATAATATCTATGGTAAAGTCTCTAGCGGATTGTAATTATTCTTAATTTAAAATAGACAAATGGAATTTGACATAAAAATAACTCGAAGCCTCTTCAATAACGACTCTTCTTCAATTTATTTGGTTTAATTCCATCGGAGTCCGTAGAAAGAACGACGTTAAAACACTTTATCCTTGTAATGAATTCTCTATATTTGTTTATCAAATTCCTTATAAACATACAATTTACAGCGAAAAGAAAAGAGAGAAAAAGAATTAGTGTTTACTTAATCCTTTACCATCATCGTACGTTCGTTCCTCTCGCGAGGCAATTTAACAAACCGAAAAGAACTTAATTGTTCTTCTAAATTACTTTGCAAACAAATCAAACAAAGAGCAAAAGACGAAAAAAGAAAAAGGGAGAGAGAGATGAATAATTAACGATAAAAAAAATGTTTGCAATAAATCACTAACACACACACACGCTAACAACTTTTAATGTGTTATTGTTGTTACACAACGATATTTACAAGAAATAAAAAGCCAGCGAGAAGAGTGGCCCTACCTTATTTCCTTTTTCCTTTCGATTGATTAATATTTTTATTTTGCTCACTACCTACAATAACGCGAAAAGGTGCAATAACTTTTGTGAAATATCCGAGTGGAAGGATGAAAGTAAGTAAATATATAAAGAAGGGCGTTTAAATTGCAAAAAAGAATCGCGTTTCATCATCATCATCATTATAGCCATCACCATAAGCTTTATCCAAACGAAGGCAAATCATATTTTCTCACTTAGTCATCCCGACAAAATGCAATAATAATAATAAACAATAATAATTGTTATGAGTATAATACCACCTTTCATTATGTCTCCTTTTATTGTGTTAAACGCGAGTGGTAATTAATTAAAGAAATCATCGACGTATTTGACGAGGAAAGAGATGGGGAAAAAATTGAATAAATACGAGGCGCGAGCGTGGGCGGCAAAATTCTTGAAATATGAGTTGGTGCTTATTACATTTTAACGCAAGCAACATTCGAAAGCTGTTGTTTGTTGCTTGGTCTTAGACAATTTGACGCCTTCGTAATTACAATACCGTCCCAAAGAACACGATTGTTATTAGGATGAAGACGATCACTTAGAATCACAAATAAGCGACATATGGCCATCGATTAAACAGTGACCAAACCAAAACCTTCCATTCCTAATTCATTCGAGACTCTTTGCATTTGTTCTAACCGCCCCGATCACAATCTCGCGAGCAATAACTTTTATGGCGACGTATTTTTCTCTTATTTCATTTATTCGACAACAGACCATAGCCAAATAAAGCTAATGGATCATATCGCTTTGCTAATGTCCCAGGTAAGATAGCGCGGAGGCAAATAAGGAAAATAAATAATTTTGGACGTGGAAAAACGAAATAAATAAATAAAAAACGTTCCTAATGTTAAAAGGATTCTTTTTCCGTTTTCGTAAACGTCCAAGAAGTAGTTCGTACGTTTCTAGGTTAAACCGCATTTTTCAAATTTCACAATACGACAACGAGAGAACTTGAAATCAAAAGGCGACATCCATGAGGCAATGTTACGCCACTTCTAAACAGCATCGCGATAAACGAAACGCGCAGGAAAGTTTGCGGTTTCTTGCAGATTAACCAGAGGACAGGGCTTACATTTGGTTTATTATGATTGATACTCTTTTGCTAATGATTAATTAGATCTTAATTGAAGGCCGACCGGTTCACGAAAGCATGACCAACGCTTACTCATCTTTATATTTGTTTCTCTCACTTGATTAAACGTTCCAATTAATTTTCTCGAAGCAGGAAATTATCAAACGAAACTCTTCGTCCTTCTTTTTAAATAAATTTCCTTGTTAATTTCAACCAATTTTCTTTTGCATTTTTCCTTAAAGAAGCGACCAAATTCGCGATGATCAAACGGTGAAGTTTCATCCTGTTCTGCCTGTTTATTATTGAACTACCATTTGAGTGTTTCGTTTTTCTTCATAATAATACAAGCAGCATGAAAACAAGAAGAGTGTAGAGCAACAAACAAGAAGTAGTGGAAGATAATCAAATAAATTGTTGGTAAAGCTAACCCGAAGGCTCGATAATATTATTATTAAACAATTTTTTCTTGTTTATATCGTTATTGTTATTGCTGTTAAAGTGCAGGTATTGATTGTGATAATAATTAACAATTTTCAAATGACCCGAAGCGCCGTTACGTGCTCCTACAATTGACGATCGAATAAATAGATAGAATAGAAGGAAGAAGAAAGTAGCAGCAGCAGCACGAAAGGAAAAAAACTGGCCACGATTTATTATTTATACTAAGGATCTTTTATTTGTTAAATTCCAACTAAATAGTACTAGGAGCGAATATAAAGGCATTCTTTTTGTATATTTGTTTTTTTCGGGGTTTGTTGCCCGAAAGTCTGGGTCAAAAAATGCACGTATATATAATTTAGATTAATTAAAAGACCAGCAGCGAAAGAATGAGCGAGCGAGCGAGATTATTACAAATAATAACAGGATAAGATAAAATGAACGGAACAAAAAAAGACCGTTTGCAAAGAATTTCGTTTTTCTTTCAATCTCTCAATCTCACTTTCTACATTTTAATTGCCTTAAATTACATTAATTAATTAAAATCCGCATAATTTGTTTATCTAGTAGAGTTGCAACAGCCAATCGACAAAAAAGTTTGCAGAAAGTTAAATAACTACGTTTGGCTAGACTTTTTCCTTCTTCATCAGCATCGTCATCAAGAACGAGCATTAAATCTTCTTTCCTTATAACTTATTAATCAAGGATAAAAGTGTCCTTGCATAGTTCCGTGCCCCTTTTTGTTTTATTGCGCCAGAGCTTTTCTCCAGCCATTGGTTATTGTTATTCCACAAGGCAGTGATTCAAGGATGGGTTGCCAGTCGATGAAGAAGAAAAGATGCAGCAATAAGAAGAAAGGACGAAGAAGCAATAATAATGGAGATAGGATAGGCAAATAATAAGTTCGTGTGTATATATAGGTACGGAGGTGTGAGAAAGGAAGTGTCGAAATCAGCGAAATAAGAGAGATATACGTTGAGAGATGGTGTGTTATTAATTATGTAGGTTTTGGCATTCATTTATTATAAAATATAAAACTGGGAGAGGCATTCATGCCGTCGTACTACAATATTTTATTTTTTCTTCGCTTCGCTTTCAATCCTTTTCTCTCGCAGTTTTCCCTCCGCCGCTCTTTTGTCGTCGTTGGCCACATTGTTTATTTGTTTATGACTCGCTTTGTCTCCACTTTTACTGCTCCTTTTCGACCGGACGAGTCGATCAAATGTTCGTTTTCTTCAATCTACCCACTCGTAGGAGAAATTTCCACTCGATTACCAATTTCCACCAATTAAACGCTTTCGACTTCTTCATTTAACGCTTAAAACGCCGTCCAACCAGCCAACCTACAGAATCATCCGCGTTATCTTTCCTCTTCGTTTTTGTTGAGACGTACCCTTGTACCGGCGAGATAAGGCGAATAATGAAAGATGGCGAAAGAGCGGACGAAGAAGAGGCGACCGAAGGAACGTACGTGAAAAACAAAAGGCATGGACTTAATTAAGAGTCGTAAAGTAATCTTGTGTGTATGTTGTTGTTGCTGGTACGTAGAAGAGGTAGGTAGGTAGGCGTAGGTGAATTATTATCTGGCACAGTTGATATGTTGCAAGTGGCATATTCAATTGCTACCGTATAATATGTTATATTATGGGCTCGGAGATTGAATGCGAGAGCAAGGGAGTGCAAAAGGAAAGAGCGATTATTATTATTATGACGCATTTTGTTTTAGGTTTTATATCGGTTGCTTGAACGCGAAGGAGGAAAAGGATGAAAGGTAATCAAGCTGAAAAAAGGCACGGAAAAAGCTGAATCGATTGATTAATGTAAATGTACGAGGTGCTTCCAATAAAAACTTGGACTCATCTTGACTTTGGGTCATGAGGATGTCAAATAAGGAGCGATCTTTAGAATATAAAGCGAGTAGAATACTGTCAAAAGTTTTCTGCTTTGGCTTAAGTTTATGAAAAAAGTATTTGGCACTTTGAACCAAACATCGTTGTCTGAATTAATCAAAAACAGGGTTATGCGATAAACAGCGGGAAGAGTAGAGAACGTAACAAAAGGGTTAATTGCGTTGTGTCATAAATAAAGTCTAATTGGGTACAATCCATTCATTATTGAATATCCCTCGTATTATTATGAGTGTAAATGTTGATGGGACGAAGAAAACAGTAGCACCAACAGTAGCAGCACGTGGCTCGCTGGGTATATGATGATGTTGATGATGATCCATCCATTAAACGACCTTCACGAGATTCGATTTGTTTTTTTTTCCTGAAGAGACTCCAAAAGGAGAACAACAACTGAAGAAGCTATCGGTATCATACCTTTTAAATATACGTTTCACAAAGTAAGACGGTACATTATAATAAATGCGAGCTCTCCTTTGGTGTTTTGTATGTACCTATAAAATACACGTACACACACACACACACACACACACACGTAAAATCTTCTTCTCTTTAAGCAGCAGCCAGCCAGCAGATCGACAAATTGCCGATTTGCATATCTTTGTTAACTTGTAGTATCCTCACTCAAAGTGAGCGAGCGAGCGAGATCGAGATAGAAATGGTTCGTACATTACCTTATCGTCCTTATGCTAATTTATTAATATACATATACACATATTTAGGTATACGTACACAGGTACATTGTACCATATCTATCGAACGTATATGAATTAATAATCTGGCTTTGGTAGAATGTTATCGGTAGCGTATCAACGATACATTTCGTAATTTGCGAATTTTCTTTCGACTCGACAAATCGATTTCACTCGCGATTAGATTCGCTGCACTCTGAATCTTTATCTCCATCGCGCATTAACACATTAACAACTCAATAACTTTAAAGCAAGTGCCATTGGGGGTCACTTGGAAATCACTAATTGGGAATTATTCAAGATATACTTATTTTTTTTTTGTATGAGTCACCTCAATGAAGATTGCAATCAACGTCATATGGTTTTTAATTTCGCGCTTACTTTCATTCAATCCTGCTTGAATATTCCAACAGAATCGAATTATTCATACGGTTATTCTTTTTTTCCGCTGAATCGCCGTAGTAATTTCATTCATAATTTAATTACTAGTTGTAGTTCATTCATCTTGTCGCTTTTTTGCTTCATTATTTGCCTTTTAATTATTTTAAATTCAATTCATCATCATCATCGTTTTCATCAATCTGCCATTTCATTAATATTTAATTTCGAATTAAATTAATCTTTTTATTATTGATTATTATTATTCCTTGCTTTGTTTGTTATTTTCCTCTTCTTATTTTGCTCCTGCAATTACATTATTATTACGTGTTTAATTGATTAATTTGTTTATGTTTCTTCTTTTGAAGTCCCTTCTTCTTCTGGTGTTGCACATCTCGCTCTTTGACTCATACCGTTGTCTAGAAGTGAGAGAGATGGTGCTTATTACGTTCCAAAATTAAATATTCATCCACGTGCGTTAATAATTCATGAGGATAATAGATGCGAGACGAAAAGAGAGAAAGAATGTAGAGAATGAAATGTATTATATACGTACGTATATTGAAATTTACATTAAAAACTAATTGGCACAAATCAAATTGACGAGGATCTCAATCTGTGTTTGTAAGCCTCTTTTTCTGCTGTCTGTGTTGATCTCGCTTCTTGTAAAAATTAACTCCTCAATCGATTACGCCACCATTATATTATCTCTCCACGAATCCATTAAAATAGCAGGTGATTTGTGGCCGATGTTGCTGAGGTCAAACGAAAATGTCACCTGTTTAATTATCGATAATAAGGTCAATCGAATATCATAAAGAAATTGGGAAACAATAGTTTGCCAAATCCTAAATTAAGTAACGATAATTAAATGTTGAACGAAGCCTAAACTTATGGTCGTATATTAAAAAAATATTGGTCAAATCAGAGAATATTAGTCAAATTATAATTTATCGATCAAATGTCAACAGATTAATATTTCAAAACGTTGATCAAATAAAAAGTAACGACCATATAAAAAACGATTCGAACTTGCGGTCAAATATTGGCCAAATACGAAAGAATATTGATCAAACCTTTCAAAAAATCTTGCTCATGTATCAAGAACTATGGATCAAATACCACAAAAAAATGATATAATAAAAAAATTTACCATATAAAAACGATTCGAACTTGTGGTCAAATATTGGCCCAATACCAAAAAATTTTGTTCAAATCTATGAAAAAACCTTGGTCACAAAAAATGTTGGTGATGTATCAAAAACTAGGGATCAATACCACAAAACTTTGATCAAATTAAACAAATATTGACCCGATAAAAACCGATTCGAACTTGTGGTCAAATATTGGCCAATTACGAAAAAAACATTAATCAATTCTATCAACAATCCCTGGTCACATAAAAAATCTTGGTCATGTATCAAAAACTGAGGATCAAATCCCCCCAAAAATTGATCAAATCAAATAAATATTGATCGCCAAGAAATGAATCGATCAAATTAAAAAAATTAATTGATAAAAGTGAGAAAATATTGCTCAAATCAAATTAATTGACGAAATCCAAGAAAAGTTTTGACCAAATTAAGAAAACCTTACTTCATACGTGGTGCCTTTGCGAGTATTCGTTAGATCGGTCCCTAAATAAGAAACACTCACTTATAAACTCGTGGTATGCGTGTGTTTGTGTTCATATACAGATGGTTCACTAGGAGTCGGTCGTCCCACGCGTTTGACACCAGTCCAACAGGTTTGAACGCCTTCGGTTTTTACCTAGCTAGTTGAGCCGGACCCCGAAGAATACACACACACACACACGTATACGACGACCGAGGAGAGAAACGCTTGTGTATGTTATACCAAAAGCATTTTTCGCTAATAATATTTATCTACAAACACACGCGCGCCAAGCATAAATGCTCTTCACTTTGTTTTAGAAGATCGCCTTCCATGTGCTCGCTTATTACATTACAACTACCAACCAACAACGTTTTTACGGAGATCGTTCACGAAGAACTTTTTTACGAAGAACTTTTTACGAAGAGTTTCTTTTTCGAAAAACTCGTTACTTTGGTCTCGTTCTTTGACTGTGTACGTACGTACCATCGTCAAGTTTGAACGAAGACTCGCTCTGCGTATATAGACGCACACAATTTATTTCACGATAATAATTTTCGTTTTACTAACTTGTTATTTAAGCAGCAGAAGCTGCGACCAATTTTTTAACGTACACATTACACACCGATTATAATTTATCTCTTACACGCGCGTTTCGCTCGTGGTTTTCGCACTGCGAGTCGTCGGGTTCGGCCAAACGGATATCGATAAAATTAAATCGTTTAACAATGTAGTTGCGGTTGATACCGACGATTGAAATCGATAAAGTACGTGTTGTGACAGTAAAAGAAGAAGCTGCAGAAAAGGAAGACCGCGGCGGCGACGAAGACGATGGCAATGATGAGGGTACTAAAAGAATGGAAATAGTTTCTTTTCGTTTTTGGGATAGTAAAACGGCTTCGATTCTTACCATCTTACTTTTATTATTATCATTTCACGAAGTAGACAGTAAAAATTTTTTATTGTTATGAAAATGCGATGAAATTTAACGGTCTTATCTAATGCCCAGAAGAAGGAAGACGGAGCGAATTGTAAGAAGTGCTGAAGAATGGCTCGCATATGTCATAAACTAACACCACATCCATCATTTTTAAGTTCTTTTCTACTCCTCGTCGTTTTTTCTTTCTTTTTCTTCTGTTGTTGCTGCTTTTTCCTTCGCGTTCCATTCTTTTGTTGGTGTTAGAGGATAAAAAGACCAACGGGAGAAGAAGAAGCGGCAATCGATATTTTTAAACGACTACCGCACTTTTAAGCGGCTAACACATCGACCGAAAATGGGAATCGATCAAAAATCATCATCAATTTGAATGGTCCTTCAATCGTTCCTCAACTTCTTGTTTCTGTTTCTTTGATTAGTTGTCTTACCACTCCTTTAATAATACAACTACCGTTGCCGATGATGATGATGATGATGCTGATGATTGTCCGCTGTTCGTTTGACGATTTCACTTCACGTTCGCCCAAACCGAAACAATGGTTTGGAATTAAATCTTAAGAGATCCCCTTTTTAAATGATGGACTTTGATGATGAGGATCGAAAAAAAGTTGTTGGTTTGTTATTGTAGTCAAAGAGGTCTCGTTACCATGTTTGTATGTAAGTCTTGCAACGTTGTTGATGTTCTTGTTGTTGCGGTTGTTGTTGTTGTTGAAGAAGACGACGAAGAAGAAGTGGAGGATGGTAAAATAAAAAATAAAACCATTTTTTTAATGTTACTATATAAACCGGGCCAGATATATCTTTTACGTTTAACACCTGCCTCCTTTTTTAAAAAGTTGTCCCTTTTTCCTTTTTCTTCAACTTCTTCTTCTTCCAACAAATAAAACGTTTGTGTGTACGTTAGCGTTTTTTATGTGTGCGTTTTGTGTGCATGTTTCCTTCTTCTTTGTGCTCGTGTTGTACGAAGATGACGACAACTACTATGACGACGGGGAAAAAGTATAAAAAGGAAGACGGCGAAGAAGCAGGAATGGATTCAAATGGAACGTCCGGTGTCTCCTCTTCTTTATTAATGCACTCGAGTGTGTTTGGTGAGGTCTTCGCCCACCTCGCACCAGGTCGCTCAGCTTCAATTTCGCTTTAAACGAGACGAGCTTTTCTTTGGAACCGTTTATTAATCAGAAATTGATTTATCCTCTACTGAAAATCGTCCTGTTAACTTAAAGATGATTTTTTTTAATTGAAATAAAAAGAAATAAAGGAGTCTTATGAGAAGAGACACAAATTCATTGTGTTTGTTTGTGCGCGACTTTAACTTGCTTTACAATATTTTACCAGTTTTTACTGTTGTATTGTTCTTGGAGCGAAACGGAGATGGAAAGAAAAAGACCGTAAGAGGATGGAAATAAACCAGAAAATAATAGGATAGAAGACCATAGACAAATAGGCACTTATTTTTATCATCATCACCATCGTTGTCTGTTATATTGTTCTTGTACGGACAACGAGAGAGCGTCCAGTAATCCTAATTTGAAAAACAAACCGTTTTACATGAAGTAATAATGTGTATCAGAAAATACAAAAAAGTTTGTCGGTAATAATGTCCGTTGGATTATTGATTTTATTTTTCGGATTTTGTTCGAACAAAACGGTTCGAGATGAAAGTGCTTGTAAGATTTGTCCATTTGGATGCATCGCTTTTTTCTGTTTTGAATGTGCTTTTATTCCTCTAGCATTCAGACAACTCTTTATCACTTCCTACATCAGATGGATTAAATTACAGTTTATTCTTTATTTGTAACGCACTTTTAACACATTTCCTCTTTATTATTACCATTTTTTCTTTTGTAATAATCATGCGATTAATAATCGAAACGCGAGTAAATTAAATATACTCACTTCCTACGTTTCTAATGGTAATAATTATCAAAGAAAAAATTTCTGCAAAAACAAGAACGCAATGGCTAATTCAAATAATTTTTTAAATTGCTCTTATTCTCGCACTCGTTAATTATAATTTCTAATCAAGCTAAAATTCAATTTTAAATAAGTTTAATGACACTAATACACTTTTCATATTTTTTGGAATCGCTGTTCGTGCTTATATTGTTCGACGACGACAACGAAAAAAAGGACTATTTTGCGGAATATATAAACTTTAATTCCCTTAATCTATTTGTTTCTTTAAAATTCCCTCTCTCTCTCTCTCTCTCTTTCTCTCTTTAATTAATAATTTAATTAATTAATAGCACTTTGACAAAACTTTCCCTTTACTTGATCGAATGTCCGGTCTTTTAGTTTTAGAAATGAATAAATAAATTAAAAGTGCGTGCGTGCGTGTGTTTGTTGCGTTTTCTTTTTTAACTGTACCTGTTCACACATTACCTATCAACAACGTATGAGAGACATTGGACAAAAGTACATTGACCTAAAACCTAATGCGTTGGACGAGCATTTAGTTATTAACGTTTATTACTTTTTTCATAGGTTCAAAGAATTAAAATAATTCTCGATTACATCCTTAACAGAAAATAATAATGTGCAATCATATTGCAATAAAGTTGAAACTTTACAAAATCTGCAAGAACGCCGTGCAAGAAATTGCACTTTTTTTCGTCTGGACTTTCTAAACTCTCATAAATCTTTGCCAGCAAGAAAAGTCGAATGCTCAAAAAAAGGGATCGAAATTTTTCAGAATCCGGCCACTTTTATCAACTTTATTTTTTATTCTTGTCTTCCTTTTAATTCCTTTTTCTCTCGACGCTTATAATAAAACGGAATTCTTTTTCTATTGTTTACAACCTACCCATATTTAGTAGGTTTTCGCATTTCGCCTTTTGTTCTTCATCTCCACCCTTCATTATTTTATTTTTTCGCAGACTCGTTCCTCCTCTTATTGCATTCTTCAAAATTACAATATATTAGCTAGTCAACAACATTTATTATGAAATTTCAACAATACGTTTCGGTTTTAAGCCGATTGCTAAATAAAAAAAAATTGAAATAAACAAAAAAGTATTTGGCATAGCTTCCGTTACCACTCTTCTTCTTCTTCGTTTGGCAGTTACTTTCCAAGTCACAGCACGTATTTGTGTAAAATATTATAGTTAAATACGAGATAGAAGAGACTTTCGAATAATAAACGAGCAAATAAACGAAGAATTGTCCATCAAGAGCCTCAACACAAAAGAAGAACTTCGTTTGGTTCAGTTAGATTTCGAGTTCGATTTGATTTCGACTTGCTGATCGCTGTTTAAACGCATTCATTCCCATCGTGGTTCTCCTTTTTATCGATTGGACTCCCAATTACTTTTTTTTCTTCGCCGGCAGTGGATAGTTGATTTTTTTGGTGGATGAATAACGACAGGAACATGACTACTTTTACAATAATAATGCGTGTTTATTTTTAAAACGTTTCTTTTTCTGTTAACGAAAGTTCGCCAGTGTTACGTGTCAAAAAATAAAGCTTTAATTGCCAATTAAAATCTGCGCACTTTTTGCCCATTTCACCTGCAAGGAAGGAGGACTCGTTTTTAAGGAGTCTCTGCGAGTGTCGTACTTCGAATTGCGATGAAAACCATTTACGGTATTTGTGCTCCATTCTTCTTACTGGACGATGGCCGATGTTAATCTCTGCTTAGATTCCATCACACAAGAAGAGGGTTCTTCATGTTGCTTTACGTTTCATCAAATCAATTATGAATCGGCGTTTCTCCTCTATCGATTCAATCAATCAACTTCTTTTTAACCCGTTACTTTAAATTGATTAAATACGATTTTTTGTAATATTATTTTATTTACCCCCCGCTTACAACTCTGTCAGACCAATTTCAATTTAACAAGTCAATTATTGCTTTTTTAATTCTTTCATCAGATGATGATGATTATTATTTCCAATCAGAAATGACTCGTACGTTTATTTATATTTAACGCAAAGCAAGAGGATTTCGTTTGAATGAAGAGGGTCCAAATTAATTAGCCAAAAGCTTTTCAACAACGATCTAATTTTTGCCAATTCTGTCAATTAGTCGCTATGGGTCGGATACAAGGAAAAGTAAATAAGAATGGAAAAAGGACGAAATAAAATCTAGTTTGGTATTTTTGGAAAAGTTTGTCCATAAATTCTCAAGTTAACATTCCTTGCCAACAATGGAGCAAAATTGTTTTCTTCTAATTCCATTGTTATAAAATTTAGTCCATACATTTGCCAAACTTGCAAAATTCAATAAAGAATAATAAAGAAAAGCAAAAGTTTGTGCAATGCGATTTAAATTGATTAATTACCACGAAATTAGTTATTAAACGACCGGAAAAAAACTTTTAATTAGACCACATTTTTCAATTTATAACAGACCGTCCAATCGCCCTTCGCTTTAACATCTCATTAACGTGACGATCTCCACTTTGACTCCGATCGCTCGTTCGCTCTCTTTGTCTTACTTCTTTTACACATTATTGCCCCCTCTTTTGATTTCATTTTATTGTGTTTTAGTAAAGTCATCTCGATACGTACCTTCTTCTTATTAAAGGATTTCGTCTTAATCGTGAAAGAATAAAATAAAGTGAGACTTATACTTGTCCTCTTTTTTTTTTCGTTCATCTCCATCGACTTCTTAAACTGCTCCTTCTTATTTAGCTTATTTTATTTTGTATTTTTAGTAATGCTGTATGTTTAAAAGCGACGATTCTCTCTCTGCACGCGATTCGGTTGTGTGCCGAGCCCATTTGGATAGAGATACACGCCGAGATAATGATTAATTATGCCGTATAATAAAATAAAATGAGAAAAAGGTAAAATGAGCGAAAGAGAGAGAGAGAGAGATAAAGCAAGAAAATAGAGAAATTAAATATTAATCTTTAAGTGTTTCAGTTTCAGATGAGAGCGAGTAGTGGCGATTTAATTCTCCTTTTTCGTACCGAGGTTTTATGGGGATTACAAAAATAAATATTGTCCTCTTGCGCTTTAATTAAGTACCACTTGTATAATATTATTATAATGCCGTTTACGAATCCGGTCATAAAGAGAAAAAACGGAGCGAAACTGGTATCGTTCCCTCCTTATTTTCACCGTTCTTCGGCCAGAGTTTAGTTTCAATTACCGACGACTCTCATACAGCTTTTATTGATCCGCGAAAAAAGGTGAGTTAATGGCGTTGACAAACTAAAGAACGAATCCGGCGTCGCATTTACAAGCGATTCGAAAAAAAAAAAAAGAATTAAAAATGCTGTAGTGAGCGAGCGAGATGGAAAGTATTGGAAATGGGATCGAAGACGATGGGGAAAAGGCGAAAGAGAGGATGTAAGATAAGATCGTCGTGTTATTAGTGGAAGTAGAGGAATGGTGAACGGAGAACGCAGAAGAAAACGATGGCAATCACACCTAAACGTACCCTTGCTAATGGCGCCCATTACTCTTTGTACGCCTTAATCAAGCCAAGTGGTTGACACTAAACTGGTGACCGGTAGCCTCTAAACTCAACTCTTCCTTTTTTAACTATCCTCTAAATATTGCCTCCAAGTTGTTGTTCTTGCAGCGGATTCTTCCTCCCTTTTGAACCACCTTTTAACCTCCGCTAACTCTTTCTACTTCGTTTTTTTTATATTGCCATCGGTATATATGGTATATGGTCAGTTTTGTTTTAGTTAATCGTGCTTCTTATTATCATCATCATTTCTTTCTTACCAACAACTTTGCCCATTATTGGCGTCTTAATGAGGAGCCCCGGTTGATTGTTTTTTATTTCAATTTTGCCTTGCTCAAAGGGACGCGTGTCCATATATCAGAACGTAGCCACGATGATATCGCGCCTTAGATAAGAATTGTAAAAGAGAGGAAAAAGGTTGGCCAAACGTTAATTAGTAAAAACTGTTAAACTAGTCGGCGGCCACGGCGCGTTATTTCTTATACCTCCTTATAATACCAATCTTATTTACTGCGACTACCACCGCAATGAAGGAAAAAAGAGACGGCCTTTTAACGATCTCTTCGCGTTGACTTATTAAGAGGACGTAAATAAGAGGAACGAAGGAAATCAACGAGGTTTTAATGAGGTCTTTTTGTGTTTGGTGGGTGGATAATATGAGAAGTTATTAATTATTTTTATGCAAATCGTTTGGCGAACGACGCGCAAATTCACTTTTCCAATACAAATCGAAATTTCCTCAATTCGTCTTCGTATATAGTTAGATAACATTATAATAATATCTCTCTCTGTTGGTGCGTTGTAATAATAAAATCGTCGTAAACGTCTTTATTAAATGTCCCTTTCGGCATACTAACTAACCAGATCCCCATTCCACTTGCATACACACCGAAGAGGTACGTCATTCCATCTATTACCATTATTACTACCATCAACTATTTACTACCTACAACTCGTTCTTATTCAAACTCCATACCTCACTCGCTCTTTTCTTCGCCTCTTCCCGCGTATTGCCACCGCCTTTGGTTCGATTGGAACAAGAAGTAAAATAACTTCTTTAATTTCATCACCGACGACTCGACGGAGGTTCTACAGCTACTTCTTAGAAGACGAAACTTTTTTCCATCCTCTTTATTATCTACCTATTTACGTATAAATATTTTAATGTTAATGTTAATGACGACGACGGTGGTGGTGGCGATGGTGATGAAATCCCTCCTAATTTATTGTTATCTCCAGCTACAAGAATCGTTACGGTCGTAGGAGAAAAGGAGGCAGTAGTAACACGGGTGTGTGTTTCAATGAAACGTTAACTAGGTTCGAGCACTTTAATTTTTATAACTTTATCAAAAGGCGAGTGAATTGGAATCTCGGCGTCCTCTATTACAAAAAGCACGTAGGTGTCTCTCTATTCTTTCGCCGCGATTAGATTCCCCCTTTGTACCATCCAATTTATTTATTCGGAAAGGAAAAAAACGAACCTTACTCTCCGTAAGAAGCGTTAATTGATGCTTCTGTTTACCTGAACGTCGAAAGGAGGAAGTAAATGATTTTTACATTTTCAAACGAGTCATTTTGATCAATCGACTCGTTTAATAATCGTCATCGTCCAATTTGCAGCGTAATCAACGTTGAGGAATTAAAGCTTAAGAGCTAATTTCTAATATCTTCGTGGGAACGCCGTTCCAACGTTTTTCCTTCTCTTCGTTTTAATAAAGTGCATTAAAATGTTATCTTCTAAATACGTCAACCTGGCTGGTTGGTAGATGAAAGGGAAAATCAAGAGCAAAAGACGTCAACTGCAATGTGACTTTTCCAGATTAAAAAAGAGGAAAAAGCGAAACAAGCGATTGAAAATGAAAGATCATGTCCATAGATTCCGATGTCGAGGCGAATGTGCAGCCTTTTAATGTTATCGTCGCCGTAGGACGACGCAAAAAAAAATGAGAAAAACAAACGATATTAGATCGAAATGGAAAGTTATAAATTAAATCGTCTCGTTGCGTCTCACCGTGCTCGTGATTCACTTGGAAAATAGAAGATGCGAACCTACGAGAAACTTGTTGTTGTTGTTGGTAAGTAGCTCCTCTAAGTCTGTTCAAATAAAACGAAATGGTAAGTAACGATTCAATCTCGCAGTTGGTATTTACCTAAGAAGATATGTGTAACACGGACCGGAGACATTGCTGCCACAATCTTCTTAAAATACAGATTAAACTGCTCGCTACTACGGCTGATGTTGCTACCACTATTACCACCGAATGCGACCGCCTCGTCTCTTTCTCCTTCTTGTTCTTCACCGAGGAAGAAAAAAACCGAACAACCTGAACCGCATTAGCATACGACGTGGTGTAATACGGTAGCAGCAGCAGCAAATGAAGAGAGAGAAAGGAACGAAAAACTGGAAGACAATAATCGATTCCTGCAAGGTTTGTTGATGCCCTTCGCTAAATTGCGACCGATTTTAATAACAGTTTAATCTGCATCGCCTTAATAATAATTGATAAAGTTTCGGTCGCTCGTAATCTATCGCCCAATATTCGGCAAAACTCTATCAGCAAAGAGATTCGCTTGCGACCGGTGCGGTCAGGATAAGAAAAATGATGAAGCCTCGAAACCGAGGGTATTTTTTTTGAATTTTTTCGCTTATTTCGACCACGACCAAACATACTTTCGTTGAATAACAAATTAGTTAAACCGAAGAGACGTTATAAGAATGGTAAAAAACGTTGTTGTGTATGGTATAAATACGAACGCACGTTTGGTATTATAACGAGATTACAAACTCCGGTTTTTTTCTTATTCCAAAACGATTCCAGCACCATCACGTGTCGGCCATTAGGAGTTTCCGGTTCATAACAAACGATAGTTGCAATAACGAACGAAAGGAATAAATGTGAACGGTGGCGAAAATGAAGAAGTGGATGGCACATCCCAGAACGACTTCAAAAATCGCGCAGTTAAGCATCAACTAGATTACTGCAATGTTACTTCAATATTTAAGAAATACAGTCGAGGCATCGTACCAACTACAAGAAGTTAACCGAAATTAACCGTCCACCGGAAGACCATCAATTCCACGTACGAACCAACTATAGTTTCGCTCCTTTCCATCTTGTATCTTCGTTTGCAGCATCGTCATCTTTATATTCTTCGACTTCTTTTACCGCTCGATTATAATGCGAGTCTCGTCGTTTATATACCGGCTACCGACCGGCTACTGTGTGCCACCCCGCCCACTTTCGATTCGATTAATGCATTTCTTTGGTTTACTCTCCTTTTTTTTTGTATCTGGTTTTATTTTCGATTAAATCTCTTCTTCCATTTCACTCGTACAACCGTCCTCGACCACAAGACTGATTTATAAACAAAAAGTTGATCCATAAGAAATTGTTTCCATTGTGAAATGTAAGAGATGCCCCAACCTTTACTTCTTCGGTAATTATTAATCGTTAAATTGAGCTAGCAGATTTGCGACTCGTGTTCATCTTCGACAAAGATGGTTTTGGTTTATGGTGGCTAATTTTCTGCACAATTAATGTTCAACAAATGTTTGCTGGTAGATTGCTATATTTCGCTCGAATCTTTTTCTTGTTCTTCCACTCGCGATTGTTAAATACGTCCATTTCCCTATCGCCGTATGACACGCTACGGTTATTCCGTGTTTTATTATGTCGATGCCCCGCGAATGTGTCCGGACGCGTCTTAAAACAAATCGTACACATGTAAGATTCCAATCAAACAGGCTTCTATCTCGTCTGCTGGCAAGTTCGTGTGCTTCGCTCTCAACTCCTTTCGTTTTATCGTTGCTTTTTAACGTTTTTGCCACTCGCTGGATGCTGATGATGTCGCCGCTGCTTTATGTGGGAAATGCAAATTGCAATTTAAATAACGATATCGATGGGATTTAATTCGCAAATTGTTTATCACGAATTATCACGAACGGTTTTACAGTTTATCATGGGATCAGTTATCTCGCATCTAATGGCTGTTCCACTCCATTTGATGCCATTAATTTATTATATGATTTATTAAAGTTGTCGAGAGATTACGTGGATTTTTGCAAGAATTGCAATGTTGTTAGCGAATCACTTCGACGGGGGAATAAGCGAGACAGATGGAGGAAATGGCAAATGGCAGAGTACGTTTTCCTTTTTCTAAAAGACAATAATCGAAAACGAAAGCGTTTCCTTCCTTAAGAGCCCTCTTCCTTTACGCAACTACTGCAGAAATTAAAATGCAACGTGTCTTGTGCAGACACTTTTTTGCCATCGCAATATTAAACAATGCACATATAGACAAACAATTATTATTCGTAATTTCTTCTTTCGCCATTACGTTAATGGTATTATTATTAACAAATTGGACGTACGGCGCCAGAAGTCCGTTTCCATCCTTCTTTATTTATTTATTAACATCCTTTAACTTGCAGATAATAATAATTATTACTATTAAAAACTTTGTGATGTAATTGCATAATTAGTTTAATAATATTTCATCGTGTGGCCGTATATGCAAAAGTTATTTTTCTCTATTTCATTAAATCTGCACATAAATAACAAGCGAAAGAAAACCAAATCGACGCATAACGAAAACAACCACAACCAGTCGTCCGTTGGAAAATTATAATATTATATTTGAGCGGATATTTTAATAAAGGTGCCATCGATACGAGGGAAAAGAAATCTTCTTCAGTTTTCTCGAGAATTAATTTATTGTTAATTAGAAGGAAGTAATAATTATCGTAAAGGTTTTTTCATTTAAAGAGAAACTCACAACTGCAAAAGTTCCAACAAACAACAACAACCAGAAACGCAGCATACTTATTAATAAAATAAACGTAGCAATAAATAGGAGGAGAGAAGAAGTCCAATCATAAAAAATAATAATAAAACGTTTATTTCACCTGCTTAAATCGTTATTTATAATTGATCACGTATATCGATTCGATTTGGCTTTTCATTCTGCTCATTTCTAACATTAATATTTTTCTTTCAGAAGTGAAATGTATGTAAGGACATGCGCTTCGGTAATGGCTACACGCCGAAACCTCACGCACTTTACCATTCTTCGTCGTGCTTTCTTTCACAAACTTTTAGAAGCAAAAGAAATCGCCGATTTTAATTGTCCTCTTTCAAGCAACTGTACATTATCAGCTCAATGGATTTCTAATACTTTAACTGTACTTGCCTCAAATTACGAAAGGCTCCTTTTTGTTGAAGATGCTTCCGGTCGTCATCATCATCAACGTCCATATTACATAATTCGAAAACTGGCGAAAGAAGAAACACAATTTGCACTTAATGAAAAGCTAATTAATTTAATAACGTCACGTGTTAATTAAGAAGCGAAGAATGGGGCAACGACGATGGGGAGAAGGGTGGCAATTATAATTGTATGCCCGTGTGTTTTATGAACGAACCATAAAATGTTCGTTCACGGTAATTCTTTTAACTTCTTGTCGCGTTACCATCTTCTTCCACTTTTTCTTTCGCTTATATGTCACTTTATCGACCAGGAGGCCTCTTTCGTTCCGGTTGGGACTGCGTAAGTAAATAAGGAAAACACCTTGCGACTATTATTCTCTTTTCCCTTTTTACATTTCACGCATAGTGAATAATAAAGAAAAAAAAATGCTAGCACCTTGCGTTCCTCTTTTTCCCTCACACTCAAATTACCACAAGTTTATCATGTTAAAGTAGCCAATATAAGCTATGCTTAACTGTATTATTTTTAATATTGTGATTGCCTCAAAGTGTCCACTCGAAGAGCATAAACTAGATTAGGCCATTTCGAACACTGTTGCCAACTAAGTCTTGCTCTCTGTCCGCAACCACCTGCAAGCTGCACTATAGGTGAAACGAATATTATTTATAAACTAGATCCGCATCATCGTCATCGTCGTATGATGATATCTTTTAACAGTCCAAACTGTCAACGCTTGTTAACTCCTTAGTAATTTTTATGATACTTTATGTTGGTTACAATTACCGCCAGACTCGAATGTAAAAGAAGAAACGCGGAGAAAAATAAAAGCGGACGACGCGAAACCGAACAAATAAAGTTGAAAGTAAATGGAGCGGAGTGAAGAATCAACTTTTTAAAAATTATTTCCGATAAACACGCACGCATCTCGTCGAGGATTTAAATTTTATTTGTACAACGTTTAAATAATCCGCCGGAATGAATGAAATGAATGGCGAAAAAAAAAAGTAGTAGAAAGTGAGGCAAATAGAGAGAAAGAAGGAGAAAATTGCTTTAATTTATCGATTTTGCTTTTATTATTATTTATTAATGGACATCGGCCGTAATAAGTAACAAGTTGTAGAGCGTAGAATCACGAAGCTACCGTACGGCGAAAGCTACCTAGGCGATATCGTACGGTCTTTTAGTTCGGAGTAACATTAAATTAGGGCCTCCCGGCTGAAGACGTTGATGCCTTTCATTCGAATCTCCGGTCTCGTTAAATTTAGATCGAATTTAATTCGATTCGTTCTCGCTGCTACGGGAACAACAAGATGATCGTTTCGTTTTATACGTTTCGATTCTTTTGGTTTTTAAATTGCAAAAAGTCTACAATTTCAACGTCCCACACAGGTCTGCTTTGTATTCCGTTGTTTTCTTTTCTTTCTTTTTTTGTAAATTACAAGTTGCAATTCTTAATAACCCCGGAGCTTGTCTTGGAAACAAACACACACACACACAGCAAAAGGAAACCGTACGATATTTTACCACTCGTTTTTTTCTCTCCTCAACCCATAACATAACTGAATATCCAACCAGATCGTAATCAAGATATCTGTTAATTACATACAATTCCGAACTGTTATTCTTTTTCTTCGGTTCTTTTACTTTTTCTTCGTGATCTGTTATTAAAAAGGTGGAAAGGAGAAAGACGAACGAGAAAGGAGAAATGAGGAGTTGAATTCGAAACGAGGAGTTGGAGAGGAATAAATAATATTTTAACAATTACTTATACGTGAAATAATAATAGTTGAAAATAGTATTGACCACGAGCGCAATAAGGCAGATGCCATCCACTATCACTTTTTTCCTCCTTTTCCCACCTCCTTGAAATTTCTTTTTCGTTCGTATTCTTCCTCGTTTATGTAACACTTAAATTATTCAGGTGCAAGCTGAAAGTTTCTTATTAACGGTCTCCTTTCGTTATTATTATTCCCCTTTTATTCTTCATCATTTTTAATTACCGAACGGTGAACGAGGTGAGTAACGAAAAGTTGTTTCTGCGAAGATTATTTCGCAGTCGACGAATTTCTTTTCACTTGCTTTTGCGTATGGAGTGCGGAATCTTTAGGCGAGGATTTCCCTCGTAACGTGTGAGAGTTAGTCTTAATAAATGGCGAGAAACATGGAATTTCGCAAAAACAGAAATAACGAAACTAGACCTGCAACGTTTGCTTCACTTTACCTTATAAAGCTCGATTTATTTCCTAAACGAAATAATTTTAATTAAAAGCATCTCGATCGCGACTTGCACCGTCCTTCTCCTGCACGAACGGGATACTTATTAATTGCTAATTAATTAATCAACAGTCTGGCTGTACACTTTAATATAAAATTCGCACAAAAAAAAACTTGCCATTATTATTACCATTACCGTCGTCCTTTAAAGCATTCAAGTCGTTTATTTCGGGTTCGATTTGATAAATAACCGTAATAAGAAGAAACGTTGTACGACGTATAAGAATCCAATGAGTGGATCAGGCAGCCGAGCAACCCGTCTAATAAATTAGGGTAGCGTAGTGGGCGAGGTGGAATTCGTTTGTAACATGTAATTACAATTAAGACTTGTCTTACGGTAGCAACAATCTAAAGCTAAATGGCTTTTTGACTCCTCTGTATGCAACCGAGGAGGAAAATAAAACGATCGCACCAACAACAATCTTTCCTCCGTCTATAGCATCATCAACTTTATCTCTTCCCTTCTTTTTTACTCCATCTACATCTTACTCAAGTGCAACCATTTAATACTGCATCTTCTTTTAAGTCCTCTTTGTTGGTTTTCTCGGTTGACTTTCTTTGTTGACTACTAGCAATTTGTTGCTATTTATGATTTCACCCAAAACCCGAATCCAATCGTTTCTTTTGAAGCGAAGTTTGCAATTAAAAATGTCGGAAGACGAAAACAAAAGCATGTGCATTAAGTAATATAATAAATGGTGTGTACTTTTGTGCTGTGGTACTTTAAAGTGAGCCGCATTTTAATATTACTTTATATGCCATTATAAAAATGGGTAGGATGATGGTAAATGGATAAGAAAAGTATAGGAACAGAAAGAGTGGGATGGAAAACGTCCGTGCGGAAGTACATCGTCGTGCTGGACGCCGTGAAGATTTCCTATCAGCTGTTCGTTTTTTCTTCTTTCTTTCCACGGTTAATAACACTTGTACATTTATTATTATATTAACGTAACGTTAATGAAAATGAAAGAGGAATGAATTATGAAACAAAAAGTGGCAGAAGGGAACGTCGCACCTGACTTTGAATTTCTTTCGTTTTGCAACAAAAATAATTCAGTTAAAGATTCTTCAAGAAATCAATGAAGATTGGTCTTTCTCACCGAGTGCTTCTTGCTTGTTCTCTTTGGAATTCTTAAACAGGGCATTAGAATTAATTTGCAAAAATGACCATAGAAAATATGTTGTTCGCGTTTTGGATTTAAATAAAGTCAGGTTATTATTAATAATAATTAGAAGCGAAAAAGGGAAACGACGGAGGCAACTATGTTGTTGAGGATATACTGCGAAAGGTTTTTAATTAATATTAAAGAGAAATTATCGGAGAAAGAGAAAATTATTATCTCGGTTTGTTAATTCGTAATTGTACCCTTCCTCTTTTGTTGCCTTCTAACAATTTCTTATTTTCTCCTTTCCCTATTCCTTATTATCATTATATTAACTAGAACTACGTTTTTGTCGCAAGCAATTAATTATTTAATTAAAATTTCAACCGGCAAAAATAAAAGCAAATAGCGAAACGTTTTTTTTTATCGCGATGGAATTGCATGGGAATTGCGAATCTAGTGCGATTTCCTACAAACCTTTAGTTTCCTTTTCTTCGTGTCGTTCGTTTTCCTTTTCTCCTTTTTCCTTCAGCTTCATAGAGTTGCAATTAAAATTAACGAAAATTGCATAAATAAGAAGCAGCGCCGGGATAAAACGAAGAAGAAACTCATTGGAACGATAAATATGCGATCTTAACGATTAGTCTCTCCACTTATACACATTTTTAGCTCATGTTACCTCTCACGTTCCATTTTCGATCCTCCTTCTTTCTCAACTCCTTCCTTCTCGCATACCTACAGATTCTTGCAATCGACGACACTTTTTGCGTGTTTTTCAGCAAAATTACAAATTGCAAAACCAACAAAAAGGAACAGCAGGAAAGTTCTTTTTCGAAAGCAATTACACCGACTCCTTCTCTCGATCTTTGGATCGAGATTAGCCGCATGGCGTTTCGTTAATTTACCGCGGCTTAAGCGCCGGTCTTTGAAATAAAAATCCTCTTCTTCATCTTCTTTATCGTTATATGGACCACAAAAAAAGTTTAAGAACGCCAACTCGGTCAATTATAAGTCTTCGCATTTTATTTCCTCGCGCTACTCAGACAGTCTTAAGAATCTTTGTTTCGAAATTCGCATTCTTTTTAAGTTTAGGTCTTCATTAACACTTTTTCAATCTTCGTTTTGGTCGTGGTGTTTTCTTCAGCATTTTCTTTTCCGGTGGAGCGTATACGAAAATTTATTAAAGGAGAAGTGGCAATAAAATTAAACAACAGTTAATGTCAATAATTAAGTTATATGGGAAGAACTTGAAATGCGGTAGCTGTAGTTAGTTAGTTTAATGGTGGTAATCGTGGCGGTAGTAGTTGTGTGACAAGGTATAAGATATGTAGGCAATAATAATAATATTAGGGTCCATATGGTTAACAAAAACGTTAAGAGGCCACCGTTATGTTAGTTGTTGGTTGGCCGTTTCGCTGCTAGAGAAGACTGTTGAATAAACATGAAGAAACCGCCACTTGTTTAATTGGAATTTAAGATATTTCGTATAATTTGCAAAAGAATTATGCAAATTAGATCGACACACACATTGGCACGTAGGAGAAAGAGACGTATAATAAATTAATTGTTCGAAGTAAATTATATGCTGGTACACATTCGTTTTTTTCTTGTTCTTCGCATAAAATGTAAATTATAATAATAGAGTAGGCATACCATTCGTATTACAATCCCCATTAGCAAATAGTAAATTTGTACTTAGGAAAAGGTCTTAGCGAATGGAAGAAACGAAGAATTCAGTTCCTTTTTTTCTCATCCACAAGAACAGTTCGGGGCAACAAAAGAGGAGAAAACATCCTGTAAAAAGAAGAAAAACTGAGAGGAAGTAAATTGTTACAAAAGTGACAAAGTGCATGTTGTCCGTTTTAGTGACACTTTTTTTACGATTTGCCCTTTAGTCCTGCGTTCTTTTGGCTCCGATATTATTCCAAGATCAAACCCCGACAAATAAGGGGATGGAATAGGGAAAAGAAAGATGGGAACGAAAAAAAAAAAAAAGGAAAGGAGGCGGTCATTTGTCTAACTCGGACCCAAGCAATTGATTTACATCGAATTTCTTTTTTCTTACAATTTCTTCATGCTGACCCCTTAACTAACATGGGCTCTAAGCAATTTGTGCGGCATTTGTCAATTTAAATTTGACCCTCCTGCCTTTTGCTTATTTTTACCTTTCCGGAATACGTTATCTTTATTTTTGGGTGGATGGTAGTAGGAGGAACCGGAAATGTTGCAATAATAATGGTCTCCTTTTTTCCCTATTGTTTTGACAATTTAATACCTCGTGCTTTAACGATCGAAGAAACTGAAAATTCCATTATCTACTTAACGTTTAAAATGCATTAAATTATGGAGTGTGTTGTTGTTGTTCTTTTATGCGTGTGTTTGCGCTCGAGCCTTTCTTACTCCTCCCGCTTGCTTGCTCGCTTGCTGGTGGAATGGTTTTTTAATAGAAATAATATGCCTTTAAGGCCTAAGATTATAATAATAAGAGAACGGCGACGCGGAGGAATAATGGTAATGATAATAATAATAAAAAAATGCCATTAAGATAAATATCAAATTTCAATTTACTACCCCTTTTTGTTTGTTCCCTTTTTAATTTTCTTCTTTTGGCGGACGATCGTTACAATCCCGAACTTCCACTCGACTATTAAACGTAATTGTTTATGGGACATCCTTATAAAATTTCGTCTATTAGTTCATCTACAAGCAATTCTTATGGGCCGTAATTGCGTTGGATTAAAATTTAATGTTCCCTAAAATGACGAAGAAGACAAGAAGATGCTTAATTAAAACGCACTTTCGATTTCGTTACCGATTTTAAAACGCTCCTCGTCGCCGTGTCCTTTCCTCCTCGATGTCGTCGTTAACAGTTACGATGCGAAAATAAATTGCAATGGTAGCGAGTAACGTTAATAACAATCCATCCGTTCGCTTTATTATTATTGCTTCGTTCGTTTAACCATTTTTTCCATTTAAAATCCTTTTTTTCCCTCTCGACAACAACAACAACAACAACCGCAACGACGACGAAGAAACAACATCTTGAAGTGTGTGTGTGTTTCTTCGTTTTATTCCTTTATAGAAGCGTACATACATTCAACTTTCCTTTAGGTCGTAATATAAGTGGTCGAATGCGTGGCTCGCCTTCGGGGACACTTTGACATGGGGGCTTCGAAACAACGGGCGTCTCCTCTTCGGCATTCTCGGAATCTCGACAGGACTCGTATACGAGCGAGAATGCCCCGTTTATCCTGCGGCACACAAACTTTGCATGTCAGGGAGTATTTGTACGTTGTACTACGACCTCGTATAATGTACGTGGGGAATGACCGATAACCGTCGCATTATCTTTTTCTCCAATTTTTAATTCGTTCTCCTCCACGCGAGAGATAAAAATTGAAAAGCGTTTAATTAATCCTGCTATTTCGTCGGCCTGATTATGGCGCTTTCAATGTACGTGTTGCTCATTTCGGACCTCTTTCCTCGTATAATGTTTGTGTTGTATTAAATGGATAATCATTTGCTGACCCTCGGAATCGAACGGCTTCTTATTGTATATGAAAGCGGGTCGAATCCTTTTGGGAGTAGCGCCCGGAAGAAAAAATGGTCGAAGGCAGATCTAACCCTTGGAATATCCCTCCAGAGAGGGATACGGCGTGGTAACGTACCCTCACTTACATCCATCCATCGGGATGACCTCACTCGACGCCCTCCGTTTACGGGCAATCTCGTTCTTATGCAGTTTACACTCACTTTCCAATATCGACGTTTTATTATTTCTCTTTGCGGATATTTGGTTTTGTTTAGCGACACTTTAGCGTTCCGACTGACGTTGCATTCTTCCCAAAGTCTTCTCGGTGTTAACGGTATACGACCATTTCAATTTGTTTTCCTTTTTTTTCCGTTTCGTACCCCCGTGAAACAAGCGTAACCCATTTGTAAGCCGCAAGAAATAATATGACGGCGGTCTAATTGCTTTGAGGTATATTAATTATCATAAGGGTGACGCGATGATATAATATTGAAATTACCCCGATACCGTGCAACAATAAGACGCTTATTAAGGGCATTTTCAATTGCCTTTTTTTGCCTAATAACAATTAGTCATTTAAACCGTATAATTTCTGCTATTATTATAGGTTCTTTTATTTTGCGTTTAAAGAATGATGATGGTGGTTGTTGAAGTAGCATAAAGTTAGATATTAATTTTCCTTTTTCTAACGTTATTTACGTCGATGGTTATTTGCACTTTCGATTGCTGCTAATAACGTACAAACGTAACAAAAAACGCTAATGATAACGATGATGGTAATTTTCATGCAAAATAAGAATATTATTGCTTTTGAAAAATAAAAAACGTCCAGGCTTCAATTGAAAAGCTTCGAAACTAACCGTTAGATGATTCGAAATTTACGAATCGTTAAAACGATTTTGCAAACTGCAAGTTATTTGCCCCGATCTTTGACTAGACGAGTCGTACCACCACTTATTATTATTAATATTATAATTATTACTATCGTTATTATTGACTACCTGTTTTCAGTTTACGCACTAGGAACTTGCCTTAATTAAAATGTAATTAATATATGATTTACAGTAGCTGTTATATTTAAAGGAATGATAGGGATCGAGCGCAGGGGCAAGAGGGAAAGAAATAAATGAGAATAAAATTGAGATAGTTTTAATAATAATTGTGGCGTCAAACCAGATGCCATAAATTATTGCAAAAAATGAAGAATGGCGAAGGGGCGACAGAGAGAGAGAGAGAGAGAGAAAGAAAACGAGATAACTTCCTCGAATCGTATTTTTATTAATTATTATTAATTATAATAATCCATCGTTTTTCTCTTAGGCGTACTTATAGGATAAAAAGGGTCGATTTTTAAGCGAAAATCTCGCTAAAATAAGACGCTGTTACGATGTTATAATGCATTATTATTACCATTTCGCATCACATTCGCGCTTATTTGTTTTTCTTTTCACTTAATAATTAAATTTATTTATTTATTTAAATTATCATTGAAATGATTGAGTGTTGATATTTAAAATGCTGTTAATTAATTTTCGTTTATAAATTATGCTCACGATTATCACTTTATGCACGTTACTTATGTACGTACATTCTTTTTTAAATAATAATATTAATATTTAAATCAACGCACTACACGCTCGCATTTTACTTTATTTATTTAATACATTATTCACATTAAATCGTTCGATTTACAACTTATTATTATGTTAAGTGATAATCGCTATGGAAAATAATAAAACATAAATAAAGAAGATAATTGAATGCTATCGTTGAGGCAGCAAACGAATATCGCAGATTTACTTTGTCTCGTAATGATGATGATCGCCAGGAAGATGATGATGATGTTCCATAAAAATTGATTGGTTCTTAAACAAAATTCGCGTTTACCACTAGTTAAATAATTGCAAAAAGGCGAGTGAATTGGCAGGCTGCTCTAGTTCAATAACATTTAATTGAAATAAATAAACCGAACCGAAGACTTGTACTTACCTTTATGCGATGTGCGTTAAAAAGGTAAACAGCGTTAAAGCTTTTTATTTCGCATTTTTCGCTGTTGATGTTGTCGTTGTTGTTGCCCGTTGTTGCTCGTTGTCGTATCCATTTTATCAGTTCAAGCTAAACGTACATGTCTGGTCAATGAACATTTTACACAACCGGTAATTGCATTCGAATTGAATTGTGTGGGACGACGAGAAAAAAGTGAAAAAAGAAAAAGGCAAACATATTACGACGAAAAAGTCGAGCAAAACAAGTTCATTCTTCGTTGGTAACAGTGACCATCAGTTTTCCTCGACTTCATTATCCATCTCCATCCATATATGTTTGATATCGTTTAGCTTTAATTAAAATTCTTCATATTTTTCCCACTGCAATATTCCAAAGCAACAACAATAACAAGAGATAAAGAGTAGGAAGATGAAATTAAAATTTATAAAAAATAATGGGCAACGCCGCATCTTACACCGAACACAGCGCATGGTAACGGTTTAATATATCAAAAAATTAATCCTCCACCAGTCATAACAAACCCCCGCCGCATAAACATATACGAAGCCACTTTACTCTTCCGTTCTTTTTTAACAATGATGCACGAGACCAAATTGAAATTAACAAAAAAAAATGCAAGCATGAAAGGAGCAGCGAAACAAAGGGAAAGAATTGATCTTTATTTTGGCGAAATAATAAAAAATAATAATCCGGCCACGTGGCTTCCGCATCAATATTTGCCTTAATAGTTCGCACACAGCATTAGGCGGTCGGAAGAGCGACTTGCCGGGCGAAGAACGGGAGAGAGACGACGGCAAAGCATAAAATAAAAATGGTACATTTAGAATGAGGGGGATGGTAATCTTCGACCGAGATATCCTCCCTTTTATACACTCTTTTAGCGTCGTTTCGCTCTATTCTTCTTCGTCCTCCGCGTCGACTAGGTTTCGTTTCGTTTCGCTCCTTTTTTCTTTGCTGCATTCTGCGAGACGTGATCACGAACCATCGTCGTCGTCGTAATGCAAATGAGGATCACTTAAATACATTTTACCCACGGTAGTAAAGCGGCGAAGAAGAGAAACGAACGTTGTTCCACGTTAAAGTTTAGTCACTTGCGAACGGTCTATTTTTTAAACAATTTTATTTAGTTCTTTTGCCCTTTTTTCGATCTTTGATTCTTTAGACAATGAGTGTACCATATGATCTAAACGAAATTCTGCCCAGAAAAAAAGCTGTTCATTAATAATTTTTGTTGCTTTTTGATGTTCGAACGGTTTGCGAAAATCAGCTTCACCGGTAATAAATGGTATCTACCTAGACCTACATAATAAGTACGAGAGGCGAAAGAGAACAGGAGAAAAAAATAACACGAACTTGCATTATACGTACGATTAGATCTAAATAGTAAATCTATGCAAATAATTTTCGTTCTGACCTTGCTGAAGAGAGTCAGAGCGAGAGAAAAAAGAGTAAATAAAAGCGGTAATAAGATTTCATTTTCAATTATTCGCGTCGACCTTAAAAGCGTTGCTCATGTAGCCGTTTGAAAACTGGCTACCAGTGGTTCATCTTCGCGAAGAACCAAACCTTATTATAATCTGCATAGACTTCGCTTTCTCCATTTCTCTCTCTCTCTCTCTCTCTCTATTTTCTATGTCTTTTATATATTTTTTTAAAGTCGTTTATACGCTCGATACTACCGTTATTCTGACACCCCCGAGTGTACTTTTACGGCCCCAACTCATGTTTAAGTAATTTATTCTTGTACTGAAAACGAAAGTATACGATCAGCTGTTCGGTGCCCGGAAAGTACTACTCCCATGGAAAAATGTAAATCTAAATCTATGCGCGATAAACGAAGGAACAGATTATTTATTATAATCCTACGAACAGGATTTGCACTAATTTAATCCTAGTTAATTTGTTCTAATTTGATTTCTTTGAGATTGTTTCTTTCTCACAGATTATTGCTTTTCTTAAGATTGGTGCTGGTTCTTCAGATTCATGCTGGTTTTCGAAATTGTTGCTATTTCTTGAGATTGTTGCTTGTTCTTGAGTTTGCTTCTGTTTATGAAGATTCCTGCTGGTTGGTGCTGTGTCTCGAGATTGTTGCTAGTTCTTGAGCTTGTTTCTGCTTCTTGAGATTGTTGCTGGTTCTTGAGTTTGCTTCTGTTTATGAAGATTCCTGCTGGTTGGTGCTGTGTCTCGAGATTGTTGCTAGTTCTTGAGCTTGTTTCTGCTTCTTGAGATTGTTGCTGGTTCTTGAGTTTGCTTCTGTTTATGAAGATTCCTGCTGGTTGGTGCTGTGTCTCGAGATTGTTGCTAGTTCTTGAGCTTGTTTCTGTTTCTTGAGATTGTTGCTGGTTCTTGAGTTTGCTTCTGTTTATGAAGATTCCTGCTGGTTGGTGCTGTGTCTCGAGATTGTTGCTAGTTCTTGAGCTTGTTTCTGCTTCTTGAGATTGTTGCTGGTTCTTGAGTTTGCTTCTGTTTATGAAGATTCCTGCTGGTTGGTGCTGTGTCTCGAGATTGTTGCTAGTTCTTGAGCTTGTTTCTGCTTCTTGAGATTGTTGCTGGTTCTTGAGTTTGCTTCTGTTTATGAAGATTCCTGCTGGTTGGTGCTGTGTCTCGAGATTGTTGCTAGTTCTTGAGCTTGTTTCTGTTTCTTTAGATTGTTGCTGGTTCTTGAGTTCGCCACAACTTATGATTTCTGCTGGTTCTTGAGATTGCTACTAGTTCTTGAGACTGTTGCTGATTCTTGAGTTTGTTGCTGGATCTTGACTTTGCCATTGTTTATAAAGAATCCTGCTGGTTATTCAGATTGTTGCTAGCACTTAAGTTTGCCATTGCTTGTGAAGAATCCTGCTGGTTCTTGAGATTGCTGCTGGTTCTTGAGTTTGTTGCTGGGTCTTCACTTTGCCATTGTTTATGAAGAATCCTGCTGGTTCTTCAGTTTGTCATTGTTTATGAAGAATCCTGCGGGTTCTTGAGATTGTTGCTGCTTCTTGAAATTGTTGCTGTCTCTTGATATTGCAATTGGTTTGTGCGCTGGCCATTGTTTCTGAACATGGCTGTTGGTTACTGAGATTGCAGTTGCTTATTGATGATTTTCTTCCATCGATACGTAAACTTTGGGCATAATTTGGCGTTTTGAATAAGTTTTTTGAGGTTTGGAAAAAATACAGTGTAAAATTTGTCGTTTGCCGTTTATTTTTTTCTTCCTTTTAATCAAATGAAATTATTTATGCCACGAATATAATCTGGAAGTTGGCGCAACATTCCCAAAGGGCTTGTTCGGTAAACAGCCCACCCAGGCTAACAACAAACAAACACCGTTGTACTCTCTGTATCTCTCCGGTTAGATAGTGATCGTTTTAAGTTTTGAATTATAACTGGGAATCTCTCTCGCTCACACTTTTTCGGTCTCTCCGTTGGTCTCTTGCCGTCTCTATCTATCCACGGCGGTTGTCGCTTCTTGTATCTGCGTGAATTGTACATAAACGTAACCGCAAAGCAAATTACCAGAGGTGCTATAAACGATAGCTTTACGAGTGTTTCGTATGACATCGATTTTCATATTTGTATTACACACACATTTATTTGGTTTCGGGCTTGTTGGTTAGTTAGCGTTCAGCAAATTCTATCTACCCCTTATAACCCACCCGTAGCAAATCTCTCGCCCATGCCACTCGTATTCGCGCGATGAAACAAAGCGAAATGTTAATTACAATTGTTTCGTTTTCCCCGGTTTCGTTTACTCTTCCAACGAAACGATTTATACATGGCTCAATACAATTTCGGCCATAAATGTAAAACGAGGCCGTCATTGAATCGGTCATCGAATCGTTAAAAGATTGAATTTCTTCCCAATAACTGCACTTGAAGCCATTATTTTGTTTTCTGAGTTGAAAGATGGAATCTACTAAGAAATTCCATCATCTTAGTAGATGACGCGATAAAACTAAAACGATGGAAATGCTCGTAAATTATTCAATTACAAAAGAGTTTCCCCGTTTGTGTGTGTATTATTCACAAAAATTCTTCTACCGGCGAGGCAATTAATAATAAATAATGATAATAAATTAATATTTGAATTGATAAGATTATTTTATGAATGTAAATACGTTTCTTTAATGTCGAACATGGAACTGATACAGTTAGCTAATTAATCATTCGCCGGCGTATGGAGTCGATTAAAATGGGAAAAATAATTGGAGTAAAGTGGAAAATGAATAATGTTAATTAATTATCAATCTCTCTCGCTCGCTCGCTTTGAATTTCCTTTTTCTTGCATCCAACAAAATTTTACCATTTCATTTAAGGCAATACTTCTTGCAATCACGTCTTACACCTGTTCTTAAATTCCCGTAATACCATCTTAACACCGCTCTTAGTGGCCACCGCCGCGGCAGCCTTCGACGGGAAACGCGGGGCATTTGCGGAATGGCAAAAGGGTTGGCCGATTGGTTATGTCCGAACCGAAGGGAATACCTAATTCGTCGAGAAATTAGGATTTACTCGCTCGACCGTTCCATCTAATACCAATCTTCTTACGTCTCTCGGCTCTAACCGATGTTCGACTGGAGTTAATGCTACCGGAGAGCCGTTTCTTTAACGGACCCTCCGACGAAAATTCCGTCTCCTTAAATCAGCCATTATAAGCACTCCACTCGCGCCCCGCATCTCCTTCCGTCGCCGTCCATATTAAATGTTACGGTTAGCGGTAGTTCGGTAGGTGTTTGTTAAGAAGGTAGAATACAATAAATCTAAATTAAAGGAATTGTTCGTATCTCGAGATCGAGAGACATATTTTACGAATGCCGCAACCGTCAGTAACCGTCGCATTAATCAATAATAATAATTTCTACGAAAACTCCCAATAATAAATATTGAACCGCAGTCTACCCTAATTAGCATTTATCTCATTTTAACAAACGGTGCAATTAATTACGATTTCTGTGTACGTGTTTCGTTTGCCTCCACGCCACGTTCTTATTTCGTTTTTATAACCGTAAGTTATAACCGATTCGAGCGAACGGATAGAAAACGAACGAGCAATCATAAACCGATTCCGATCATTTTGTTCTTGTTTCTCTTTCGCCACGTTTAATTTGTAACATGCGCCAATTGACAAATTCGCTATTCGAATAAAAACATCGACTTATGTTTATTGGACAACGGTCATAAAGTTTAAGGAGCGCAGCGAAAAAAATAAAAGAGCGACAGACTGAGAAGGATAAGAGGATTTTAGCAGTCGCAAGAAGACCAAGCGCCCGAATGTCGCGTGCATAAAACGCATATACAATGCACACACGAAATGCAACATAAACGGCGTATTATAGGCTCGAAAGCGGATTCGACCGAGAGTCCTTTTGGCGCTTGTCTTCCGAAGTTCAATAGAAATCGTCGCCCATCACTTTTTGCTCATTTTTACTCATCAACCCTTTTTTAACCCACACGATTCCATAATCCATTTTCTTCTCCTATTCGAATTCGATTTTCCATCCAACGCAAGTTATGCCACGAAAACGAGGGATAAGAGTTGAAATAATAGCAAGAAGTGGATCGAACGAAAGGGAAACCCGCATTTGGGCCACGTGAAACGGGGTAAAAGCAACGTTCGATGATGTGTCCTTTCTTATGCCACGTAGCGGCCGCGCTGTAACAAACGCCCCAAACAATCTTTGCATTTTTAATGCGGATTGCGTACGCTCGACGTTTTTATTCGCCTCGCTTATGGCCACCGAGTTCTAATCTGCCTCCCTCAATAACAATCAATTTTTATTTTATTTCGTTTCATCTTATTAGATATCGGCGTTATCGAACGAAAGAAATAAGCAAAAAACAGCGGAGGAATCGTTCGGAATTAGAGCCAAATTCCGTCTTCGCAATCGATAGCGAGCGAAATAAAAATTCTAATTAAACGAAGGCAGTAAAGTCTTTGGGCGACTTATTTTCCCGGTAGTCACGTTCAGTTCCGGCTCGTTGACGTTCGTGATGGGAGATCAAACTGAGACGCGCCGGAGAAGAATTAGGAGCGCGGCGGATGATGAAGAACAACGGAATAAAAACGAGGAAGAAGAAGGACGCGGAATTGGCGAAGATTTAGATTAAAAGGATTCTTCTATGTACAGCGCGAGTATATTCGGCAGTCCCTAATTCCACGTTAATTGCGTAACATTAAAACCAACTCCAACTCAAATATAACCTCTCCCTCTCGCTTTCTTGATCTTGTTCTCGGCGATGATGATGATGATGATGATGTCTGTGTGGTTAAGGCGGCAGCGGCATCAGCGGCGACGACGAAGGATTCGTATTAGTTTTAGCGGTAATAATATGTGCAATTCGGTTGATGTTATTTCCGGTTGATCCTCCTTTGCGGGAGGAATTAATTAATTCAACTCCCTTCTACGACTACCGTACATTTAATAAACCACGAATTATTTTTTGATCCTCAACAACAACCACAAGAGCTCTTTCTGCAAACTTGTCAACGCAATCAAATCAAACGGGAATTTTAAAGGACTCCGTTCGTGCTAAGAGGAGTTTATTACGTTTATTTTTATGGAGGAATAACATTTGTCACGTGAAAACGAGACTTATTGCAAGAAGTAGAGGCAAGGAAAAAACGGTCGGTTGGCGAGTGAAGAAAGGGGCGATCCGTGAGGTTTATCGGACGGAGGTCGCAATATATCACGGCGTAACACGCACTCTTGTACGACGTTTATTTTTTGCACGGCGAAATATATGCGCCAACTCTTAATGTACGGTTAAGGATATTTATTTATAAGTAATAACATTACGACGCGCAAAAAAAGACTTCTTCAGCTACCGCCGTTACACTCGCGTCAGCGGTTCATGTTGCAAATCGACGCGACAAATTCGCCGTTGCATCTGCAATTTATTAAAAAAAAAAAAGAACGTTTGAGTTGAGGTTTCTAATTACTACGAAAAATTGATTTCGGTGCGTTGCGATTTGCAAATTCCGGAAGTGATTTTAATGTATTAAATTGCAGCGATTTTAACGTCTTGCAATTAATTTTATTGCCCTTCGTATGCGACTAAATCGAATGGAATTTGGTGTTTTAAGCGGGAGAAAAAAGTCCTTAAGACGCCGTAAGGATAATAGTTCGCGTAGGGGTATGTGCCCTATCTATTTTTTCTTCTTGTTGGTTGCGTTCATTCCGTTATACATGTATTATTAAGGAAGAATTTTAACAGAAACTATAAGAGAAAAAGGGCCCATCTTTCGTTAAAGAATGGTACAATCTGCAGGAGGGCGAAACAGATGAGGAAAGGAAATTTTATAGTAAATATCCCCTATTTTTAATCAGTTCTTTAAGTAGGCAATAGGGAAATAAAAATATATAGCCGTGGGGTACGAATGTGGGTGGCGTTTTAACTTTTTTCCAGCCATAAAAACTAAACAGGAAAACAGGGAGTCCCCCGTTTAAAGCGCTCGACGTTAAACGTTGTTGCACGCACTTTTCTCTTTTAAATATACGCACCTAAAACCAAATTCAAAGCAAATTATTTCTTAAGAATAAGTTTATACCAGGGATTAATATGGAAGCGTTCATAATTAGCCAATTTGATTTCCTTATCCCTCCATCTAAGACGCTTCCAAAAGATAATTGTTCCAACAATAATTGAAACAACGGTGGCGCAGAGGAAAACTGGAGCAAAAACGTATCATTCTTAATCTCACCCGATATTCTCATCTTCGCCAACTTTTCCAGGCGTTATTTTGAAGAGTTGTATTTAACATTAAAATGTTGCCAGTACTCCGCGAAGCGGAGGGTTTTATTTGATGCCGTTTCGTATATACAGATATATATTTTAAAAGTCGTTCGCAATTAGCGAGTCAGTCGAGCGGAATTAAGTAACATCTCAATTTAAATAAGTTAAGGAAAAGAGGGGGATGCGAAAAGGACGGAAAAACAACAACAACAACAACCCTCCCGACGCTTTTCAAAGGGACTTCGTGCCGCATACTTCATTATTATTATTTATCGCCGCGTAACCCTTTTGGCACCCCTCGACAAGAATTTTATTGCGAATCCAGCGACGACTTTTTATTCCTCATCGCGATAAGGTAAGAACTCCTTTTCTTCCTCCTCTCTTTTTATCCCTTTATTGCCAATATTCGCGACATCTGCTTTTTAAACGGTCCCAATTCAAACGCTCGCTCCTCTTCGCCGTTCCGTCCTCGTACTTTTTTCTTCTTTCATTGTTTAATTAAATTTTAATCTAAAACAACACGCAGCGAACGGGGACAATAAGGACGTTATTGCGAGTGTAATGCGAGTAGAAGAAACGGAAAAGAAACACGCGTGCGAAACTTAATGACGAGCGATTCGTTCCCTAAGGATTCGTCCTTATTGGATCGGTCTAATAACGTGTGCCCTTATATTTGCCACTAAATGCCTTCCCCGCTTTTATTGCCGTTGTTTCGGCAAAAGAAGACGATTTTAATTTTTCAATCGGCCCCTTTATGATTACAGTCATAGTGCCAGCAATCGACTGGAGTCGTACGTTCGCCGAGGACCCTTTTAAGTACGATGGAAATGTTAAACAATAACGGAGATCCTAATCGGCCCCATAAACTATAACGATTTTAAATAGAAAGATTGATAGATAGCGGATACGTGAAGCTATAAGCGAAAGGGTTCCGGGCGATTGTTATTTAAAGAAAACAGCGGCCGCAGTCTGGCTTTAATGGACTTTTTTGTCCCGTCCATTTGGCAATTACGTATACGTTATACGTAATTGTTGTTATTTAATTTCAGTGCAATTCGTTTTGGTTAATGATGACGTGAGGATGCAAAAGATCAATTCGATTCTTTCACTTTAGCAAACGAATTAAAATAATTTATTAATAAGCGTACGGATATAATTTGTTGCGCCGAGTGGCAACAACAAGAAAAATCCTCGTGTTTTCTGCAACCTCTTTGCTCGAATGGTAAATAAGGGAATAAGAAAATGAGAAAGAGTGGCGTCGAAAAAGGACGAGAACGTAAAGGAAATATGCTACCGTAAACGAATTTAAATTAAAAAACGAGAAAGGGACAGGGATAAGAGTGGACGGGAAAAAAGAAGCGGATGATGATGTAGAAGGAACGGCAGAAGAAATATTACGATCGACTAGTTAGTAGACCAGTAGTAGTCTCGGTAATCTGAAGAACCCCTCCACTATATAAGGTAGGCAGTATAACGGGTTTAAAATTAAAGTATTTCGAAAAAAAAAAAATAATAAGAGTAGCAGAAGAAGGAGGCACAGTTAATTAATTTATTTATATTTATATGGATGCACGACGAAAAAGAGAAAATAAGACCGTGGAGGAATGAGAGAGAGCGAGAAGGATCCATAAGCTTTAGATGAATTATTGCGTTAATTAACATTAATTTTTCATTTTGTTCCATCGTCCCTCTTTCCTCGATTCGCTTTAAAAAAAAAACGGTTTTATTAAGAGCGTAGGTAATTTCCTTCGAGTGTCGCTTAATTATTCATCCCGAACGCAAACGAAGGAAGAAAGAAAAAACAGGAAAAGTCGATGAGCAATGCAAATAATATCGGCGATCTTCCACGCAAAACTATCCGCAACAACAACAACAACTCATTACCATTCCTTCATATTCGCTCGATAAATTGTAACCGTTAGCAAAGGAGAGGATTTCTTGCTCCTTTACAAATTATTTTCACTTTCATTACAATATTTTAATTGCCAATCGATTTGCATATTATGAGATGATTTATTTGCAGCCACTTTTTTCGCGTTCTCCCCGTTAGGATCCGTTCGTGCAATTACGAAAAGCGTTTAATTAACAAGATACTATTTGCACAAACTTTAATACAAGAAGAAACAACTGAAACAAAAACTTAACCAAACACTCTAGCACAAAAAATTGCATGAGTCTTGAATAGAAACTATTTCCTTTTGCAAAAAAACTGTACTATAATATGCAATACATTGTGTAAAAGCATAAAAACGAAGAGGAACGACGACCAGCAAAAGAATGGTATTAGATGGAGGAAAAGAAGAAAAAAGAAAAGAAGAACGAGCAGAAAGAACTCCTTTCTCTGGCTTTTACATTGATTTGGTCACGTACTAAAGTCACCCTCTCATAGGACCTCAGAAAAGTAGATGATGTACTAGTTGAAGAGGAATGTGAGGATGGAATCGAAAAATAAAACTGCAGAATATTACAAGTAAAAACCGATTCTAATTAAATTCTCTTTGTCTGCAAATTAATTGCTTAAGTTGGTACAGGTGGAGCTAAAAATATTGTATCGGTCGTATCAGATAAATTTTTATTTATTATCGTGCAATATTTTTCCTCTCTTATTTTGGATCCTGGCCGTATAAATTGAAGAAGCACGAAGAAGGGCGATCGAAACTATTTGACTAGGATTTATCGGTATCGAAAGCTATATCAGTGGCCCGGTAATGTTGTTATCCTCACTGATTGACGACTTCTATTGACAGTTATAAGTCATGGGGGAAATATTTTCGATGAAAAATTGACGAAGTAGACTCGTAAAGCAACGTCGGAATCGAGGGAGATTCCGCAATAACCGTAATAAGCGAGACGAATATTTCTCTTGGATAATTGCAATTTTCCAACTCGCTTACGTAGCAATTGTAACTGATTTAATTCAATTAAACGCTAGATCGATATCTCGTAATTTAAAGTGAGGTTTTGTAAAATATTTGTTCGCTTCCCTGGAAGTTCTTCTTTAAACGACCCTCCTCGACGGTTTTCGCTCCGCGAAACCGCAACATGTTCGGTTTCGCAGAAATGAAATCTTTTTAACCTCCCTTTATAGTAAAACGCTTTTTTTCGTACTGCTCCACCCTCGCAAAAAAAAACAAAAAAAGAATGAGAAAAATATAAATATATAACTCTTCGATAAACCCCTCTTCTTCCCTTTTTTCTGCTTTCTTCTTTCTTCCTTTTTTTTTGTACGGTACAGTATATGCTGCCACTAGCCCTTAGGGCTCTCCTCTTCTCTCTCTCTCTCTCGCTTTTTTTTCCCTTTTCTCTCTTTAAGTTCCGGTAGTGAGTCGCAATTTTTCTCGCACCGTACGTGATTGGAATACGAGCAAATACCGTCGCGAAATACGTTCGCCAAAAAAGTGTATATGTACGAAACACCTACATTTAAACCGGGGTTGTTTCTTTTGCGAAGAATTTCATTAAATTTTTAAACATTTCGAATCTAACGAGAAATTAGCGAAGTTAGTAGCATATTGTTTGTTCGTATTTTTTGCGACGTTTGTTTTTGAATTCTTGTCGATCTCGATGGTGATAATACTCCTGATGATGATGTTGATGTTGATGATGATGAAGGTTAACTGGAATGTTTCGAAATGTATCGGTGTCCGTCGTAAATTTCATCACGAGTATTAAATGAAATAAATAACAATGAAAATAATGTACATTATAAAAATAATGATAATAAAAGAAGAGGAATAAGAAAAGTTGACGAGTTTTTCCAAGATTTGCAACAAACTTCAAGGCGAGTAACTATAATAATATAACATATGTAGATAAATTTAATTGAACAATTACATTTTATTTTAATAGTAGCGTTTCGTTCTCTCCTTCTCTCTATTTATTCTCTTATAGAAAGGTAGAACACAATAAGTAGCAATTGCAAAAATAAAAGCGAACAAATGGAAAAGAAAAATTAAATGCATTTTCCTTAAGCCTACGTTTTTTCTATTCTCCTTTGATTTAATTGCCCGTTTATGAATCATTTAATTAATCTAATCCATTTGCTGTTGTTGTTATTGTTGGTAATACTTCATTTCCTGCGAAAATTTCGATTATTTGCTATTACGTTACGTAACTTGAGATAATAGCAATTATATTTTGTGCAATAACGATTACTATTAGAGAAAATGATTTGCGCCCTAAAGCTAAAAGACGCAGGAAAATAAATAAATCTCTATAATAATAAATATAATAAACCTTATAATTAATTAATAGATTATCGTTAGTTTGATGGTAAATAGCGATACGACGATGGCAATTAGAAGTTTCTTTCATTTAATTAATTGGTTATTTGTTATTATTAAAGTCTTCCTTCCATTACTTCACTCGTACGTCTTATTATTTGCGAAAGAGAAACAAATCTTTTTATTCGTCGCTCTCGCATTACTCAAGGACTTCTACTTAGAATAAAAGGTGACTGTTAATCTCCTAGATTAAATAAAAAAATTGTATGACAGAAACCGAGAGGATTCCTGTCGGTCGATGGTGGACAGAGAAAGAATCAATAAACTCATTCTTAGGAAACTAAGATGCTGAAACTACAACGGCACAAACAAATTGAAACCGATCGAAGCTTAGTTCAAATCGAAAGAGCGACTCTTACGTTGTGTTACCGAACTTTTGTTTTCGCTCACATTTATTCGCGATATAAATCAAAGGGAACTACTGGTCTTCGCTGGGTGCATTTAAAACCGGTTGCCTTCGTCGCTGTCCGAACTCGAGAGCAACTGAAGAGATTGAAAATGATCCACAGCAGAAAATAAAAATTCTTCAATGCAACCGTTGTCTTTGAAGATTCATGGGTTTAATTTTGATTCGAATCGAAACAAATCTAAGGATATTTGTTTCGCTATCACAACTAAATCGCAACGAATGTAGTAGCATTAGAACGTCATATGCGAGACCGTGACCTAATCGACGGCATCTTCTCCGACCTGCGAAATTAATTCAGCTCGAAACTAGTTCTCGTCACATTTAAGATTGCTCAACGCGCAATTTAATGCGATGCACGTAAAAAGCAGAAAAACTTACACGTTTGGGCGATACATACAAGGTATTCAGCTTTCTGTACGCATGTAACTAGTCACTATATTTCAATTGAAAATTATTATTGTACGAGTTTTTTGCGTAATAATCGCACGTGGGGCCATACTATAAAGCCACAAGGTTCGCTTGCGATTTGAACAGTCTACACACCAACGGAAGAAGTTTGTCTTCGGTTTGATGGTATCGAGCGATCATGAAACATCAGATTGGTAGCGTGCCTTATTGGGCTTTGATGGTGATAATGTCCACGACGAACTCGCGTAAGTTTGTGAGTTTTTGATTGTTGTTGATGATGATTGGTAATTGTGTAACTTTTCAGATGTAATTTTTGGCATAACGTACTTACTCTGCTTTTATGCTGTTCTGGATCGAAGGATAGAGGATTTGTACATAAAGCTCTATGGCACCATATAAATTAGCTGTTATTGGGAAAACGAGATTAATTTATACTGTAATTAAAATTAATAACAATTGAATGGAAAGTAAATGAATTAAACGGATAGATAAACAAAAAAAAAACTAGAAGAATAAACGGGATGAACAGTAATAATCTTAGAAATGTGCAAAGCACATGTAACTGTCTTTCAACAATTTAAATTCCGCACAAATTCGAGATACACTTATCATCATTATAAATACAGGTTTCATTCATGGTGAAAAATATTTATTCCTCTTCTCATTCGCCGTTTCCTCTTTCTTTTCTTCGTCGATGGACGGATTTACGCTGCGCGAGAGCGAAAGAAAAATTATATTATGGTAAATCAATTAAACAATTGGCAACTATTATTTAACAATAATGAGAATTATTGCTATTTATAAATAAATGCCTCGCTTTACTCGTTGTGGTTTTTCTTTTCTCTTTTTCTCCTGCCTTCTTGCAATAAATTATTATTATTATCAATTTAATAAGTCTTTGTGCAATTTTTCTTTTATTTCTCTTATAAGACTGCAATCACGAATTAAGTTGCAAGGTGACTTTTATATTATTATTACTACCTCATTTCGTTATTATTATTATCAATGCTTCTTATATACAGGTAATTGTTGTGCCATTATATTATAATTTATTTAATCGGAATATCTTTTTGAAATATAACTAAGTTCATTAATTAATAGTTATGGTGGATGCTCTTAATCGATTATGGCATGTTCCATTAGTTAATGGGCAAAATCTTGAAGAAACGCTCAAAGAAGACGCTTCTCTTGCACAAACCATTAATTTTGTTATTGTTGTTTTCGTCGAAATCGAATGATGTGTGCCAGATCTTAATGGTTCAACTTGAAGAATCCGTTATGCAAATGATACGGGGCGGTGATGAAAGTCGCATTCCTCACCTTGATTATCACGGTATATTGTTTATCAGCAAAAATCTACGCCGACACCGTCATAAATATAACGAACAATTTCGTATTAGCCGAAGGAAAGGACGCAAAGAGTAATAGTGGCAAAGAACTAAGTATAGTCCACTCAGCAACAAATACCAATTAGTTAATTAACTTTATTAATTTGTAAAATGTACTACAGCTACGGTTAAGTAATTAATTTATCGAAAAGTTGCACTTACAACGAACCATATTATTACGACTTTAATGCGTTGGTGTTTTATGAAATTATTTCACTTTTAACCAGAACTGTGGACTTTAGATTGTTAAAGGTACGCCTACAAGAGCGTATAATTCATTAATATACGGAGAGAGAGAGAGAGAGAGAGAGGAGAAGAAAAATTACGATCATGTGCATGTAACGGCAAACGTATGATTATTACTTTCCTGTAATTTAATTAATAACCATAGTCCTGGTTTAATTAATTAATAGCGAAAAGTGAACCTGCAAGAATGATTGACAAACAAACAACTATTTTAGCTGTAACGCGCAAAATGTTAATTCAATTTGATCACACTTCCAAATGGTACTCACCGAAACTGCAAAAATCGCGGAATCTCTTCAGAGAAGGTTGTTAATCGTTTAAATTGAGTTTTAATTTCTTTGGTTGCTTCGCGTGATAAATGATTCGATTCGAACATGCTAATTTCGGCGTGCTTGAAATTCTTCGACAACGTGCGAGACATTCTTATGCAAATTATAAACGCTCGTTATTATAATTAAAACTCATATATATCTGTAACAACAACCACAGCGTACGACTCAATCAAAATTGCTGACGTTAATCTATCGCGCTTTAAAAAGAGCGAAGGAAAAGAAAGAGGTGGTTCGTGTAATTAACGGTGGTAGTAAATTATTGGTTAATTGAATCAAGGAAAGACGTGGAATTCCTCTTTAAACGTTCTCTCGTGCCCATTCATTCAATTCTTTATTGCCTTTCTCTTTCGAGTTTTGAATATTTAAATTCATATCCTTTCGAAGTGAATAACGATGATGTTGTTACTGTTGTTCGCTGTTGTTGTTGTTGATGAGGATGATGATAAAAGGAATCCAAATCGAAAGCAAAAGCGCAGAAAGAGAAAGAAGCAGTAACAACAATAAACGGATAATATTATAACGCATAAAAAAGTTGAATAAAAAGAAATTGTGCATAATACAGTAGCGGCAGCAGCAATAGCAAGCAAAGCAGCAGTAATAGTTGTTGTTGTTATTCAGTCAGGAGGTCAAGTTCGTTCGGTATGTATATGTATGCAAGAAACACAGCACGCTACCACTCATTTGAATAACATTTAAATACACATCGATCTGCTTACTTGCTGGTTGACTGGCTGCTGCTGCTCCTGGTGGCTGCTGATTGTTCTTTCTTGCCTGAATGACAGACTGCCAGTTTTTAAGTTTTTCATTACCTCACCTTGCCTGCGTTGCTTAACATCTCTGGTACACAAATTCCCTATAAACAAACCGAAACCTCCATAACCACCAATTTATTTTAATGATTGCGAAGACTCAACTCGACGTGCAAATATCTCTTCAAGTGTCAAACCAAACAGGAATAATTTCGAGATTTTCATTGTGATCCATCAGCAAACTCGCGTATGAATTGCGATGGCCTCGTAAGAATGGACGAAGAAGCGTTAAAACGTATGACAAACATTAAAGCCGATGGAAGAATTGAAGTGAATGAATTTCGACTGCTTCGAGCTTCGCTCGTTTGTTCGTTGTACGAAAGTCGTTAGGTAGCAAATCCATTCTTAATGTTTATGCTTAAATATTTGCCTTTCTTTCGTACGAAAAACCAAACAGATTCCTGCGTTCGTTTTCTTTTATTTGTTTAACACATTTTCTTGTATAATTACGGCGACCGTTCTCTGCCTCCGTAAAGAGAAATACATTTTTTTTGCTAGTTATGTAATCGTTCATTAAAATTTCAGGAAAAATCTCCATCGAAAACTAATAAAATACGTATTAATTATCGCACAGGAATTATGCAAATTGATTATAATTTTATTAATAATTATTAATAACAAATTTATAACAATCGTGTAATCGTAACGCGGGGCATTATAATTACAAATATATAAGTATGGTGTAGTCGTAGTTAATGATAATCTTTAATTAATAATTAAAACGTTGAGTATAATAATTTGCTCGTTTGTGTGAAGAACTAGAAGGATGAATGCGCGAAGAAGGAGAAAAAACGACTGGAAAAGGACATCGATTCCTACACGCTATCATTTCAATTCAATTAAACCCAATTTGAAACTGTCCAATTAACGGTTTCCTTCGGGCGATTTCCACTAAAATCCATTTTTCTTTTTTCCAAATATGCTAATTGTCGTGCATTATTTAACTATTATTAGAATTTAATCTAAAGTGGGCAACACGTTAGATTAATTAGAACCCGAAAGCGGAGAGGAATAAATTTAACCTATCGGCACCGAAAGCGAGAGTGAAAGTAATATTATTTTTAAATGAAGGAAAAAAAGAAACGTTCGTGACCATTGGCTACGTACGGTCAAGTTCAATGATTCCGAACGCCATTAGAAACCATTGCTTCGAAACCGACTCCAATTTCTTTGAAATCCAAGTCCAACCAATTAGTTTGTAGATAACCGAAAGAGGTTCTATTCAAATTAATAAATACCGAGTGCCATTAAGAGTTCGATCGGGATATGTGTGACCGTATGCGGTGGTAATTTGTAAAACATAACGAATCAATATCACACCGTAAATCATTCCCGACCGCATAATATCGAACATCCTGCAGTATCCGCCTCTTAAATCATTACTCTTAAGCGTAATTAACTTAACTGGTTTAACGATTCGAGAATTTCAAGAATTTATCAATTTCCTCGTACGGACTTTCATCGACGTCATCAGTTTTCCGTTTTTCGATTTGCCGTTTTCACATGCAGCTTATTAATTATTATCAGTTGTTTAACAAATCGATAGCCAATCTAATCCTAATCGAATAGGAAATCGATTTTACGCCCATTGATCCGTTCACGGCTCGTTATTAAACGTATTTAATTTCAATAAAAACGAGAAGAATATGAAATCGGTCATCGAGAAGCATCGAAATTAGGAGAGCGCTTTCCTTTAATTCGACCGTTTAAACCGATAGAAATTTGATTACAAAATCTCGTTGCCTCTTCGGCTCGTCTTTCACCGAGAGGCGAATGGGATGAGAGTATCGTGTATCATGTAATAATGTTATAAAAATAAAGAAAAACTTGTTTAACTTCAATACTCAAGACAATTATTTCTCTCCGACATAAATAACGAATTGACGTACGTTAATGCCGTTGGATGATAATCGCTCAAATAAATTATTATTGTTAATTAATTAATTAACGTTATGTAATTAACAAGGTGCAATTCTATGATGGGGAAGAGAGAAAACGTGTTTTAAGCTGGGAAGATTTTAACGCCAGCTTCTTATAGGAAGGTTTCCTTTCTCTCCCACAAGATTGTCGTTAGTCGTTACTGAAATGTCCCTGTGTAATGATTAATTGCATATAATAATGCGAATTAAACCGCGTATTTAGCAAAAAACGGCAAATTCTTTTATTAACCCGTTAATTAGAATAAATTAACACAATATTAAATATCGCTATTAGATATTAATTAAATTATTAATTACGTGGATTTCATTAATTTTTCGAATAAACGGCTCGTTTTCTTTTCAATTCGTTATTTCGATCTTTCTTTTCAGCAATTGTCTATGATAATTTCTATAAAATCGCAATTAATCTAATTAATTACGATATCCATATCCATACGCAAATTTTAATTAACAATTTTACGACTCCTTTTTTATGATTAGTGACATTATTTCTTCGCGGCGATAATAAAAATAGTGACAGTCGTGTGTGATCAAATCGGAGGTCGGTTTGCAAATAACAATAATAAATGGTAATAATAATAAGGTCGAGCAAAGTTGGTAACCCGTTTTCCTCGACAACACCATTGTATTTCTTATTATTATTTTTTCGTACGTGGGCAACACGTTTGTAATAATCGTTTTCTTTTTTAAATTAAAACCGTACGCCGTAAAGTTTTCTAAGAACTATTCGCAGAAAACCAAGCCAGAATTCGTTTAAACGTCGGGCATTTGGGGCAGCAGCCTCGCTCATTAAGATCACTCGCGTACAGATAAGCAAAACATCGAATTGCAGAAAAGCGACGTTTCCCAAACAAAAAGGACGAAGAGACCGAACGAGCGTTACGCAACGGATGAATGTCATCATCGAAACCGCATAATAATCGTCTTATAATCTCTTAAAATGTGTGCGCGCGAGAGGAACATTCCTCCTTAAGATAAAGCGTTCAATGTTAAAATAGTATGCAATAATATGGAATAAGAGGCACCAGTCGTGTTTTTTTTTTCTCTTCTTTTCGTCTCTCTCGCTCGCTCGCATTCGCCAGCTCTCGCTTATTTTCTATAGAGAAATGTTATGCAATAAGTTGAAAAGAATGTCGTTCAAAGTCGTATTAAACTTGGTCTTCTCCTCTATTTCGTTGTTTTTCTGTTGAAAACGGAATACCGACGCACACACACACGCGCGCTTAGAAGTTGATGGAAATGGATGAAGACCTTTCTGTGCTAGTTCAATGATTTCATAATGAAAATTAATGAACGGTACAAGATAAACTTTTTTCCTTCGCATTTTACCTTGCTCCATTTCGTTCCTCGGCGTCGTCCACTCCAAAAAGACGAACGGCGAGGAAAGTCGCGGAGGATAGATGAAGAAGTTGACGAGCCAGTTGGTTGTTGCTGCTTTCCTTCTTCTAATTATAATTTATATCGTTGGATGACGAGTTAACGTTTCCTGTTTCTGCCATCGCTGATAAGAATCGCGTACGAAGAGAAAAACGATCCGAAAACCAAACGAAGACGTCGCGAAACGTAAGGAATCGGTTTCGATTGCAAACAAAAAAACGGCGAAACCGTAAAAGGATTAATAATGAATAATATCGTCGTGCAAAAAAAAATCCTTTTTGCACGTCTCCGTCTTTCTTCGTTAGATTAAAATACCTTTATAAATATATGAACGTGGCCCGAAGGCAATCGTGAGGACCTTGGCTTCGAAGGCTTTTCTACGTTTTTAAACCATTATAATATACATCTTCTGGTCGCCTAGTTTATCTAAGCTATAAATATAACGTTTATGTTGTACCATTATTATTAACTCGTTTTCATTACAACAATTTCATTTTTTATTGGTGTTTAACAGTAATGAAGATCGTCGTAAAATTAAATATAAATCAGTTATAAGTAGGAGGATAGAATGTGAAGAACGACGACGACAGCGAAACGAGTACCAAATGGTCCATTTAAACGCAATTAAAAATTTTGGGAGCAGCGAAAGCGTTCTAGAAAGAGAGAGAGTCAACTTTCCCATTTGATTATAATAGAAGTACCAACAATGGAATGACAAGAAAAATTCAACAAGGCGAAGAAGGATTAAATGCGGAGGAAAAAAGGGTTTGCGCGACTCCCTCGGTCTCCTTATAGGAACGAAAGTATTTATTAAGAGAGGCGAATAATGAAAATGCGATAAAGGGCGATAGACCTTCGGTGAACGAGAGGGTCTGATACTTGATGAAAATGTTACGCAGCCGGAAAAAAGGGAAGGGTTAAACGAAATTTATTTATAGTTTGATAATGCGACGGCGTTGGTAGCTCACTACTCGCTTTGCACAGCTTAATTAGGGAGAAAATTAATGCGGCAGGGCGTCGAAAGGCGAAATAAAAATTTATGAATTGCGAGAAATTAAAAATAGATGAGGGACCGTTTGGTGCTGCTTTTTTCGACGCGTTTAACACTTTGACACCTACAAGAGAACTTAATATAATTTCCTCGCTCGCGAATGTAGACTTTTTTCAAGGACAATAAATCGCGCGGAGAGGATTATTAAAAATAAGAAATTGCAAAGGGACGGAATTGCATTCGTTTTAACAGCAGGTGCAGCAATTAAATTAAGTCACTATAATCGCCAGATTTCTTCGTAGTAACACTAGGAAACTATTTTTTATAGATCGGATTTTTATGGACGGTTACCGGTTTGGATTTTCTTCAGCGTCGACTTGTACTCGTGGCCTTTTGTTCGCCGATTTTTTCATTCAATTTTTTTGCCTTTTCTTAATAATAAAGTATTTTTCTCCCTCTAGCTCACTTATTGTATTTATTCTCTGGGCGTGAAAGGCTTTAAGAGTCACGCGACGCCTTCGATTCCATTCTGCATCATAATGCCACAGAATATCTGCATATAAGTTTAGCAAACCAAAGAGCGAACATAAAAGAACATTATTATGTTTTCCTTATTGTTATTTCGTCTTTGTCTTTTTCGCTCTTTCTTCTCGATTTTTTTTGCAATTCCTTCTTGCTTCTTCGCTCCTTCTTCCTGCTTTCTCGCTCGTTCTGCGGCCTTTTGTTCAGACGAATGAAAGGAAACGTTTCGTTTATAAATGCCTCGTAGATTGAACTTTGCCTCCCATCTATTTTTGCCGGTTGCATTCCATCTCTTTGATGCACGAATCGAGGCGGATTAGCATCGAAATTGTGGAAAGGGTTCCGTCAACTGCGAATCCCATCGACGTATTAAACGTTTCGGACATAATAACTGTGCGTTTTCGATGTCAATCAATCATTTCTGATTTTCGAAAGAGGCCCCAATATTGTGCGTACGATGAGAATCGTCGTCGAAGTGTTATCGATAACGCACAATGGGATAAAAGTTAATCCCCCTTCATTACTCTTCGTCACAGCGAATTACCTCATCAATAATAACTTGCTAACAATCACTTTCATAAATATCGGTATCGTCCACTTTGACCCGTGGCGATATGCCGGCAATCTGACCGGATCGCGATAATAAAATCGCTTTTGCCCTCGCGTTTTCCATGCCGTTATTATGATGCGCGCCCTTCGCAAAACGATTATGATCGCAAATGCAGCAAACGGACTGAAGAAGTCCAAATTCCAGACGATGGATACGATTTTGTTTGCTCCTTCGGCAAACCTTTCGTTTTCTCTTTGGAATAGCCCTTTTCATCTACACACGGACACACGTGGAGGAATATACAAGCGTATGTGTGTGTGTGCTTGCTAGCTAGGATATATATTTCTCCATCTTGGCCGTATTGATCCATTTCCGGTTTATCCGGCTCCCCTCTTGTTGTGCTCTGCATACCAATGTCCGGGTGCCTATTTTTTTTTGCTTCTTCCTCTCCTTTCTTTCCTCCCGTATATAGATGGATAGATATGGTTTTTCTTTCTTGTCTTTTTCCGCCACGTTCGCGTTCCCCACGAAATTCTCGTCTAATTTCTTTCGCCCACTCCATCCACTTCTTCCTGGTCCTCTTTCCTTTTTTATCACTCGAAACGTTACTGATTTCCTTCGCTTTCTTCGTTCGCTTGCTACAAGTTTTAATTTCTCGTTTCTCCTCTTTGTCTTTGCTTTTGGGCTGGGTGCTTTTTGATCGATAATCCATCGGTGGAAAAAATCAATTAGGAAAGCTGGACGGTTGGAATATAATTTATGAAAAGTGTAATTTTTTTGTTCGCTGTTGTTTTCGTTGTTGTAATATAATAAAAGCTAAAGAGGTCTAAGGTTATGAAGTGTGTATAATATAGAATAACGTGCAACACATATCCTGGTATTATATATTTTTTTTATAATTATAATAAATATATTGTGATCTTCACACTATTCTTCGCTTTATTGATACCAGCCAGGAAATGATATGCCACTCGAAAAAAAAATCCATTGTTCGTTCATTATTTATTATTAACAACAATAACGTTATCCAGTTCATCGTTTATAAAAAGAATCCTTTTCCTATTTTTTTTTTTCGATTCGAAAAATTATTATTTCAGCGGCTAAACGGGTCACAGGGATCAACTGAATTTTTAAGTTTACAAGACCGAAAAAGACTCGAATTCTTCCGACATAAAGGAATCGTTCGATATTAATTAAAAGTCGATCTTACGAACCAAATTTGCATACGAGACAATTAATGCTTACAATATAAAAGGAAGTGTGTTTGTTATTCAAAATTATTGAAAGAAGTTTCCTTTCGAAAAAGAAAATCGAGCAAAAAAAAGCATTCAGCGCGTCATCCTCAAGGTCCTTGTGATAAAGGAGTTTGCGAAACTCGATAAAAAATTGCACGGCACAAATTGTTATGGCAAATTACATACCCACACGATTCTTTAACTACCAACGTACGTTCTCCCCGACATTCTTCCTCCACGTGCCCGGATGCCAGGAAATTTTGCGTACGTAACGAACGCGCGAAAAAAAAACGTGCGGGGAACGAAAAATTCGCGTTATTTTTTATTCTTAAGCTACAGAAATATTGAAGGAACGCCGTTTTTTTCGGCTTTCATTTGGCAAATACTCCTGGGAACGCGGTTTAGTGTCACCTTTCTCTCTCTCTCTCTCTCTCTGAGTGCGAGCGTTTAGTTCTTCGACGTACGCAACCGTTTTCTTGGTAGGTAAATGTTATACGAATGGAAAAGAATCGTTTTACATAACTTCATAAAGCGCCATCCACCCTCGCAACCAAGTTTTACCTCCAGTTTGATTTCACGTTTTCTTCTTCGGCCGCTTGCCTACGAGGACGACGGAGGGAACGACGTAAAAACGACAATGGCCCATAAAAGATCCTTATCTAAAATGGAAAATAAACATTGAAATTCTTTTGTAATTTTTATCTCTTACACTACATACGGAACCACTTTCTACTTCTTTCGACTCATCCTCCTCGTCATCTCCGTTCCATCGACACGCCAGCTTCCATACATAATAATAATGGAACGAACTCCAGAAAAAGCGTTTACAATCCGTAATAATTTTCATTTTCGTCTTCACTATCAGAATTTGCCATTGTGCTCGATCTATTAGGAACGATGCAGAACTCCTCGCCTAGCTAGTAACAAATCTCGAATGGATTTCCTAATAGGAGACGATTTTCTGGATTGATCTCAATCCGGGAATACTAACTCTTAAATTGGTTTTAACGGGAGCAGTCTTTAAAAAAGAAGCCTTCGATGAAATAGACAAATCGGTTGCATTAACTGTTGGAATGGCATAAGGAAATCGCAACAGGATTCGCATTTAATGGGATCGACGTGGAATTCCGCGAATCGTTCTTGATTTTCTTCGTGCGTCGTTTAAATTTTTCGTTTTTGTTTTCATTTTTCAAATAGGCCAAGCACCAACTGTTGCCAATTAAAATTTATTTGCAAACAAATTAATCACCGTCTAATATCAGTTATTTAATAATATTTATTAGTACCTGTCTCTAATCGTGTTATTATTATTTTGCAAAAATAAAAAAGGAATCGACGAGGGGGGAAATGGCGAAACGAAAGAGGCATAGGAATTGTGTTAAATTAAATTCCTTTTTTTCTGCAAGGAAAAAAGTCGAAGAAATTGCGTTACAGAAATATGTTCGCGACTCCTTCTTATTAAACTTCCTTCTATTTCTTCGTACTTCTTCTGCCAAGTCGCGTTATTATCATTATTAACCCATGTTATTATTATTAATAATAATAACGGTCCCAATATTTCGCACGGTTCTATTGCGAAGTGACTTACTTTGCTCCTTTTTTCTTTCCCGCTCATTTCCTTTTTTATATTTCCTCCTTCTTTTTTACCTTTAATTAATGCTCTTCGATTTGCATTTAACTTGCCGGCTATTAAAAAAAAACTTGTGGCTGTCGTTGCTCTTTTTCATTCCGCATTTCCATAAGAAAGACTTCATTTAAGTTGATTAGCGTACATTATATCTTGCAACGGTTTCGTTAGATAGTTTTCTTTTGCCAACGTTATTTATCTTTTATAAATTAACGGCTAATTTTAAATATCACTTCATATCCGCGATATCGATTTGAATTTGCTATAAAAGGCGTTCTATTTTTTATCGTTAATTGAATGAAAGACATGGAGGAAAAGTTGTTAAGAAATTAGTTCTAATTATTATTATAAATCGAACGCTGCGTCTTTTAGGTTTACTAATTGCACTTTTTCTGCGAGACTTTTTCCACGTTGGAATTTCGATTCTTGCAAAATCGATGGCACGAAATTAGCGTTTAAATGGTTTGAAAACGACGTCGAATAAATCATCGTCGTCCACTCTAGTTTATCGGCATTAATTACAATAATTACTCCAATTTCTCAGGTTACATTACGCACTTGTACTTAATAAATGTTAAGTATTATTTATTAATTCGATGTGGGAAAAACGCGGTCGCTTCTTTATTAAAATCACTTTGCTAATAAATAAACGGTGGCTAATAATACCAGCGAATACTTTTGATTAACGCTGATGATGCTTTACTTTCATTCCTTGCCATTTTTTGTTTTCGCCATGAAAAGCATTAAAATAATGCAAATTAATGCTTCCTGAAACGGCGCAAACGTAGTTTCATTTAAACAAATTCCACGCATTCCACAATGGGATACCAATCAATTCCCAGTGTACAATAATAATTTTCCCATTCAGAAGAAAAAACCTCGTCTCGTATTAATTATTCACCAACGTTGGCTTGTTCAAGATGTTTATTGTCTTATGCCATCGCCCTCGCGAAGAAGACGGATATTTGGGGGGAAGAAAAAAGTGAAGAAGCCCCCACATTTTAAATATAAAAAAGCGGGACGAAAGTAATGAGAGTGGAGTCGAAAGGAAGAAAAATGCTTATTATTAATCGTAAAAGAAAGTGCCAATAATACAACCAAATACAATTGGATCTAATGAGTTTTCCCTCGTCGAAACGAGCGCACGATGAGACGGAGGGTAACACGTACACGTGAATTTTTTAAGCGTTTATCCGGCATAAAATTCCTGCACGTCGACGGAATTCCAAACGTAAATAATATTAAACTTTCATGCCGGATGAATCGTGGCCGAATGGATCTTCCATCTCTTTCAATATTTTCTCGGAGCCTTTTATTAATCCAAAATTGTAAATTTATTTCTGTAAAATAAAATACTTTCCTAGGGAATTAATATGGCAAAAAGGCAACTTTCTATCTCGACGCTACGAGGTGGGGGATGATTTCCTTTTTTCGGGAGGGCAACACATACGAAAGTAAGGGATCTGGAGAGTTGGTCGGTAGTACTACCGAAAGCAATAATATAATAGCAATGATGGTGTTAGTGAAATACGTGATACGATCCGTGCACATATTTCATCGAACTGCAAATAAATCAATGGCATCCCTGTCACATTTCGGAGATATTCCCCGTTACGCATTAAAACGAGACCTGTCATTTCTATAAATCCACGTCGAAAAGGGCCGAGGAAGATGGGCACGGAAAAAAGAAAGGGAGAAACGTTTCTTTTGCCTTTGAGCAACAAGAGCATGGCAAAAAGGAGGAATAATGAAGAGTTGGATTTAGATTAAAACACTCTTGTATAATTTATGTTTTGCAATTCCTTTTATTGGGCCAAACTTCCTTCGAAGAATTTAAAATTGCCCCACAGAATTACAAGGGTGGTTTGATAACTTGTTTTGATAAATCATATTAAATAGCGGACAACAATTTAATTTTAACGACTGTCTAATTTTTCGACCTGGTCCTTTCGAAGTCCAATGATGCGTTGTGATGGCGAAAATTATATTTTTCATTTAAATAACTGAAATTTAATGACTACATCGAAATCTTCTCCCTACTACTTTTTATTGCTATTTTTTATTGTCTCTTTTTCTTTCATATGGAGTTAGAATTCACTTTTATCCGCGAATATTTCCCAAATTTCAGCAATACGCTTTGCCAGTAAATTGAACGTTTTTTGTTTTCTGAAAACGCATCCGAATGTTGTGCAGTTATTTCTTTTGTTGGAATCGATATTAGGAATTTTGCACGTGTTAAATTACGTGTAATAAACGATCGTGTGCATTGGCCCTGCGAGATCAATATTTATAATTAATATTATGCAAATTCGTATCGGCTGACGAAGGGTGTTGCTGTTGTTCTCGTTTTGGGGTGGTTTTAAACGGTCAGGTTCATATTAGTTTTATTAGTCGGTGGGACCTTAACATTTTCCTTTCGCCGTTACACCAATCCGAAGCATCCATCCATCCATTGTTGTCGGTATTGTTTTGCGGTTACGCTGTTAGCGTTGTAAATGCAATAACCAATTAAACGTATTTCCCGTAAGCCCCCGTCGCATCCACCCCAAAACTTCGTTCGCTTTCCAATTCTTACTCGTTGTACATATTATAATTTTCTATAATGCAGAAATATCATTCTATCCCGCGTCGATGTGTGTTCGCCTGTGTGTGTGTGTGTGTGTGTGTGTTTAGGTAACATTTGTAAGTGACGGGTTTTCGGTGGCTGAATTAAACACCAACAAGTGCAATATGGAGGCCCACAGGATTCCGTGCAACATCTGGCCGAACACGGGACTTGAGGGAATGTCGTCGCTCGTTTCGGCGGTGTCGGGCGTCTGAAAGAGACCCTTCTTTTTCAATATTTTCTCTCGCTCGCTCTCTACGTAATATAATGTACCATTATACTGATACTATAACAACGGTCTACCACACACACACGTGCACACGCACAGAAAACCGTATAACTTTCATATTAAATTTTTAATGAAATTTTCGTCGAAGGTACCACGTTCCATTTCCGCCCTCATACTTCTTCGCCGTCTTGCGTTCGGTCGTTTTGTCCCATTTTAACTCCAATATTCCGGGGTATTGTTGCTACAGAACGACATTAATCGTCTTATTCAGCAGTTAATTAAAGAGTCTCCAATTGGAATCGATCGCGAAGACCACGAAATAAATTTATCCCTTTGGCCATCATCGTCATTTTCCCCCTTTCTATTTTCATTCCAAAGACAAGCAAAAGGAAAGGAATCTAATTGACAAGCAGGAGATCAATTTAAAAGACGTGTCCGGACATGTGTCCAGTAAATTCCATTTCGATTTCTTTTTTGCTTTAGTTTCCTTCGCATCCTGCCAGAAATCCCTTTCTCCGAGCTAAGGAATTTTCCACTGAATCACATTCGCTCTCCGTCTCTTCCTTTTTAGGAATGCACGGTGCATATTTTAAAGTCAGCATCGTCCTTTAAACCGATTCCCTTCTTTATTCCTCCTCGCCCTTTTTTTGCCTTCCTTTAACAATATAAGGCTATTAGTGTAATAGAGTGGTGGCGTTCGCTGGACCGTGTCCAGACTATTGGAAAGGCTACATTGAGGACAAATTGGGGTGAAAGATTGTCGTCGTGCAGACGTTTAAGCAAAAACGTTAGGAAAATAATGAGAAAGACGAACTAAAGAGAACCGATGGGTTTTAAATTTCGGCTTCCCTATTTTTTTATTATTTTATTTTTCTAATCTAAAACGTGTCACTTTAATTTCGATTTGATAATTAAATTTTCCTCCTCGGAATGGCAGTTTATACCGAGCGGTGGGGTGGTTAATACGCTCGTCCCTTTATCCCATTTCGATTGTCGTAATTTTAAAATGTTTTCCCATAAAGGAAATCGCACAATAAAATCGGGATTAATAGGTTCTATTTAAGAGTCGTACGCATACGAACTTTCGAATGAAAGCGGGCGATAGAAGAGGAGCGAAACTAGTTTTTCCTTTGCGTTCCTTGCAAATGCGATCCCGTATTATTGAGATGGATGATGGAGGAATCGCAATAAAGAAAATTTCTCTTTAGACAAACGCAAAGAGAATTAAGGGACGGAGAG